>CM055439.1:6973773-7573773 GCA_029228465.1 Salix viminalis
AGAACACCACAGTAACTAAATATTTCCAGTGGGCGTAACCACAGGTTCTTTCTTCCATGGCTTCTGGCTAAAGAAAATTTATAATTGAATTATGTAAATAGAAATAATTTATTTATTCCTCTGTAAGAAAAAAAGTAACCATTAATCGAAACACGGTGACAGTAAAAAAAGAAGAAAATTTAGACACGAAGTTCACATTCGAGATTTGGATGGCCCTTTGATTCATAAAATACAGGTAGTGCTTTCCACCTATAACTTAAAAACCTTTGAAGTCCTTGAAAGATTCACTCGTTAACCTCCAGACAAGCTGATCAGGTTTTGCTTTTTTCATTGGGATCTGCTAACTGTCCGTCCTCGTTGGCTCTTGTATTCAGCCCCTATTGATCTTAAACCTCCTTTCTCAATACTCTAAATTTTTATAGTTTTACCCCAAGTCCTAGCCTGCGAAATCTTCTTTTTCTCCAAACTTTGAATTAATGGCAGAGAAACTTCACGTGGTGATGCTTCCATGGCTTGCCTTTGGCCATATGATACCTTTCTTTCAACTTTCCATAGATTTAGCCAAAGCTGGAATCAAAGTCTCCTTCGTTTCAACCCCAAGAAACATCAAAAGACTCCCTGAAATTCCTCCAAGTTTAGCAGACTTGGTGGAGTTTGTAGAGTTTCCACTGCCAAGCTTAGAGAATGATGTCTTGCCAGAAGATGGAGAGGCCACGGTTGACATTCCTGCCGAGAAAATGGAGTACCTGAAGATTGCATATGATCTCCTCAAGCACCCCTTGAAGCAGTTCATCGCGGATCAACTTCCGGACTGGATAATCATTGACATGATGCCTTATTGGATGGTGGACATTGCTAGAGAAAACAAAGTTCCACTGATTCACTTCTCTATTTTCTCTGCTGTTGCGTATGTGTTTCTTGGGCACCCGGAGTGCTTGGTTGGCGATGGTCAGAAAAGACTTAGGCCGTCATGGACGAGTATGACATCGAAACCAGTGTGGGTTGACTTTCCCTCCTCGGTAGCTTATCGCAACGACGAGGCTGTTGGTGTTTTTGAAGGGATTTATGGAGAAAATGCTTCTGGGATCACGGATGGTGAAAGGGTTTTCAGGATTCTGAATGGATGTCAGGCTTTAGCGGTACGCAGCTGTGCCGAGTTTGAAGGAGACTACTTGAATTTATTTGAAAGGTCGATAGGAAAACCTGTGATTCCAACAGGCGTGTTACCTCGGGAGAAACCAGAAAGAAAGCAATTAACAGATGGTAGGTGGGGTGAAATCTTTAAATGGCTTGATGACCAAAAGCCTAAGTCTGTTGTGTTTGTTGGCTTTGGTAGCGAGTGTAAGATAACGAAAGATCAAGTACATGAGATTGCTCATGGTCTAGAGTTATCTGGACTTCCCTTTCTGTGGGCATTAAGAAAACCCGGTTGGGCCAATGATGATGGTGATGCCCTGCCTTCAGGATTCGGTGAAAGGACATCTGATAGAGGGATCGTTTGTATGGGATGGGCGCCACAGTTGGAGATTTTGGGTCATCCATCGAGTCGGGGGATCATTCATTTCACTCGGGGTTGGGGTTCCATTAATGAAAGTTTTGCAGTTTGGTCATGCCCTTATTCTCTTGCCATTCATCTTAGACCAACCTTTGAATGCAAGGTATTTGGTTGAGAAGGGTTTAGGCGTGGAAATAGAGAGGGGGGAGGATGGGTCATTTACCCGGGATGGTGTGGAGAAGGCCTTGAAACTTGCTATGGTATCTGCAGAAGGAAAAAGTCTGAGGGAGAAAGCAAGTGAAGCTGGTGTGCTTTTCGGAAACCTGAAGCTGCATCAGGATTACTACATTGGTAGGTTTGTTGATTTTCTCAAGGAGAAGAAACGAAATGTTTGAGGGACACGGTCACATCTCGCATGGAAGATTTGATGCTTGAGATTTTATCTAGGCCCTCTCATGCTCTCAGGTATTCAAATATGGAATAAAAAGATTTTTTTATTTTTCTTGTGTTTGGGTTTAGAAACCTCTTCAAAATTGCTATTTCAACAGACATTATGCACCATTTAGCTGTCTTTATAATGAATTCATGGGCACCTGCGCACTGTATTAATTTGTAAACTACCATACAGAACTTAATTGGTGTACGGTGAAATGATGTGAAGTAAATTCTCTAGCTGAACTAGATGAGTCCTTGAGCGGATCAACCTAGAATGAGATGACAGCCCTCATCGATAATCAGGTTCCAATATTCTTAGCAATATCTTCTTGGTATTTCAGTGTCCCATAAATCCATATATTTGTAATTAGGTCTGTGATATGTCCATGAATTATATCCAAACAGAAATGGATAAAGAACTCATGTACTCATGCTTCCACGGACTGCGCCTTGGCAATGATGCCATTTTTTCAGCTCAGTGTAGCCTTGGCGAAAGCTCTCCTTCATGTCAACTCCAAGAAACACCCGAACAGACGCTTTAGACATTCCGTTTGAGAAATTCGGTACTTGAAGAGTGCATATGATCTTTTGAAACAACCAGGAAGTTAAAAGCTGATCAAGCACCTTATTGGATACTTATCAATTGCATTCCCCATTGGGCCATTCACATCGCCCGTGAATTCCACATTCCCTGCATGTTCTTCTCTCTTTTCTCTGCTTTTGTAATAATTTTATTTTACTTTTTTAAATTTTATTTTTATCAACACGTTCCAAAAACACAAGAAAAAAAATCAACTCAATTCCAAACACACCCTTAGTTCACAGATTGGTCACCGATCCAATTTCAATTTATTGGGCTTGCTAAGCGCTGTTGTATTTAATCAGCATGCTCCACGGCAAGATAACCCTCCTGGAGCCTGTTTTGAGTTTTTGGTGTTTTCTTTACACAGAAGAAAGAAAGAAAGAAAGAAAGAAAGAAAGACATGGTACCTTTTCAACTGAACAAATGGATTCAAAACTTTCAACTACTGTTGGTCAAGAAAGTTGAAAACCTGCTCCTCCGTCTACTAGAGTTTGCATCTTGTCAGTCGTTACACCGCGATAGTTTTTTTCTTTCTTTCCTTTCCAGATGCACCAAAACAACTCAGCACAAGAATCAGCATTATGATGAAACTGATACTGCAAACAGACTCGTTTTTACTTCAGGTTTCTGCACAGTATGGTGTTCAAGTTGAGTGCATGAGCTCCACCATGCGGAATCTCATTTACCAGCATTGTCACTGTATCCCTGACTGTTAGTGATGCCTAATCTAGCACCATGCTCCTTTATTATCCTGACTGACTGCAGAAGAATGTCTTGCTCCGTGGAGTATAATTCATTTTTGCTCTGCACTCATAGCAATGATCTATTAGTAAAAACAGTGATGACTGACAACAATAAAGCCCGAGTCCCAAATTAGTTGGCTTCAGCTATTGGACCCTTCTGTGCCATACCACATGATTGATTATAAAAATATACTAGCATAACAGAAAATGATGGTAAAAATGTGACATGTGATGAACTCTTTGAGAAGACGATGCATCCAAGTATTGAGATTTAAAACAGAGCTTCATGGGAAGAAGACCAGATCAATGAATAAAATCTTCTTTTATTCAATGGTGAGCATCAAGAGATGAATAAGCAAGTTCATTTGGTCCTTTCAAACAAACAAAAAAAAAAGGGAACGGCTTCTCTGCAATTGCCTTGGTTATATTTGTCTGGCAATATTCTGGAAATGTCATCAACAATATGAACCATCAAACTCACGTGTTTGGACATGTTATATATACAGTTCTTCCCCAGAAAGCTTAACTGAATTTGATGCCACAATCCATATGTGATATCATTGAAGGTTATATATGACTAGGATCGCATTTACCAGCCAACAGAGCAGTGACAGCTATAAGAAAATGTAGTATCTTTATTCCTTGGCCAACATGTCTTTTAAACTAGAGAGATAAGCACAAAAGACAGTTCCAATTAACAGCTAACTAGATATATAAAGTTTAAATTTCAAAGAATCAGACCCAGGTACAGGTGTGAACACAGCTCATCTGCAAACATAATGGTCGATTTTCTGTCCTGCATCAAAAGCAAAAAGAATCAATGGGTAGATTAGAGCTTACCATTTGTTTGAGATTGCACCCAAGAGTCAATTCTGCAAATGAACTTTCTATTCTAGACAAGTAACAGTAAGGAGCCTCCTTTCCCAAGTAAATGTTTGGGTTAGATTTAAGCATGCTCTTGATATCATTTGATATCTGGGGTATCTTCTCCACATCATCAACTGTCACAGGAATTTTGGAGACCATCGCACGCCATTGGGCACGAGACTTGTTCACAATTGCCTATGATTTTACATGTCAGTCATCAAATATTATTCAGGCAACAGTATTAGTATAAGCATGGCAAAGCTATGGAGTAGAAGGTGCTCCTAAATAAGCATTCAAGATACCAGTTTGTTATTAGATACCACTATAACATGTGCGTGTGCGTGTGCGTGTGCGTTGACGCATTGCACATGTGGAAGACACATACATATGGGGAGAAAGATAGAGATGATATGCTTCTTTAGATAATGTAGGGTATTTGAGTGAATACATACCAAAAAATGTGCACACACCCACAGTTTCAATTGGAAAACCAAATAAATGATGGATATTCATATGGCCACTTAAAGCAATCAAAAATTAAAGATGAGCCACTGAAAACTTCAGCATCCAAAAAAAAGAATAAGAAAATGGAAATAAAAGGCTTGAATACAATAACATCAACAACTAAGCTTGTGATGAAAATACCCTTCGCAGATACAGACATAGAAGTAAATGATAACACAGCTTTAGAACATGGTTTCCCAAAAATATACAATATGACTTGTAAAGAAAATGACCTACCTGACTAGAAAACAAGGAATTTGGAACTAAGATGGGAAATTTCTCAGCATTCAATAATGAAGTGGTGGTAAGTCCCATTTCAACCACTTGACCTTCTACAGCTCCAGCCTGCACACAAAGAAATTCAGGGACTCTTTAACGAGAAAACAGACAAGACAAAAGGGCTTGCCTAAACTTGTTGAGATTATTACAAATGCACATGAAGAATAACATCTCTTCTGTTTTTCACCAGTATTAATGAATAAAGAATCAGAATGGATAGATACTGTTTTTCCAGTAACAAAATATACATCTGCAAAGCAGTGTAAAAAATAAGAAAGATAGTGATAATTGGTTGGGATACTATCTAAACAAGTATCATGCTCATTCCTAACATGTTCTACCACTGGTAATGAGGGGCTGGACACTGTGAAAAGAAACTTCAGAGAACTTTTCACAAAAAAACATAATTTTATCTTACACATATAGACCATTTCCTCAGAAGACTTTTCACTATCCAAAAACAAAAGCTTCAATCAACCAAGGACCAATGACATGTTCTCACCTTTATTGTATCTCCAAGTGAAAAGGGCTTTGAAAATTGCATAGACAACCCACTGAGCACATTCCCAAGGACGTCTTTGGCAGCAAAAGCAGTAGCAACTCCTAAATAATTTTATAATAATAAAAGAATCAGGTGTTTATATATGATTACAAAAACACAACACTACAATACAACATAGGATTGACCCTAAGAGAAAAGTGCTTGGGTGGTCTAGATTGAGATATCATCAATAAGATGAATTTAGTTTTGGGTGAAATGAATGAGGGACCCATGTATATTGGTCAAAGAGTTCCTGAACAACGATTCAGCGCAAACGGTCCTAGAACAAAATTGGAGGTAAAAATTAATTATTTTGCTAAATGACATTAGGTTTCATCCAATTTGGGTTAAAGTAAAATAGCATGTCTAGCATGTGACACCATAGTCCACTTTATAGAAGGCTCTGATTGGGGTTGAATAATCTGTTCAGAGATTATTTGCACTTCGACCAATAGTATAAGTGAGCTTGACACTTTTTACCTGCAAATAATTGGATGAAAACCTAACATCATTTACCAGAAAAACTAATTGTTACCCCTTATTTTGTTTAGAGATTCTTGTGCTTTGATCAATGGTACAGGGGCACTCATAAATTTTACCATTTAGTTTTCAATGAGAATTGTAAGACTATCAAGCAATGACTAGCATTCACGTGAAAAAAAAAAAAAAGAGGTGCAAAGATGTTAAGGTGAACAAATAACATGACTTGAGTCTTTTTAACCACTAGTGTAAAAAAAATTAGCAGACCCAATTCCCCACAACATAACTAAAGAGCATCCCTCAATTCATATGGAGGACTTCTGAAGAGAACAAACAGCGTTACACATGCATGAAGTTGTGGTAGGACAGTCTCCATAGGGTGGAAAGAAAAAATGGTAAAAACAATCCCATATTGCTCACCAAAACTAAGTGATGAAGGAGGTCCAACAGATAGAGAGGGAATAGAGAAGTAACTTTGATTTAAGAACTTATGTGTGCATTCAAGAAATCCATTAAGCATTTAAAAAAAATTGTTAGAATGTTAAGATTGCACCACAATCACAGATAAATAGGAATTTGGAAGCAAAAATATAGCAAGAATAAAAAATCAGAAGACTTGTTAAACCTCAGAGTTTTTCATGCCAAATATTCCTATCGCCACAATAAACACATATGTAAAAGCACAAGCCATTTATTAACACTGACCTCCAATGCCACCCACAGTCAGAATAGACTGCACAGCAACCCCACAAGCCTCAGCTAAAGCCATCAGTCCAATAACAAAAAGACCAACAGAAGAAACTTTATCAAGAGTTAACAGCCTTTCCCGATCAACTGTTGCTGAAGCTATCACATGATTAAACACATTTGTCTTCCACCGATGCAGAAACCATACAAAAGAAAGAATAACAGCACCCCTCCATGCTTGTGCTATATACTGAGAAGCAATTGTAGTAGGTGCCACCATCACAGCACTGCAAGTCAAAGTCCAGATATTTTAGTCACCTAATGAAAAAATTATATAAAAAATATGAACATTCACATATCATAAAGTGGAAAGGATTATAGATGGAACTGCTAACATTTGTGAAAATGCCATGAAGGTGATTGCATATCTTATAGGATCTTCCAAAGCACCCCAAATGCTTTTCTCATATGAAATTTGTTCACCAGATGTGCCTCCAGATAGCAAAGCAGCAGGAGTTTGCAATGAATACTTGTGAAATCGCCTCAAAAGTCTAGGCATAACCACCCAAGCCACAACAGTACCAGTCAAAGTCCAACCAATTGGAACAACCACATTCTTAAGATATGGATGCGAATCAAGCAACTGCTGAGCATAAGGGGTCATTTCAGCAGAGATCTCTTTAGCCTTTTGCTCAGAATAAGTTACTGCATCCACCGCACTTTGCCAAGCTTCTTTAACCTTATCAGTCCAGTCATTTCCAATACCACCACTGTTACTAACACCCACGTCACTTCCACTGGAAGAAGCTGAAACTTCACTGGCCCCAGACTTATCAACTTTACCACCAGAAGACCAAGAGAATGATCTATAGCTCAACCCAGGGCTCATTGAAATGAAAGGAACGGCACTTTGAAGCAACACATTTGACGAAGTTGACAAAAATCCTCTCATGCGTTTATTATTGTAACATCGATTATTGACACCAGCATCAGATCTAATAACTATAATATTTGACGGATTTCCAGCCAATTTTGATTGATCCTTGTAATAATCACGATTTATGATAGCAGATGCTGATCTTAGACTACTTCCATTAAAATTATAAAATCGTTGTGAAGTGTGGTTGATGGAGTTACAGAAAGACTTTTTTAGCATTGAAAACTTAAGTCCAGCCATGATAGCAACTTCCAGCGAGAGAGGAATTCAACTAAACCAATTCATCAAAAAATAAAATGTAACGAAAATTTTAGTACCAATTTGCAACCGAGAACTTGTCAAAAGGCTCTCAACCTGCAAAACACAGAGAAAAATAAAAAAGATAGGAATCAGACAAACTTGTTTTAAGAATGACGAGGATAATAATATAGAGAAATTTGGATCTAAAAACCAAAATAAAGCAGCTTAAACAGCACTTTTAAGTTTTAACTATCAATATAATAAAATGTAATGTTTATAAAAAGATGAAGAAGAAGATTAAACACAAGAGAATCCTTCAACCCTAAACCTGGGCTGCAATCAAGATTTTACAGGCGAGCAAAATGAGAATCAGCTTACCAAATTGCGGTGGGAGATTTCTATGCTTCGGCTATACAAGGTTTTGTAACTTTGAGAGTAAAATGCTCGTATTGGTAATATATATAAAAAAGGTTCAGTGGTATGTTTTGCTGTGAATTATTGGGAGACTGGTAATATATACTTGTAGTATTAATAGCTGGTTTGTTTATTTTTATGTTTTAGAAGTATTTTAAAAAAAAATATATATATATTTTTATTGTTTTTAATTTAGTTGTTTTTTAATATTTTTCATGTCATTTTGATATGTTAATTTTAAAAATTTAAATATAAAAAATATTTTTTAATGTATTTCTAAATTAAAAATATTTTAAAAAACAATCGTTATCTTTCCATCAAACACTTATTGAGCTCAATTGTGTCAATTTTAAAAATAAAATCAAAAAAGTTTCATGTGATGATAAACCTGAGCTAATTTAATTAATATATGACTCATAATATATATATATATATATAACTCAGTTAAAAAAAACACATAATTCGAGTTAGATTAACTTGACTAACCTGTAATAGAGATAACTCGATTAAACAAGAAATTTCAAGGACAGCAATTCAATGTCAATTAATAAAAATAAAATAACCAAAAAAAAATTAATCCAAGTTAATTTAACTGACTCATTACCTGAAATATGAAATTGGAATAACCACTCCACAAATTAAACAAATAACAAATCATAAAACCTCGTAACTCATTGTCAAATAATGAGTCTTTGAAAAATGACAAAGACCTAAAAATAGATCAAATTTAAAATAATATGAATCTACCGTAATCAATTTTCAATTATAAAAAAATAAAATAAATAACAATTAAATAGAAGTCTAATATTTATTCAGAATATAATAATTAAAAATGACTAAATTAATAATACAAGTCTCAACGTGCCACCATCTTAATAATTAAAGGATAGAAAATGCTATTTGAAAAAGAAGAGGCAGTTTTGCTTCCCTGTTGAAATAAAAGAACGCCGTACAGCTCTCTAGAAGTACGGTATTTTTATTCATAGATAGATTAAAATAATATTTTATTTATTTTTAAAAAAAGTTATTTTTGATAAAATATATTAAAAATAATTAATTTAAAAATATTATTTTTTCAAAAATAATTTAAAAAAACACGAACTAAAAAAAGCTCGACCGGGTGAAGAACCACTTCGTATTTCGCAGCTTTGCCTGATATAATGGCGTGTTTGGACCCGGACTTTTGATTCGAGAAGTACTCATCATTCTATCTTTCTTAGAGCTATTTGCATCCTTGATCTTTTAGTAATTTAACATTTTAGTCCGTTTCTCCATCGAAATTAAATAAACATTAACTAAGTTTTGTCTGGAAAGAAAAGAGGGAGGGAGGGAGGAAACTGCGAGAATAGAGGATGATGGCCATTTTCTCTCTCCCCCCCGAACTGAAGTGTGAACACTTCACTCTCTCATGATTGGTCCAATTGCATGGATAGTTGATTTTAATGTTCAATTAAGAAAACACTGTCCATGAGTTCTGTTCTTTTCACTTGAAACGCTCGAATCTGGATAACAAAATTAGATTTCGGCCAATATATTTTGGTGTAAATCTGTCAACAATCAATCTTATTATTCATGTTTCATCATAGAACAAAAAAAAAAAATAAACCACTGCTTATTTTGTAAAACATTTGACGTGTGTTTAATATGATGTTTTTTTTTAAAATATTTTTCATTTAAAATACATTAAAATATACTTTTTTGATTTTTTAACACAAATATATTAAAAATACTGAAAAATATTAATTTAGTATTTTTAAGTTAAATATATTTTTAAAATATACTCAAATAAAATTTCTTAAAAGAATTGTCGATAAACTTGTCCATATCACTTGTTTTGGATTATATATATATATATATAAGATAAAACTTGAATTGATGAGTAAATTCCCAATCAGTAACCCAACGTGTTTTTTTTACAAAAATCTTATTATAAAAAATGCTGGTACGAAAATACCCAGATGATTAAAAAATTAAAACTAAAAATAGATTTATTGGGAATTAGCAGAAAAGAGAAATAGGAAAAAGGAAAAAGTCATCCAATTTCCAACAGCTGGTTCAAGTTAAACCAGCCTGGTTGGGTCCCGGCACTGGAAGAGCGACGCGTTGGCTTGACTTGGCTCTACTCAATACCAGGTTAGCATGGAAAGTGGGGCCATAACCAAAACGATAGCATGTATTGGAGAGTGGTTGATATTATTTTTAAAAATATTATTTATTTAAAAATATATTAAAATGATTTTTTTTAAAAAAAAAATTATTTTTGACATCAGCACATCAAAATAATTTAACAATACCAAAAAAATTTAAAAATATCAAAAAAATTTCATTTAAAATAAAAAAAATCAAATTTTGAGCAGCGAAACAAATCATAAACAAACAAGCGCATTAGAATATTTTGTTATTTTAAAAAATTTAATATTTTATATTAATATATTAAAATAATCTAAAAATATTAATTTTAAAAAATAAAAGATTCTCGAAACTTTTTATAAACAATTTTGAAATGTAATAACAGGTACTCTAACCTTGTAAGGACGCGTCGACTTGATTCCAAAACTCAAGTCAACTCGTCCCTGATCTATATCACAAAAATAGAAACACAAGCTCTTTATTCACTGCCTGAAATCTCTATTCCTCAATTTCTCTCTCAAATGGAGACTCACTTACGCAGAGCCCATACTTTCTCTCTCTTAATTCTCACTTTCTCTCTTTTCTCCACCCTCTCTCTTTCCACCTTCTCTCCCACAGACAACCACCTCATTTCTTGTGGCTCCACCGTCGACACCACCGTTGACAACCGCCGTTTTATCTCCGATTCCTATACGGACTCGCCACTTCTCTCCTCAGAACAAACAACTCCGCTCACCAACCAAAACCCATCTCCTTATTCTATCCAAATCTACAACTCTGCAAGACTTTTCAAAAAACCTTCCAAATATGCTTTTGAGATTAAGGAACCAGGGACTCATATGGTAAGGCTTCATTTTCACGCTTTTCTTTCTTCCAATTTGGACTTGAGCGATGCTCAGTTTCACGTTTTGGTTAATGGATATGTTGCTTTGAGCAATTTCAGTGTAGGGTAAAGTTAGGGACACCGTAGTTAAGGAGTATTTTATATGGGCTGATTCTGATAAGGTTGTGATTAATTTTGTGCCTGCAAAGAAGGGTAATTATGGTTTTGTTAATGCAATTGAAGTGATATCTGCACCTAAAGACCTGATTGCTGATGTAGGGTTTCTTGTTAATGGCAATAAAGATGAGAAATTTGTGGGATTAACTAAGCAGGCACTTGAAACTGTGCATAGGATCAATGTTGGAGGTCCAAAGGTGACACCTTTTAATGATACTGTATGGAGAACATGGATTCCTGATTATGAGTTTTTGAAATCAAGCAAAGATTTGTCGAAACAGATGTACTTTGATGGTCGTATTCATTACCAATATGGAGGGGCTAGCAGGGAAGTAGGTCCTGATTTTGTGTACAAGACTGCTCGAGTGATTACTAACACGAATGGCTCAGTACTTAATGTTAATATGACATGGGAGTTTCCAGTGGATGAGGGCTATAAGTATCTTGTTAGGATGCATTTCTGTGATATTGCTAGCATATCGCTTGGTTTGATACATTTTAATGTCTATGTTAACGGGTATCTGGCATATGAAGATTTAGATCTTTCGTCTATTACAGACACGCTGGCTTCTCCGTTTTATGTGGATTTTGTTTCTGCTGATGATAGCTCTGGGGTTTTGCGTGTCAGTGTTGGACCTACCAACAAGACCATGGCATATGGAGTTGATGGTATTTTGAATGGGGTGGAGATCATGAAGATGAATAATTCAGTGGGGAGTCTTGATGGAAAGATTTGTGCAGGTATGGTTTTGAAAAGTTGGCCCAGAGGAAACATTGGTGCTTTGGTTCCCATTGTTGCTGGTGTGTGTTTGTTTCTGAGTCTAGCTGCGCTTATGCATAGGAGAACAGTGGGAAGGAGGAACCCTGCTGCCTGGTCCAAATTGCCCACAGAGGTCCCAGGAGTTGGCTCAAATCATGGTAATCAACATTTGTCTGGTAAAGCGTGATTTCTGTTCATTATCACAGGTTGTTGCGTGATATAACTGGTGATGCAGAAGCTATAGAATTATGGTATTCCCACCTTCCGCTGTTAAAGGGCATAGCAAGTTCTTATTTGAAGGATCTAAAGCTTTCATTTACCCGTTTAGTACAGTAATGCTAATTTGTAATCAAACTGTTTTTTCAGCTTATAATATATTGTGCAACTTCTATATTTTGTAATGCAGGATGCGGCTTCAAATATCTCTTGTACTTGGCGACCCTTAAATAATATTCATCATATTTTACTGAAACCATATGCTCATTCAACAGTTTGCTCAGACTTTTCAACCTTAAGCTGTATTGTTTGCTAGCTTGAACCGAGGTCGGCTTCATTCAATTGATTTTGAAAGGCTGTTTCCGCTTTGGCATGTTGATATGACGAGAGGAAGTAAATTGTGCTTAAAAGTATCTCACATAGGGCAGACAAGTGATTGCTGTGATGTTTATCACGTCATGAATCTATTCTTGTAAGGATGGTATTTCCCTTGATTCTTGTTCATATTGCAATGATGTTTCTATTTTTGTAGAGCAATCACATGATTCTGATTTCATAGAATCACGAATTTAGGCTGCACATATTCATGAATTGGCCCATGAAAGGTATAGAATATGCCTTGAGGAGGTTTAAAAAACAAAACAAAACTGACAAGTGATGAATTATGAGAAAATCCTTCTTGTCATGAAGTAATCCTGAAATCATTCATGGCGTTAACAACTTGCTGATTTGTTTTCCTGCTATCTTATGATGCCACGTATTGCTGTTTACTGGGTCTCCATGGAATAACCTTACAGTCTGTTTGGCTAAGAAGGGAAGGGAGGTTAATGACGTTTTTAACCTTATTTAGGAAGAAGATTTTTGAGGGAGGGAAGGGAGATGGAGGTTTATTTCCAACCTTCATTCCCCTTCAAAATCTCACCAGGAGGTAAATAGAATTACTAGGAAGATACAAAGTTGGACTAGCTGGTTTTTATGGGGTTAGAAGGAAAAAAATATTATATATTTTAATCTTATTTCTTTCTGAAAAACTCAATTTTATCCTTTTTGATAAAATGTACATTTTAAATCTTATTCACACCTTCATCTCTTTACCTCCAAACTAAAAAGGAACTAATGATATTTAATATATATTTCTTTCCATTCACTTTTTTGCCCATCCAAAAAACAAATATATAATTCTTCTTAAATTAGCTATCAGAATTTTAGGCTGCCAAAGAAGCTTGTTAAATTCCTTCCAATTCAATTTCTCCCGGCGAACCAGCATCCAATCACACTAAGAAGCTCCGGCCACCCTGTTATCTATTCCCCTTAATCCAGACGAAGTTTGTAGTGATGGAATATTTGTTAAGGCCATTGGGTTTATGCGGGACTCGTGTTAAGTCTCAGCTTCTTGGGCTAAATTTGATTCATGAACTGGGCCTGACAGCATGCTTTTGGGCCTTGCAGGATGACGGTCTCCGGTAGTTTGAGTGGATTAAAATGAAATGGAATTATTTTACGTACTAATGCACTCGTAAATTACGAATCTCAAATTTTTAAACATGAGATTCCATTTCATGTTTACGAGTGCATTAGTACGTAAAATTTGAGATTCGTTAACATGAGATCTCGCTTAGCCACTCTTATAATAAAAAAACTCATCAAATAAACCCAATACCAAGGGTGATAATGCAATAATAAATAGATTTGGTGAACTGTCAGTTCAATATATTTTAATTAAGTAACAAGCTAAGTTCAAGTACATATGAGTTTGATGAGCTATTGGATTCATTATACTTGTGTTTGACTATATAACATGCGGGTTGACAAACCTTATATACTTCAATTCAATCAAGTAATGGGTTCATGATTGAGCTCAAATGCCCATGAACTTGATGAGTTGTCACCCCTAATATATATAGATTTAAAAATATTTGTTTTTAATAAGCATACTGAATTTTATAACATTATTATGATTACTTGAGTAACACATTTTTTAACTTCATAGTTTAAGAAGTGTCTATTAAATATATGGTTGAGATCAGTAATAATTCCTTGATTACAACATCAAAAAATGATAAATAATAATGACAGCCCTCCTTTCCATAATCGACAGATGGCTACTTTATGCAGAATTTATACTGTTAGTCCAAGAAAAAAACAACACCACCGGTGTTTAAAGCAAGATTGGGTACAAAAGAGTTTGTGCCATTACCATGAGAAAGTAGTCCAGTCTTTAATTTAAGGCCTGATGATAGCCACCCGAAGCCTTTCTTTTGTCTGAAATTAACTGCATCCGAGGAATCCTCATTGTATCTGGTCTATCTGGCTGCTAGATTTTCTTCCCCCCTTGATAATTCTGATGGCTAGGTACTGCTTCCATCTCAGCGCTGACGTCATCAACATCTACTTCCTATCTCCCGATTTTCTCGTGGTTTTATTTCTTGATTTGATTTTTCTAACACATATCTCATTAAAATTATTTAGAATTATACAATTTAATTTAAACAATACAATAAAATATTTTTTCTCAACAAAATTATTAGCATGTGTTACAAGAATATCATTATTGATCTTTTTTTTTAATTGATACAAGATGTTTCGGCCGGAACAAAACGAATTCGTCCACTATAACAGTATATGCTTTAATTTAATATTATGGACCAGTAAAATCAAGTCAGTAAAGGAGATATTGTAAGAAAAACTCTTTTATTTTTATTTCCTGTAATAAGTTCGATGTCATGAGGGAGGCAGGCATGCGTCAGCCTTACTATTTCCACGCCTTACAAATGGCACGCGAGAGCCACGAGCCTAGCACACGGCAGCGAGCGCAAAGAATGGTATATGCACGAGGCCAGTCATCAGCCGCTACTATCTACGCAGATCTCAGTATTTAATTTCTACTCTATATTTATCTTAAGACAATCTGTTTCAGGCACAACACGTGAGAGGCCAGTGTTCTTTCCGGGAATAAAACCGTAAATAGCTCCTTGAAATCACAAATATTAAAATCCAAATTGGAAAAGCATATATTTCACGAGAGCATGAAGCAGATTTACGTTTTCGATGAGTAAAAATAAAGAAATGGTCGCACTAGAAATGTACGAACGTACCATACATCTAGCAAGGAACATTACACTTCGTACATCCATACATATTTCCGCAATATCTATATATTTATCAAGATCAGGATTTAAAATAAAATCAATTAAAAATAAATATACTGCCTCTTAAAAAACAAATGGTACGTCGTACTAGAAATTAAAGCATGATGAGATAAACGGATCTTTACCTTTGGAGGCAATAAATAATTCTATCGAGCAAAATTAGTCAATACCATACCAGCCTAAGGCATATATATGATCCGCAAATTGATAAATTCATACAAGCAAGCAGTCACACAGCCTCTATCATCTAGCTAGCTAGTTTGCCTGTGAAAAAAACTCTTCTATTATACATGTTCTTTGAAGGATGCCGGTCTATATACTGTCGAGGCCATGCTAACATGCCTCACTAAGCAGTAAATTAATTTGAGTATTAATGGCTACAAATTTTATAATAATGCAGCAAGAGAGAGTTATTCTCGATCAATAACTCAAAATCATCTTAAAGGACACAACATGATGACAAAGAATTGGAGATCTGCATCGCAAGTCTCGAATTTGAATCGAGACTTGCACCTCTTGTAAGAACTTATAACAACCGGGATTTACTCGTATACCTGGGCTCACAAAAGATACTTTCTGGATGTGGAGTTTCCTCGAATAAAAAAAAAATCTACAAGATGTATAGTAGCAGATCGAATAATATAAGCAACTGGGAGCTAGGTACAGTATAGTTTCGGCGAGAGTTTTTTTTTTTGCGGTTGTGATTGTGATAGAATGAGCTTGTCATCAATCGTGTAGTGAAAGCATGAACCTTGCCATTGTAGGGAAAGTAAACGCATTAACTTGAGCCATACAGAAAGCCTGGATGAAATGAAAATGGAAGGAGAGAAATAAAAGAAGGTCGTCTAGCACTCAGAGCCTTTTCTTTTCTCTTCTTTTTTAGATAATTAAAGGCCAGCAAAATCGCTGACTCTGAACAACGACATGTCAATTATCGGGCATGCCCCCACGGCCCCGCCTATTGTCAAGAACGTAAGATAATGAGCCTGAGAAATGTTGGCATGCCTGCCAGAGGAGGAGACGTGAGTCATGCTTCATTTGTCATGTGCTGCCAACCCTAGATTATCTATTTGCATAAAAAAACACTCCATCAATTCTTCACTATAAATAGGGCTAATTCCATTTACATTCTCCATGTCCACAACCTCTCAATCAATCCACATCTTTTCTATTTTCTTTCTCTGTGTCTGTTTGAGAGTGTGTGAGAGAGAGAGAACATAGATTTCAAAATCAAGATGATCCTGGCAGGTGTGAAGCTACTACTGATGATAGTGTTGCTGGGATATGCTATGGTGTGGATTATGAGGCCCACCAAAACATTCAAGCAAATCTGGCTCCCTAGCATCCGAGAGAAGCTTAATTCGTCTACTTATTTCGGGACGCAAGGTTTGCGTTGATTGGTTTTCCATGCATGCTCAACAAAACATTCAACGCTAGCTCTTTTCTGATAATGAAAATATACATGTTTGATGCGTATTTGGTTACAGGCACTGGATTTTTGATGTTCGTGTTTCCCGTTCTCTTTGTTGCTGTGGTGGGTTGTGTTTATCTCCATTTCAGAAAGAGGTCCGGCGACAGCAAGTCGGAAAGGTAATTAATAAATATTGACAGTTTTAAGCTCCCGTTAATTTTGTTTTATTGTATATATCTATTGCTATATCGTAGCCTAATCATGACCTTCACGTGATTATTTTGATCTCTACTTATTACAGCAATATTGGCAAGAAGAATCGCCTGGTCACGTTGAAAAGGCCGATGCTAGTGAAGGGCCCTCTGGGAATTGTCTCTGGCACAGAACTAGCTTTCTTGACCATGTTCTTGGCCCTGTTAATCTGGTCATTCTCAGTTTATTTAGTTAATGGCTTCGCTGCTATCACCCCGAAATCAGCTGCGAAAAAGGGTTTGACAGTGTAAGAACGTTTTTTAATCACGAACTAACCTTAATTACCATCATATAAACACTGATTAAGGATCGATGACCTCTCATTTGCTTGCACGAATGATAAATTACAAAATGTTGTCGGTGAACTCTTTGGCAGATGGCAAGCTAAATTGGACAGTGCATCTCTGAGTCTAGGGCTTCTGGGAAATATCTGCCTTGCGCTTCTGTTCTTACCGGTGGCTCGAGGATCATCACTGCTGCCATTGCTAGGTCTTCCTTCCGAGGCTTGCGTCAAGTACCACATGTGGCTAGGTCATACGGTTCTCGTCTTCTTCACCGCTCATGGACTTGGTTACATCACATTATGGGCTCTCAAAAATCACATTTCAGAGGTAATTAGAAGATTATTTTATCTTTTTAATTATTAATTCATCTCATTTTCATTTTATTTTTTCTAAGCAATAACGGCGAATTATAATATCTAACCACAAGTGCCACCTAATCTGTACATGAGTTAAATATAACTGTTATTGGTAACATTAAATATATGTTTTTATTGGTAACTAAAGCTGAAATAAAATTAGTTTGAAATTATGATAAATATAAATACAACAATGTATTAAAAAACAAATTACAGATGATAATAAACACTCTAATATTTCTAATAATTTAGATATAAATATTCAGCAAGTACATGTAATTGGAAGCTCTTGTGAAGGTACAAGAGAAAATAAAATTTGATAAAACATTGTTTCAAACCCCTTACGATAAACAATTAAGAATTAACAGCAAGGCTAGTCAGAAGAAATAATACACATGTCCCGAATCCTTTACCAAATGAGTGAAAATGTAACGTAGGACGATGATTTAAACCCCTTACGATAAACAATTAAGAATTGAATTTAATATTTTTTGTTTCTATTTTCCCGGTATTTTTAAATTATTTTCACAGGTTAATATCAAAAATAAATTTTAAAAAATAAAAAAAATAGTATTATGATATATTTGTAAACAAAACAATCAATGAAAAAAAAAAAAAAACTCCCGTGAGCATCATCATCCACGTGACCAGGAAGCTTTCAAAACTACAATACCTCTTGCGTTTCGTGAAGAAAAACAAAACGGAAAATTGAAAAGGGCAAATCTCGCGAGGTTGTACACGCAAAAGTAAGCGTTACAGTAGTAGCACTCGTTCTCAAACAATATGCCTTTGCTTGTCGTCGGAAATTAGTTTTTTTTTGTTATAATGTTTTTGCGTGGCATTCTCTCTATATTAGGTTTATTGCTTTTTGATCACCTGTTTATCACGCACAAGGGGGTCACCTCATTCGTGAATCGGATGGTGAGGATCCTCTTATGGGTTGACTTTAGGGCAGGGAATCTACTGGGTAGGGCCCGCACCGGAATATGTCTCTGACATGTGTACGGTGAATTTGATTCTCTTTCGCAGACCACAACTGAGAGTCATCTCACGCGGTACTTGAAAAAATCCGTATGGTTCTGAAATGGCTTTGCGTGAGTGGCTCAAAAACTCACCGTTTAGTGGATGGTATTTTCCGGGGAAAAAGAGAGCTCTTTTTTCACATTTTACTGTCTATGCCCGTCCAACCACCTTTTTTATTCTACTTTTATCTATTTATTTTGAAATTCTAGAAACAGCACGCACGTATATATGATTTATATATCATTGATTAATACGATACTCTAAATAGTAGTCTTTAATCCCTTAGTTATGAATAAATTTAAGTTAATATGTGCTGCTTCCACCTTCGTTCTTCGAAACAAGAACCACTCTGGCCCTGTTAAATTCATGGTGTTTATAATGTTTAACACGGAATGCAGATGCTACAATGGGCTAGAGATGATGTATCCAACGTGGCCGGAGAGCTAGCTCTGTTGTCTGGACTGGTCATGTGGGCGACAACCTACCCCGGCATCAGGCGGAAAATGTTTGAGCTCTTCTTTTACACCCACTACCTCTACATCCTCTTCATGGTTTTCTTTATCTTCCATGTCGGCATCTCTTTTGCCTGCCTCACGCTACCTGGGTTTTACCTCTTCTTGGTTGATCGTTTCTTGAGATTCTTACAATCACGACAAAGAGTTCGCCTGGTTTCAGCCCGGATTCTGCCATGTGATACTGTAGAGCTCAACTTCTCCAAGAATCCAAGTGAGATAAATTGCCGAAATTTTAGTTAATCGGGTCGGGTTCTTCTTCTTCTTCTTCTTCTTCTTCTTCCTCCTTTCTCTGACTTGTTTTCTGATTTATATTGCCAGGGCTGAGTTATAATCCCATGAGCATTTTGTATATCAATGTGCCTCGCATTTCTGGCCTGCAGTGGCATCCTTTTACCATCACTTCTAATAGCAACCTGGAGCCTGAAAAGTTGAGTGTTGTGATTAAGAGTGATGGGAGCTGGACCAGGAAGCTACACCAGATGCTTTCATCACCTTCTTCAATTGATCGTCTCGAGGTCTCAGTTGAAGGACCATATGGACCTGCTTCGACTCATTTTACAAGGTTTGAGCCATGAAAGAAACATTTCCATATATGTTTCAGCATCCTTTGATTTAGCGATCTTTTTGACTTCTGTGACTGAAATTTAGTTTTAACTAAACCTCTGTATCTAGGCATGAACAGCTAGTGATGATAAGTGGAGGCAGTGGCATTACTCCTTTCATTTCTATAATTCGAGAACTCATCTTTGCGAGCAACACATCCCAATACAAGACACCCGAAGTAATCCTGGTTTGCGCATTCAAGAGTTCTTCAGAACTCGCCATGCTAGACCTCCTGCTTCCGATATCCGGCAGCCCATCAGATATTTCCAAACTGCAGTTAAAAATCGAGGCTTTTGTAACAAGAGAGAAAGGACCGGCAAAAGATAACTCGACGGCCCCTCGAGCCATATGGTTCAATCCCCACGCAACTGATGCACCTGTATCTGCCATTTTAGGCCCCAAAAGCTGGCTCTGGCTCGGCGCTATCATATCATCTTCTTTTATCATCTTCCTTATTATAATTGGCCTTATTACTGGCTACTACATTTATCCCATCGATCAAAAAACCGAGGGGGGTTTCCCATGGGCCCTTAGATCTTTTCTCAATATGTTAGTTATTTGCATATGCATAGCCATGACAGCAAGTTCAGCTGTTCTTTGGAACAAGAAACAAAATGCGAGGGATGTTAAGCAGATTCAGAACGTGGAAGGGTCAACACCAGCCGGATCACCTCAGACATGGCTGTACAAAGCTGACAGAGAATTGGAAAGTGTCCCTCATCAGACTCTTTTCCAGGCTATTAATGTGCACTATGGTGGAAGGCCTGACCTAAAGAGTATGCTAACTCTAATCAGAATTATAATGATTTGGTACCTGTTTTATGACTACATTTTTCTAATTAAGCTTTAATCAACCCCTCCCCTCTCCTTCTTTTGATGCAGAAATTCTGTTTGAATGCAAAGGATCAAGTGTGGGGGTTCTTGCCAGTGGTCCTAAGATGATGAGACATGAAATTGCAAACATCTGTTCATCTGGTTTAGCAGATAATCTGCACTTCGAATCCATTAGCTTCACCTGGTGATTTCGCTGACGTGTGCCGGAGTTGTCTGTTCTACTTCACAATCGATTTGCGCTTCCTTTTTTCTTTTTTTTCTTACAGCCGGTTTTCTTCTCTCTGTATTATCAAGATATAAAAATTTCCTTTTCTTTTTCCTTTTCCTGAACAAATCATATGTAATATCTGGTGTAGATTTTTCTGATCGAAAAGAATAAAATTGTTGTGATAGTGGCCGGTGATCTTCAAGCATCTAGCGTGCGGAGCTCCATCTCATTGCGCAAAAGATACTTGTGGAGATGTTTATGAAAGTAATGTCTTCGGTAATGGTAGAAGGTTAAGTTAATTCAAAGTTTTTTATGATTAAAAAAAGAAGAAGATAAGGAACAACTTCCCTAGGTTTCTTCCATGAATGATTTCACTGTAGTAGTTCATGCAAACAACCCATCTTGATTTAAAAAGAAAGAAGAGGAAAATAGAAATATTATGCACCGCTGGGCTCAAAACCCACGGGCCCGTGCGGTGGAGAGATGGAATAAAATGGCTATTCAATTACAAGTGAAATTCGGAACCAAAAAGTAGTGGGTTTTTATTATATACATCTTTTTAGGGTTCCACTCAAAATATTTTTAGTGCTGGCTGTATATTGCTATTATTTATTCCTCGTATGTTTTCTTTTTGCTGGGGGCAAAATGAAATAAATGATCCAGTCAGGAGAGGTTCAAGAACCATAGCTCAAAGCATATTAGTTAAAACATTGAAGATTTAACAGTAATCAAATGCAGAGGGAGAACCAAAGGACTGAAGTAATTTTAATTTGGATGAATTCCTTTTATTTATATGTTATACAACAGTTAAAAATGATTATACACAGGTGAAAACTACCAAGGAAAGAAAAAAAAAATTGAAAAAAAACTCCCCGGGTAGTTCTAACCTCTCTTATCTACAGCAAGATTTTGTGATTTCAACGAGATGAAAGATCAATAAGATGGAACGGCCATCCTTAGCATCATCATGTGCACATATTCTCATCTTTTGGTAAAAAAACTATGTTCTTACCCATCTACTGCAACATGGTATGACTGGAAAGTGTGGCTCAATAACCTATCCACCATTGGAGACACCTGGTTAGAGATCCTCCTAACCCGTCCTCATTTCTCTTGAGAATTCACGACAGATGAAAGTCTCTTTTCTAAGCCGTCAAGCAGATCATGGTATTCGGAAAATGCAGGGTGTGACTGAAACAGAAATCAAGAAGGCAGGGTGAGACTCCGTAAAAATAACACTGATTTTCGTTCATCAGCAATGCTCTGAGAGATGGTTACCTGAAGGGTGACGCTATATGCTTTCCACAACCTCATATCACGCTGGAAAAGATCAAAAAGAACCTATTGAAAAGCATCACACGGAATTAGCATGGAAGGCAAACCATGTTCCAAACTTGGCATAAGACCGCACGGGTTTCTGTGCACCTGCCTATTTTATGAAATTATAAGTGGCAGCTATGCCTCTCTACATGAGCAGTTATTGGTGGTGGGGAGGGAGCTTGAGGAAAGGGCAATCGAGTTATACGAACAAAGAATAGATAAAACAATCTCAACAGAAATCATGAGCATGTGCATAAAGATCAAATAATTGGCAACGTCTTAACCCCATCAAATGGAAAAATGCTCTGCTAGAGCAGTAGCTTATCTCATCAGGTCCATAATTAATTACAAGCACCACATCATAAGAAAGGAAGTTTGAAACTTCCAACGCACAACTAGGATTACAAAGATATTGTACCCATAAAAACTCTAGGGTTTGAACCTTATAGGTTGAGCAAAAGCACAAACAACCCCAGAAGGAAAAGTTATAAGCTTGAAGCATAACCACACAAATCAAACTTAAAAGAAGTTCGCAGAAATAAAGGATTTGCCTAAAGATGGAAGGAAAGACAGACAATACAGAGCAAGCTGGCATACTCATGAGACTACAATAAAAGACCAAGTACTATACAAATAAAGATGATTATACCTCAGTCCGTCTCAGGAGTGTGGCCAGAACAACTATCCATTCCTTGAACTTGACAGAACACATGTGAGACAGTAGAAACTCCGCATCCAACCGGCTTTGCAATGTATCCATTTGAAGCTGGAAACATACAATAAAAGGATTAAAGAAAACACAAAGAAAATTTTCAAGTAATATTGATCAAACATTAACCATGGCTTGGTATTGTTTCAGGCAATATAGAAAATATGATAATGATATTACTATTGATGTAAGATATGTGATATGTCTCCTTAGAGTCTTAACCAAGGGTGCATGTACAGGGATTTTGATTTCAAATATTTTGTTACCGACTCAGAATATTGTGATTAAAACAAGGACTACCGTTGATATACCACATAAAAATGGCTTTACAAAGTTATTTAACCTTGCACATAAAATGAGCAACAAGGAAAAGAGGTCATATAGGAGTCCCAGTATGCTATTTCGATATTATTATTTTTTTCCCAGAAAGAAGAGATTAGAGAGAGAAAGTCATGCTATGCAGTCAATATGCAGCTTATCTAAAAGAAAGAAAGTTGAGTACTAAAGAATTTTAGGATGTTCACCTTCTGCCCCAATTAGTTCCAGTCCTGATGCAAAATTCTCTAAGCGAGCACTACCGTATCTTTCTCGTTGAAGGTATTCCTGCAATTAATTCACCATCTTTAAATACTGTACAAAAAGCAGATCGTCCTTCAAGAAAAGCTATAGGTTTTGCTTACCACTAAATCAAATTGAGTGCCTTTTACAAAAGCCACAAGCTTGGAAAGTTCTTTCCCTGACATCAAATAACTAGCATGGCTTTCTAAAATGTTCTTTACAGAAGCAACATGAGCACTTTGCTCTTTGAAGGAAGTACTGCTCCAAAGAAAAGGCAGCCTGATTAATTAGCAACTTTTGGAAAATGCTGTAACTGTTTTGAGAAATGCAAAATAGAACATGGTGAACATATCAACCTCTTGTCCAACGATGGCTTCTTGTAACTGGAACGGAAAAGAAAATAACCCTAAAAATCTGGGAGATAGTCTATCTGCTGAATCAGATGGTGTCTCGTCATGTTCCTTTCCAGATCTGAGCAAGAAGCGAACCTGATAATGACAGCAAAACAAAAGGAGATTAGTATACTAGTTTAGGTAACATTTGTTGAAGAATAATCATGCCCAGAGGAATACCAGTTCTCCAGCAAGCTCATATAGAGATTCATCTAGTGTTGCCTGCATAAGGTTGATACCTTGTCAAAGATGTAACATGGAGAAGACCAAAAAGTATGAGGAAACACTAGCTACTGTAAACTACTAGCATTTGCGTACCTGCAACAACCGTAAAGCACAGTATTGACTGACTGCAGGACCTTCAAGTTTCGCAATTACCTGTAACATTTGCAAAGAAGGAATGACTTAATCAAACACAATTTTGACTACAATGCATTTGTTACTAATTTGCATGCATAAAAAGAAGAACGTAGCTTTTGAATCTCATTCATAAATTATGACCTAGTGAGAATGGATAAGCTTCTTTTTTTCCTTTTTAATATTATGGTGACTCTCGTGAAAAGATTAGAATACCTGTCTTCCCGACCATCACAATCCCTCCGTAAATAAACATGACATTTTGAGAATACAAACATTCAGGTAAAACAATTTAAAGCATTCAGCATTACCACTGAGTAATTCTAGGGAAAGGATTTAAATCACAGTGATGTGACTTTAAGCATTTAATGATATACTTACTATTACAGAATAAGACAAATTAATATAACACGGTTAGAACCTATCATGAACCACCACATCATTTAGTAGAAAGAGCATGTTTGCAAAAGTTTTAGTATCTCTCAATTATTTTAACAGCATTATAATTTTAAAAAAAAACTATCTAGTCAAGAAGTACAACTGTATGTGCTGTTTAAAAGTGACAGCACGGAACTAGACCTAACATTACAGTCAGTTGATCAGAATTTGTCATTCTTGGCTAAAACTTGAAACGAGAAGAGGAAAGAAAATTAAATAAAGAATTCTTATATACAAGAGCTATGCATAAAAAAATTGAATAATACTAGGGAAAAAAGGACTTGACAAAAAGAGATGCTCAAAAGAGAAAACAGCAATTCTTACAAGTATATAGCAAGCTGCAGTGCGGTACCATCTCCGTTGGAAGCATTCTTCAAACAACCTTAAACAAACAATAAATAAATAAAATACTGCTATAAAAAAAGGTACCAGCATTGTTTACCCCAGAGCAAAATAGGGTAAAAAAAGAGAGAAATCCATCATATTACTTTCAAACTTGTGAGTGAAACTAAAATAGATATCAAGATTGCAATTTGCTCACAGGCTGACGGGGGAAAATGGAAGAAATCCTTATTTCTACACTTACCATGCACTAACATCAAAAGTCAAAACATTTAGCTCCCCTATTTTCATAACTTCATAATGTGTAGAAATAATAATGTGTGATAGTAACCCAATGGATAGCCTGATTGGTAGCAGAAGGGCCAACCTTTCCCTGAACGAGAATGTTGCTCTTCTCTAATCATATCAAATAATCAACAAAGAATAATGTGTAGCAAATGAATAATAAAAGGATGCGGTAAACATGAAGGCATGATGGTGTTATAACAATATTGGGAAATAAATTATCTTTTTCTTGACAAGGCCAAAATATGCGCAAGAAAAGGGCAGAGACCTTACATGCAAATACCTAACCATGTCTATCTAGAACATACAAAACTGTCCAAAATCTAGAAGGAAGCAACAACAGGAAAAAAAAAGTAACTCAAAGTCGCACTTAAAATACTGGAGAAAGTGTAAATACCAGCCTTCTTCACTACACAATGTTCCTGTCTAAATATCTTTCAGAATTACCATACAAAAGTAAGGGCAAAACTCAGAAAAGGTATCTCTTTAAGGAGCAGAAGTATTACTCTGTTGATCTTCCAGCAGCAGAAAATAAATCTGCCCAGTGTCGACCATCAGTTTTTCTTGCAACACTCACAACTACATCAAAATACTCTGGGAAATTTTTAATCAAATCACAAGTCTTCTCCAAAAGAGAGCAGTTGCCAGCATGTTTAGGGACTGATATCTGGTTCTTGTTCGCATTTTGCCTGCAAGAAAGTACTTTTAGAAAATCAATATCAAAGTTCATGCTTAATGTTTAAATCAAAACATATAGATATATCAAGGAACTGCAAATCTCCCAACATGGAGACATGTCAAACGGGCATGTGATTATGCTCGAGAACAAATAAATACCACTAGAAGATGCCACCACAAAGTTTTGTGGTTATGGTCATTGAGTTCAAACAGCAGTTATGTGGAGTAAAGTTGTCCCAGAAGCCAAGTGGTTGCATGTTTCAGTAATATCTGACTTCCAGAAAACAATTCTAATTATCATATAATACATTACATGGTTCAATCTCTCTTCACGAAATACACATACCTTGAAATTTCTGCATCAAATACAGTAAAGAGAAGCCACTCCAGGCAATGGGAAAAGTGAGGCTTTTCTGCAGATAACTGTGCTAACCGTAAAGCCTCCTCTTTTTTGTCTCTCTGGCAGACAGAGAAACAGAAACATAATTAGTAAAGCAGGCCTTAAAAGCTAGCAAGGAACATGAACACTCAACTTCAGAAAATGATTTGTTTCAAAACAAGACCGCATTTTTTTAGACAAAAACAGGACTTGAATATAGACAAGCACCTTTTTTTACCACAACAGAAAAACCCAAGAAGGACCCATATAGCCAACGCAGTAAGATTGGAATTGTAACACTACAAGGTAAAACCCTTGTAGTTGTTATACTACTACATGGTAAAAACCTCGTGGCATTTAACGTGCCAGCTTCATTATGGCAAGTACCATCATGTAACCAATAACGTGTTATAATTTTTTGACATGAGATGTCAACGTAGACCCTGGAGCATAACAATCAGAGACAAAAGGCAGGAACACTAGATTGGAACAGGCATTTTTATTTGCTCAGGATATCATTGAACAGTGAATCTGTGACATCTAAAACCTGTCATGTGAAAAAAAATACACTTTTCATCCTCAGGACCAATTTATTTCTATCTCCAAAGTGATAGTAACACTGTAGAAGTGAAGTAATAACAGCCAAAGCCAGAGAGGTATCCAGATGCTGGCTTGACAATTGCCCACTTCACAGCCTAACTGCTTAGTTGATTGAAAAAACTCATGTCATATAAATTGATGACTCGTACACAGAAATTATGCTTTCATATGAACCTAAGGAAACTTCTTATTTTTAGAGGGAACTGATTACCCCCTAAATTGGTGTTTTTGGAGGGTAGAAATTTAACCTCCAAACAATTTTTTCTTTTTGTCTCAAAATACACAACAAATAATTTGTATTTCTCTCTCACCAACCATAACTGATAATTTAACTATGTTCTCTCTCTTTCTACTAACAATTTACCATTCAATTTATTAACACGTTGACATCCTGCAAAACTAACTTCTAAATTCTTCAAAATTACTCCTTTAATAATCCACCCCCTTTTTTAACCTAGTACTAAACACCACCCAAGTAAAAATCATGAGGTAAAGGAAGGAGAAGTACCAATAAAAGAGTGAGAGAGAAGTGATACCTGAAGAAGGTGTCTGAGTAAGCAATGCAATATAGTTTGAGCTTGAGAAGATGGCTCAAAACATGGAAATTCAGTGCAAGCTGAAAAAGACATTCTCTGGGAGGCACAAACAACAACCCCGGCATTTGGAAGAAGCCCTAGAGGATATGCTTCACGATCAAATTCCAGCTCTGGATCCAACTAAAAAATATATCATAAAATGTCAAGTTAGGCCTATTCAGGAAACAACAATCAAGAACCAGAGTCAAGTCACTGAAAACCAAAAGAACTGTTAATATATATATATATATATAACAGTTCTTTTTTCAGTGACTTGATTATATATATATATATATATATATATATATATATATATATATATAACCAACATTGATGGATGGAGTATGAAATAAACTAAATCAAGTACATGTAGCATCAAATAATGATAGACAGAGAAAAGGATATATGTTCTTTATAATAGCCGTATTGCTACTATCAAAGTCAAACCAGAATTTGAAGAAAACGAAGTCCATTAAACTGACTAACTCGATCAAAGCTAATCTACCGTGCTTTAAATTTTAACTTCAGGATTACACCAGCAAATTCTTTTTTCTATTTATTCAACCTAGAAATTTCGCAACAAAAAATGAAATGAATTTGCATC
Organism: Salix viminalis; assembly: GCA_029228465.1. NCBI lineage: Eukaryota > Viridiplantae > Streptophyta > Magnoliopsida > Malpighiales > Salicaceae > Salix > Salix viminalis. The sequence goes on from CM055439.1 coordinate 7,001,957, forward strand.
CAGTTAGTAAACAAAATTCACAAGTCCCATTCCACTTGCCAAATACCAGAGTACAGAGAGCCATGATGTTACTGATGACATACATACCTGCAAAAAGTCTTCCTGCATAAAAGGATCAGCACCTGGAGATGGATACCAAACCTGTAAAAGAAAGCTTCCAATAAGATCTACAGACAAGTACAGTAGACAAACACTAGAGTTGGCCAATAATAGAAGCTAATTATAGCTAGTAGTACATGAAAATAGATTACAGAGTTTGGCACTAAATTACTTGCATGCCTCGGTGGCCATAATCCAGCCAAGAGATTTCCTCAATTAGACTTGTCTTGTCCCCTGATTGACCACATGTAACCCAAAATAATTCAACAGAGTCGGTGAGCTCTTTTTCACGTCCATCATCCAAATCCAAAAGTGAAAGTTCCCCGTTTGTTCTCAATATCAAACATCTAGTAAAGTAGGCAGCCATTCAGAGACGTGGTACACAAAAAAAATCCATCAATATTTGCAAAGAAGAATACCTTGCAGGCTCTCTGTCCAACGAATCCGAAGATGAAATATGATTGTTTGATGCCAACTCTCTTTGAAGCTGTTCAGGAATGAAACGCATAGCTGTGGGATGGCTCTTTGCAGTCATGATAGAAAGTTCTCGTACTGTAGAAAGCTGTTTGTCATTTAATCACTTAAATTTATGAAGGATAAGGTTTCATTAAGAAACTCTAATTCAGAGAGCAAAATTAAACTTCAAGAGCACATGGATATAAAACATTTCTTATATAACAATTACGATGTCTGATAAAAAGAAGCTGGAAAATATTCATTTACCTGCAAATCTGGAGTGCTAGAAGGACTCAGTTCACCTAAAAGTCTTGCATGGAATATGTGGACATCAAATGGGCGATAGGTGACAAGTATATGGTCTTGATATGCATCCATCACCATTGGTTTAGCAAGCAATGGCTTTCGACAAAGTAAGGAGCTCTGGTCAAGGTGGTATCTTGGATAAAAAAGTAATTCATACCTGCAGAAAACCAATTGTTTGAATAATAAACTATAATGCAGGGCCAAATAAGACAAAAAATGTAAATATACCCAAGACACAAACCAAGAATAAGAAGTGCCATGGAGAAATGGCCTGAGAAAACAGCAAGGCCAGTACCAAGCATCGCCTAGGAACTTTGTTGGACATATAGTAAAAAACGTTTTGAAGGCTTTCTCCAGTGGCATCTCAATTGTGGAATCCAGGAGCTTTGTTACACCAAACTTCACTGCAACTTCAACTTCTCAACAACTATTCTTGAGTTTAACTTTACTCTATATATCTTTTTTATGTGTAGTGTAATCCATATATAACAAGGAAGAATCTAGAGTCCATGAACACCTATATAATCTAGTAGGTTCCTAAGATTTTTTATAATGGACTTGCAGGTATATATTATTACCAAGGGCAATATCTCAAGCAATGTCTATATCATAGTTGTAAAATCCGTTCCGGGTACCGTTCCGGTTTTTTGTTTGGAACGGAACGTTCCGGTTTCGGTGCATTCCGGCGTTACGTTCCGGTTTTTTACTGTTCATATTTATTTAATAATATATATGAAAAAAATAAAATATTAATTTAACAAGTATAATTTAAATTCAATATAAATGAACTTTAAATTATACAATACAAACACAAAGTCAAAAAAACATAATCTCAAAATTAGAAACATCTCTAAAATTCCAAAATATTATGAAAGTAAAATGTTCTAAAATAAAAGAAATATAAATCAAACATCTTCTACATCATTAATAAAAGAACCATTTTTTTATCTTATTTTAATAAAGTTCAAGTATTTTATATATAGTTTAATTATATAATAAATAGGAGTAAGTTATATAATTAAATAATTGCTTTTGAAAAATCCCCCAACAATAAAATTATTATTTTTAATTATATTTAAATTAAAAAAAATTAAATATAATTAAAAGACCCACAAATTTGAGATTTGAAATTTAAAATAATATTTAAAAATTAACCCTCCAAAAAAAATATTATTCTTATTATTATTATTATTATTATTATTATTAATTTATAAACCCCCCTAGAAAGTTAGAAACGTATTTTTATTTATTTAGTTATTATTATTATTATTATTATTATTATTATTATTATTAATTATTATAACTAAGTATAAAATAGTCCCACTTGCATATCTTATCTCTTTCTTTCTCTGGGGAAAAGGCTTCATCGATCAGAACAATTTTCTCACGGGAAATGAATCTTGAAAAATTCCAACCACGAGCTCAAATGAAAATAACTTGTTTTCAAGGTTCTTCCTCCCTTGTCCATCCATGGCCCACCACCATATCTTCTTCCGAGAAAGGCCTTCACATCACTAATAATCCGAGTGAATCCCATGTATCCATTTTTGAATTTGTTCATCCAGCACCCATCTTGTCTACCAAAGGGTTTGAAGCAAAATCTGGGACCGGCCTCACGAAGATCCGGAAGAATGCTTCCAATAGAAGGGTTGTTCGAGCTCGGTGTGTCCTAAATGATTTGTCCCTGTGAATCTCTTCGTCTACTTCCCTCTTCATTTGGTTTTCGACTTTTTTTTTATGATCCCGGAGCGAACGCCCGATCTGAAAGCCGAGCGTTCCGTACGAATTTAGCCGATTTACGGTGCCGACCGGAATTTTTTACCGGAACAAAAAGCGTCGCCGTTTTGTTCGGATTTGCTTCGAAAGCAGGCGTTCCGGCCGGAACGGAACGGAACTTACAACACTGGTCTATATACCTACCACATAAATCCTAATTCTTATGAAATCAAAAAAAAAAATGAAAATCAGAATTTCCAGATTCACCTACTTCCCTACCATCAGCCCCATTTCTCACTTAAAGAATCAGAAGGGTTGAACTATCAACAAAATCATAATTTAGGGTCTAATTAAACATAAAAACTGTTAGAATTTAACAATTCATGAATTAAATGACTGAAAAATGCCCTACATCAAATTGTTCCCCCGGCAGATCTATAGATACATGAAATACAGAGTTTGTTTCTACAAAAATATACCAGCTTAGAAGTTAGAATAACCAAGCATATATGGAAACAGACATCGATAACTCACGTGTTAGAAGAATCAATGTAGTTGCAAACAACAACAATCTTCCCCAGCCATAACAACCCTTTGCACTGAATCTTTTGTTCCTGGGTAATATCTCCAAACACTCGCCACTTTTTCAACTGAATATCATACAAGATCAACCCATGGAGGCCAGCAACAGCTAAGTGCATTCCATCCTTGCTAGCTGCAACATGTTGAACTGGCCAGTTTTGGGAGATATAGGAAACCTGAGCCAAAGCAAGTGCATATCAGCCTCAATAAAGTACAAAGACAACTAACTTGTGATGACAATCAACAGATAAGATTGCTATCTGAGCACATAACTGGAAGGTTTAGATGTAAAAATTTCAGCTCATCAGTATCTTCAGACTGGACAACAAGCAACCGATCTTCGCCGTAAATAACTTGACAAACATATGTCATTCCTGAAACTCCTCTGGAAAGGCAGCATTTTCCAAATGAAAATGCAATAACTCTTTCCAGAGATCCTTCTTCAATCACATAAAGCCTATAACCATATTCATCCCACTGCATCAATGAGGTGCCGTTCATCAATGGTTCATATTTACAATCTTGGTTTGGCTTAAACTTTGGAGAAGATACAGAGCTTAAACCAATTTGACGAATTGTTGACATCAAACGACAGCCAGATACAGACCAGACTGTAAGACCTCTTAGCTTCCACCCAACAGCAAAAGCAGAATTATCAGGTGTCCATGCGATACAACTGACAGGACCAGTATCATCCATTGAATAGCTGCAAAATAATTAAACCATGACAGAGAAGCTTTCAAACTTTGTGAACGAAAAGTCAAAACACAAGAAGGACATGACATAGCTTCAAGTCAAAAACCAGAAGCAGCTGATCATCTAAAAAGTGAGGAGGTTAGTCTGAAAACCCTTGGATAAGGTAAATAAGTTTTCAAGGAACATCCTCATTTTATATTGTTTATTGGTGAAAGCAAATGATCATTTCAGAGATCCTGAAATTTAGAATTCAGTGCCTAGAGAACAAACATAGGACCAATTGAATTACCTTACCCCTACAATAACTCAAATGATAAGATGCAAAAAACTTACCCCCAGTCATACAAAGACACGGTGCGAATGAGAGATGCAGATTCTGCTAGGTCGTATAACTTAACAGCACCTCTTCTGGTACCAACAGCAAGGATTTGTTGATCTGAAGCTACTGAAATACATACAGCATCACCAGAACCCAACTTGTTTTCAGCTTTGATATATTCAGCTTGCTTTAAACCTTTCTTGCTTATGGAGCATGATATTAGTTGTCCATCAGAATACAAGACAAACAGCAACCTCATCAGCAAGCAAAGCTCCAGCCGCACAATAGAACTCTTGCTGTTGGTATTATGATTAGATACAGAATCTGCTGGAGCCCTTCCAGAAGCAGCACCATTAACTAAAGAATGAGGTGAAATGGAGGCCTCACTGCTGTCACATGAAGAGGGATCAAGTTCAAAAGCTCCATAGAACTGTTAAGAGATTAAGATAAAATCAAGAAAGAATTCACTCAACAGCCTCTGTTAATAGAGTTGTAACATTAAATAAAACAGCATCGCGAGTAGTAATAACAATGCCTATTCTATCTGTTTACCTCCCCCTTCCAGGAGATACTGTATAAAGATCCATTGGAAAGTCCTAGTAGCAAATGTTTGTTATCACTTACAAAATTGCTCCTGGAATAAAAACATATTATTAGAGGAAAACTATCAAGATCAGGAGTAAAAGCTTGTGAGAGAAAAGAGTGAGAGAAAAGAGTGAGAGAGAAGACCATATGAGAATAAACAAGAGTTAAATAATTTTAAAAAGAAAAAAATTCAAAAACATTAACATTATATACAACAGTATACATTGTGGATCTCCATCAGCATTTAAATATTCAAACTCAAAGTGAACTGGGAACCCTCCCCAAAAATTAAAATGGGCAGGCAACTTACACTGTCAAGTCCTTATCTGCAAAAGGCACGTGCTCACTAAGAAGAAGAGATACATTAGCAAGAAACAAACCAGAAGGTTGCTTCCCTCCAATTTGTATTCTTTTATCAGAGAATTGAACCTTGAATATATGTAGGAAGAAAGATGATGTCTGCAAACAATAAAAAGCATGTATATGAGCAACACCATCAGAATTCACTTTACATAAACTCGATGCAGACTTTATTTTCAGAGCAGAAGTCAGAGAAAAAAATATAAACTCGCAGAAATTAATTAAGAACCGCTCTGTGTGTTATTTTGTCTATATCATTATCCCGAAAAAAAAAATCAAGACAAACAAAAGATTATCCCCCCATAAAACTAACTAATAGTACAATAATTTGGTCGATAGCACCAAGTTCTGGTTTCAAGTTTGCATAAGCTAACTACCTAAACTCACTCTTGACACCTACCAATTTCAATAGAATCTTAACAGATGTGGATACGTGAACCACGCTATTTCTACAATGTGATTCGAGCAATCCATTTGCAAATCATGTAATAGGTAAATGCATGTAAGTATCTTACACGAGAATAATCAAAATCTACCATAAAATGCAGTAGTATGCATAAAAGAAATCAAAATAAAAAAAAATAATGACAACGATAATAAAAGTACTGACAAGAATGGCGATCAATTTGGTATCAGGACTCCACACCGCTTGTATATTCTCGCCTTCTCTCTCCAACGACTCTGCATTCCTCTTGTACTTGCCTAATCTGACTTTATGCTGCAGATAACCACAAAAACGAGCAACAAATCACAAATCTACAATCCTATTTTCCCGCCATCAAAGAAGAATAAGCACATGAATGTGATCATAAACTACGTGTAAATGTGAACATACCTGAGAGGAGCTCCAGAGCTCAAGGTGAGAAGGAGAGACAACGAGGAAGAGGCGATTGGTGACTTTGAGATAAATGATATGCTTCTGTGAAGGACAGGGTCCTTGTTCTAGAGGGATAACCTGCGGCCATCCATATGCCATGTACATCTTTGAATCAGTCTTGATGCGTTGGTTTATATATCAATCTAGTAGTGATGAATGGAATTTGATGGAGTGGTTCTTAGGGTTTGAGAGACAGAGGGGGATCTGTTGCATTTGCAGGGAGAGTGATGCAGCAGCGTCGAAATTTTTATTTTTTCCCTCAATTCCATTCAGGTAGATCTCGCAGATCCATTCTGTTTTCAAGTGTTGGTTTTGTTTTTTCGGGTCTTTACCATACTTAAGTCTTGATGGAAAAAACGACGTAGCACCCAACTAGAAGGCATTGAAGATTGAAGAGGAATTTACACGGTGTGTTTAATTTTTTCTGGCTGAAATATAGTTTTGTTTTTTAAAATATTTTTATAGATAAAATATTGTTTTTTAAAATATTTTTATCAAAACAATTAAAAATATTCAAAATTCTAGTTACACTGAAGTATTTTAAAAAAAAAATAGATTTGTTTGTTTAAATATGTGTGTTGGTAAAGAGAAGCAAATGGTAAAATATTTGTTACAAGTCAAAATCCTTAAAGATTAAAAACATTATAAATACGAGAAAATATAAAAATATTTATTTATTATGTATTCATGTCTTTATTTGTTAAGAGACTATTACAACATTTTATATTAAAAAAAACTATAAAATTGTGGCACCATCAAATCAAAAAATCAAAGCATGATATTATAAAATAAATGAAATGAACTAAGAAAAATATATATATATTACAAGAAAAAACCTCATAAATCAATATTTAATCCCAATTCCAAACAACGAAAATAATCTATTCGTCAAACCTCTCATTTTATATGGATAGACTTTGTTTTACTGCAAAAAGAAGTGAACTTTATATAAGTATTCTACATAGAAAAAAAAATATTTTTTAACAGATTTTATCAAAAAGAGTTTTGGCAGTAGCAATATTCAATCATTTTTTTATGAGAAAAAAAACTCATTTCTAACAGATTTTATCAATTATAATTTTACTAATTAAATATTAAAAATAAAAAAAATACAGTACATATAAAATCAATCAATTTTTTACATAGATAAAAAAACCATAGCACATCACGTGGGCAAAATTGCTCGTATATATCTATAATATGTGTGTATTCGCGCGCACGGGGACATATAATAACACATACTTTATATTGTTACATATATTTGCAATGTAATTTACTGTTATGTGGCATTGATGAACCTCCTTTTTACCTGTCAAAACGGGGAAAGGACAAATAAAAGGAAACTCATTGATTAAAAACTCAACATGTTTTTTATTTTTTTCTAAAATAGGAGAGTGATACATTTGATATTATTGTAGCATTCGTAAATTTTTGTATTTGTTTATTTATCGTGTTTCAAATTTATTTTGTTGTTATTAATGCTGTTGAGAAGCCACGAAAGTCCTGACTTTATATGGTAATGAAACAATTAAAAATTGCAAATTTTCCGTTGTGTCTTGAACATTTCCGGGCAAGGAAAACTGGGTGGATTTCTTTTAGCAGACACCATTTTGAGCCTATTTCTTGTTGAGGAATGACTTATTTATTTATTATTTTAGGTTAATGTTTTTTTAATTGTTTTGATGTACTATAAAAAATATTTTTAAAAACAAAATAACTCTTAATATAAAAATTTTAGTATTGGAGGTACAATTGGATGACAGTTCGTTTACAATAAATTAGAAAAGGCTTCTACCGTGCTTTCTCTAACAAGGATAATAACCGGGGTGTTTAATATTGTGTTTTAAAAAAAATTTTTTAAAAAATAATTTTTTTTAATTTTAAATTAAAATAATTAGTGTTTTTTTATATCATTTTTCATATGTACTGATGTTAAAAATATTTTTTTAAAAAAAAATATTATTTTAATATATCTTTAAATAAAAAACTACTTTAAAAATCAACCTCAACCACAATACCAAACATCCACTTGGAGTTATAGTTCTATCTTCTAACCAACAAAGCATGGGTATTTGCTCCAAACATTTGCTAATTTAATAAAGATTTAGGTGTTTTGAAAAACATGACTGAATTTATTTTTTAAAGACTTTTTTTTGTTATACAAGTATATTAAAATAATATAATTTTTATTTGTAAAAAACTGTTTCTGACAACATTCTATTAAAATAATATAAAAACATAAAAAATTAAAATATTTTTTAAACGCATATCTAACTTCTCATTCGATAGGTAGAATTTCCAAGTCGCTGCTGATGATTATACAGAATCAGAGATCTCCGAGAGTACTGTCAGCGACCAAGTGGTAAATTATTGACTGGACGCTGGATAGATACGTCCACATCAAAAATAAAAATAAAATAAAAATAAAAAGAGAAAGAGAAAGAGAGAGATGTCAAATTCTGTTTAAAACGGGGAGAGATGAAGGCACGAAAACAACGTTACGAAGGAAAAGAAAACAAATCAGGAGTCAAGATCGAAGCCCACACTGGAGAGAAGATAAGATTATAATTGAGCTTCTGGCACTCGAGACAGTCGGATAGGAGACAGAGATCAGACATCTTGGTTCTGCATTAGGTCCCGTGTCAGTAAATTTCAAAGACACTCCGGAAAACCCTAAATCATTCGCATCAAATCATAGTATAAAAAATTAATCCTCAGCTTTGTACATGGCCTGCACTTAGCTCTGTCATGGTACAAATGGAAGCTTTTATTATTATTATTATTGTTATTGTTATTATTATTCCCTCAAGATATAAACTGTGGAGAGGGGAATTTGATCTGCTAGCAGACCCCCTTGTCCTTTTTGTTTTCTGTTTTTAGATTTCGAGAGCTCCATTGATAACACTATGATTCTGTGAACATTGGATCGGATTGCAAGACCAGTGATTTATGATAGTGAACTATCTGAGTAGATAGTGTGTGCGTGTGATGTTTGTCATTTCCCTTCATCAAAACTACGACCCTGTGTGAAACCCTAATTCTCTGTTCATTATTTACTTGCTAGATATTAATCGATTGTGGAATTCCCTACAAGTTTCATGACAATTTAACTACTTAATTGCCATGAATCAACAGCTAAACACATGGACAGCAATATGGAAGCATTGGGTGCTAGGGCTTGAATTTCATACTATATAAAAATTATCCATGTCGAATCATCGATAGCGTATAAAAAATTAAACGAAAGCATATCTGGATCCATATCTGAAAATTGCTCTTTTTTAGAGTTATTTGATTCTTTTTACTGTAACCTTATTTTCTCTCTAATGATAAGATGTCAGGATGAAAATGAAACAGAACGTGTAATCTTGGGACTCTGACCATATATATAGATAACAAACCACGCTTTGGTATTTATGTCTTTTGACATTTCCACTCTTTGATATTCCTAACTTTAGGTATTCCTATTTTAGCTAATCACTAAAATAAATATAATTTTTTAATCTCCACACATTAAAGGTCCACATCCTATTAGATACATCAAAAATCCAATTGTCCAAAAATACTTAGCCAATCATTTTTTTAATTAGATATCATTTTATTTGACAAATTAACCACAAATACATAATTCTCATATAAGCCTAAAATTAGATTAATTATCCGACATTTGGGACATGGGCGTCTTGTCCTAGCCAGGCACAGGTTAGAGACTTGGCAATTGCAACCAGTTGCAATCAGTGGATAAGATTTCATGTTCATGGCGCGCACCTTCATCAGTCGAGCTAAATGGGTGGTCACCTGGTCCAACCATGAGGGCTTTGTTGGTTGGTCAGGGTTCGCACCACCGACGATATTTGTCCCGCCTGATCTTTCCCTCGCCGATCCCACTGGCCTACCCTCTCAAATATTAAAGGACCCCCGGATTCTTCTTGCCTTGCCCCCTTATCATGCATGGACTTTTGAAACAGGCTTTGCCCCACATCATCTATATATCTTAATTTTCATCAATTGGAAATTAACTAATTTACTTTAGAAAAAGTTATTTTAAAAGGTTGTTGAGAAAAGTTTAAAATAAATGTCAATAGGTGGACCAGTTTCTCTCCTCTTTTTGTCCATAGAGAAGCTCGGTGAATATGGATCATGATGTGCATTAATTAGTAACTGCGAGATTTCATGTTGTTTTTGAAAATAATTTTTGTTTAAAATTGTATTAAAATAATATTTTTAATATCATCATATGAAAATGATCTAAAAATATATTTTTTTAATTTAAAGTTAAGAAAAATCATTTTTTTTCAAAAATATTTTTATAATATAGTACACAACACTGTTAAGGAATCATCTCGCCTAAAAACTTAAATTATTAGGGGAAATGGTTTCTTAACATGATATCAAAGCCTTGTTGACCCAGCGGTCACGAGTTCGAATCTCACCACCCTCATTCTATTTGATAAAAATCAAGCACAAGGTAGAGTGAGCCTTTGTGCAAGTTTCAAGTCCAAATGGCTTTCACTTGAGGAGGTGTGTTAGAGAATAATATAAATCATATTATGGAGCTTCACTTATCAACTTAAGCTTTTAGGTGAGATGGTTCCTTAACAATTCAAATTCATGATTGCTGGGTAAACAAGACTCTGATACCATGTTAAGGCTTTGTTCTTTATAAAACCGATGTATAATCAGGAAATTGATGCTTGGAAATAAAAACTTGAACCTTTATCGATATGGAGGTTCTGGTATGGGAAAGGAGTTTCGCAGCTGTCCTCTTTTATTCTTGTGGATTGTTTTGAGAGAACATAATTTGTCTAATAAAAGTATATTTTTATTTTTTTCCAGTGAGGATTTAGTGGATCATCTCCCTCAATTCTCCAACATTTCAAGTACTGAAAGAGAATTGAATTTGAATTTGCTTCAAGATTACACCAAGCAACTCTATCTAACACTCGTAAAGGTGTTGAATTATAAACCCTTTTGCCCTAGCTTGGATTTTTCTAGTCTATATACGACGATTAATCCTACTTGGAATGGAAGGTTCCTTCTCAAATAAAACCATAAATAAGTAAATATTTAAGTGGCTAGAGTCGAGTCAACGATTATTAGATGCGGGATGGGGCGATCCACAATAATATTGTAGCTAATGCCATTAATGGACCTCGAGGGAGCATATCGTTGATTGCTGGTGCATTATGATGAAGAAGATAAAAACAGCTATTTAATGCTAGCAATAAAGTCTCATTGGGTGCTAGCATTTAAGTAGGAAATGTTTATTTTTGTCGTGGTGCCCTGCTTTTAGAAAAACAATTTTTTAATTTAATTTTGAGGTTTTTGGATTTAATTTAATTTAATTTTTGGATTGTTTTAATGTACTATATTAAAAATAAACTACATACATTGTTTAAATATATTTTCAAAGAAAACATACTTTGAAAATCAAAGTTGTTACAATACTAAACATTCCAAAACAATATTAAAAAAAAATAAATTAATATTGATAAATTAAAATAATTTAAAAACACAACCGATAATTTAAAAAAAAATGCAAGAAAAATAATAATTCAGCATTAAAAACGAACACCTCTTAACGCAGAGCATGCCCTCCCTCCCTAGAATGATTGAAAAAAGTTTGCATCGCCATTTGCAAAACTTGATCCTTTTCATGATGGACTAATTCATTGAAACTTTAATGTCGCTAACGATATTTGTTAAGGCTATTTGTATTTGTTTCATTTGATCATTTGAATGCTCCTTCACATTAGAATAAACCCCTTTCCATGTCAAAATCATGATGCATGTCACATAATGCAAGGACCAAATTTAAAAAAAAACAATAGCCAAGGAAAAAAAGTCTGAGATGTAAATAATAATAATAATAATAATAATAATAATAATAATAAATTACTATTATAATTAAAAAAAAATGTTCATTGGTGTGGAGGAGCAATGATGTACTCACACCCTTTAGTTTTCATTTGTAATTTTTATTAATTAAAAAGCTCTTGTTGAATATGGATGAACAAAATTAGGTAAGAAAATAGATTAAAAAAATTAATTTGGGTCAATTCAAGTTAATATGATAGACATGTAACATATATTTAACTAGCCAAACCCATCTTAAATTATGAGGTTTTGATGAATTGATAGGAAAAAAAAACATAAAACTATTTTTTAAAAATAATGTTAAGTGATGATAAAAAAGAGAAATTGCAAGAAAATGTCAACCCTCGTCAAAATTTTAAACTCATGACCCTCCATTAGATCGAAAACACTACACATGAAAAAAATAATCAGAAAACTCAATCTCTAACAAATTAATTGTTGAAGGAAGAAACATGAAAAGAAGAAAAAGCAACCACACAAAAGGATCCAAAATAAAAATAGCACTTAGAATAATGGCTATAAGAATAGAAATAAAAATAAAATTAGAGGACAACTGTAAAAAATTTTTTTTATTGGAGGGTGGAATTGAAAGAAAAAAAACTATAACAAAAGAATAGACAAATCAAGATAATGATGGCCACTTTGTAAAAGATAATATATCGTGAATCTAAATTGAAAACAATAAAATCTTTTGCAGAAAGATCAAGAAAAAAAATACAAACCAAAAAATAATAATTATATTAAAAATATAATATATGATAAATTAGAAATTGAGTGATGAAATTGAAAACAAATAAAAACAGAGAAACAAAAATTAGAAATCAGTGGAATAAGGTTTGAGGTTAAAACACTATTAAGATCTGGTACTTGATTCACCGAGAGATTTTTCATTTTTGGCAATGTTAATTTACTGTCCTCTCAATCAACGGACACGAATCACCACAGGATCATGAAAAAGAGCAAAATTACAAAAGAGATAGAGCAGCCGAGGCAGATGATTATTATCAGACTGTGTGAGATGCGATAATAATTGTTTTTTTTTAATTTATATTTATTTAAAAATGCAGAGAGATAAATAAAATTTAAAAACAGTGTTGGTATTAATTTTAAATATAAAAAACATGGTTTTGAACTCTGGTTACCGAACGATACCTGTGCCAGCAGATCATTTCTTCTCTCTTTCCGCAAATACAGCACGTGCCACTTGTGCAAAATGTCCTCCATGTATAATAAAACCGGTGGCTATTTTATAATAGCTTCCGGGCTCACGCCGCCTTCATCAAATGAAACTACAAAACTACCCCTAATCACCACCATCACAGACCAATCAAGTCGAATCCAGGTGCCGGGACCCACCTAAGATCACACCCTTCTCCTTTTCTACCGGCCCTAATAGAAACACCAAATATCACAGCTAGTGACTTTATCACTTCCTCACTCCAGTCTCTCTGTCCTATATAAAAGTATAGAGGCACCTCTTCATAACTCCCAAAGCTGAAGCAGCTGAAGCGGAAGTTTCCCTTCTCTCATCCCTTCTCTTTCTGCAAGTTCTTGAAGAAAGATCCTTCCACCTCTCATTCCCTGTCAAAAAGAAAACCTTTTCTTCTCTGTTTTCGTCTTCCTTTTCTTCTGCTAAATGGGGTTTCCGGTTGGGTACTCGGAGGTTTTATTACCCAAGCTGTTTGTCCACACGCTATCCTTGCTGGGTTTCATCAGAGGCCTCGTTCTGTGTCTTTTTACCTACGTGGGTCTCTCAGATTTCCTTGAAACAGACAATATTTGGCACGATTACCCGACCCGAACGTCCTTCTACTCGTCTCTATCAGCTGCCCTGATCCGGGAAGTCCTGCCTGTCATCAAGTTCGAGGATTTGGTCGGCGGAGATGGTGGTTGCTGTGACTTGCCGGAGAGCTGCGCTGTTTGCCTGTATGAGTTTGAAGGAGAGGATGAGATCAGGTGGCTGAAGAATTGTAAGCACATTTTTCACAGGGCCTGTTTGGACCGGTGGATGGATCACGACAGGAACACGTGTCCACTGTGTAGGACCTCGTTTGTGCCTGATGAGATGCAGGAGGAGTTTAATCAACGGTTATGGGCTTCTAATAGTGATGTTGGTGATTTTTACGGTGAATAGAGTTCTGTTACGGTTTCTTGGAGAGCTTGATGAGGTTGTCTGGAGTGTACATACACATGGAAATTTGGCAATTGGGCCAAATAAAAGGATTTTTTAAAAACAAAAAATGTTTTGCTCTCTTGGTATGAATTTCTGCAAGTATTTTATTCTATTCTAACTAGCAAATAGGGATTGAAATGCATAATTGGCTGTCAATTTCTTTCTGCTGGGGTTGGTTTTAAGGAGAAATGGGTCGGTCTCATCAACTGGGTACACGAACCTTACCCATATGATTAATGGGTTGATATGATTAGTGGGGGTCTAACAAATAATATCAATTATTAGCTTAGTTTGTTGACGTAATCTTTGGTTTTTACCTGATGATTTCTTCTGAAATATGTTGATTTTAGTGACATCTTTGTTGATTGACGGCTGTGAATCCTCCTGGCCCGCAGGCCATCGAGCATCAATTTCGTAGTTTACAAAAGAGAAATAATGCTATTTTTCAAGGGACATATTTTATGCAAAAGGCTAGTAGGCTAGGCTAAGGCTAGGCTCTTCGTTTTTCTTGAAAGTAACGCTCTATAGTTTTTTACTTTGGTTTTTTAGTTGGTTTAAGAAAGAAAAAGCAGGGGAAAAAAGTTAAAATTATTGGAGTTTGGATTGCGAGGCGGAGTGTTAACCCTGTTGCCGTTCCGGCTGCTACCCGACTGGTTCGGATCTTGTCAGTTTATGTTTTCGGGATTGCAGAAATACTCCAGCCAGTAAAAAGAAAGTCTTCTGCAGGTATATTGCCGATAAAAAACGAAATTTAACAATAAAAACCGATTTACAAAACAACATAAAATAATATTTGACAATAAAATAATAAATAAATGAAATTTAACTCCGATTCAGGACCCGTGTTTTTCTATATAATTTTTTATTATCTGACAGTAGAATAAAAAAAAATGAAATTGAAATTTTGACACGCGGTCAACCAAATGAATGTCATCCGCCCACTATTAACGATAATAGACAACGAAAATAAAATTGAAGGACCTAACTACTAAAACAGATCGATACAGTGTACGAGTATAAACTCATTTTATACGGGTCATTTATGTAAATTAATACGTTTATTGTGCAGCCGTGTTTTATACAAGATATTTCAGCGAAATGAGATATACGCGTGCGTTCGTCTGTATATAACCTAAAACACGGCACACCGGCTTCTTTTTAATAATGAAAAATGGGAATGACGCGTTGAAATTCCACGGAAAAGACCAAAAAATCTATCTACCTATATTAACAAAATCAGGGCAGCATGAAGAGAGTTGATTGGAAAATTTTCAATTAGTTTGAAAATATTTTCATATTTTGTACTCTTTTTTATCTGTCTTTTTTAAAAGTAAATACAGATGATTATTTAAAGATAAACACCAAATTTCAGACGCGGAAGGAGAAAACTAATGTGGTATGTTTCAATACAAGGAATAAAATAGAAAACAATGTTGGATCATCATTGGATGGCAGTCCATGTCCTCTCTCGAGCTTATCAGTTCAAAAATGGCCATGTAATCGTCGTCATATGGCGAGGGGCTGGCTGAAAAGGTGGTGGTGGGGATGCGATGATATTTCTATGTTTGGTGGTGATAATGAAATTGGTTTCTGTGCTTGACCCATCTCCATCTCAGGCGCTGTTGCTCTGTAAGTTTGCATAGTGCACCTGGACACGTGGCTCGTGAAAAGTCACCACACCTACTACCCGGTTCGAGCCAGTTGTCATGGCATGGTAAATTATATATGGACCGGCATCTGGATACATTAGATTTAGGGATTCAGTGAGGAGGACAGTGCAGAATAGGTGCACGACACCCGTTCCTAATCTGCCAGTTTCTTCCTATCAGACCACTTGGAACGTTAATTTCTTCAAAATTTCCTAGTCGAAGGATCTTTGGTTCGGAGCTGTGCTCTCGCTGTCTCGAGAATAAAGAAAGATGGTTGTCTGTGTTTGATGTTGTTTTTAAAATGTTTTTTATCCATAAATGTATTAAAATGATATTTTTTTTGATATTATCATATAAAAATGATTTAAAAACACAAAAAAAAAAAATTAATTTCAAGTCAAAAATAAAAATGTTTTTTTAAAAAAAAATTCAAAAATATTTTAAAAACACAATATCAAACACTACCGATAACCTCAAAATAGATGCAATAGATATCTACATAAAGATTTTGGCCTGAATTTATGTTGGGAACATTTAAGCAGTACGAACGACTAATTATACGAGTCACCAAACGTAATTAAAAACCTTTAATTTCAAGTTATTACCACTATCAACAATTATATAATTAAAAACATAATAACGATTGTATAGACAACACATGTACATGAGGAGCCATTTAAGCTCGGAAAACAATCTCGCCGAAATGTAGAACTCTCTCTCTCCTCTCTCTTCAATTTGATTATATTTTTGCTAACGGCAGTTTAGAATGTAGATTGTTTTTAGATTGAGACTAGATTATATTATAACATTTTTTTATATATAATTTAATTTTAAATTTAATTTAAATAAGTAGTTACGTCAAAAGATTTTAAACTTTAAACACAATTAATTTTAAACCGTGAGTTAGATTAAAAGAATTCAAGTTGATCATTTAAATAAGATTTAATAAAAATATCACATAATTCTGACAACATGTATATTTTTTATTATATTAAAAAAATATCCAGCCTAAACATAGTATCCGCTTATTAACTAGTATATCTACTTGTGCACTCATTGGAATTATGATTTTTTTTTCTGTGTGGCTATTCAACATGGCACGTTTTAGTGGGCTAATCTAAAAAATCTAACACCTAAATCTAATCTAAATTGGATTGGATTAGAAAAATATATATTACTTTTAATAAAAATAATTAATCTCATACAATCGAGGAATTTATTGCTTTTGAGAATGCTGTAGATTATTTTTGAAAATATTTTTCGTTAAAAAATGTATTAAAATAATTTTTTTATTTTAAAAATTATTTTTTAATATCAGCACATTAAACTAATCTAAAAAAACAAAAAAAAATTATTGTTTTTGAGAGTGTGATCGAGGTTGCTTTTGAAAATATTTTTCATTAAAAAATATATCATTTTTTTATTTCATAAATTATTTTTTAACATCAGATTATTAAAATAATCTAAAAACACCATAAAAAACTTAATTTAAAATAAAAAATAAAAATATTTGTTTTTGAAAATCAATGTCAATGAATTGAAGGTTAGTAACTCATGTAATTTTTTAAGTTAACGTGGAGTCTGACAACTACCTATAACTAGTTAAATTAATTCATTTTATTTTTTAAAAGATGGCATTGCATGCACGTCTATGATGCATATCTCATATACATTTTTTTTTACAGATATTGTTTAAACAAAAATTATCCAGGACTACAATGTCGTTTTGCTAAATATATAAACCTTAAAATAATTTAACAATTACTCCTAGCAATACGTGAGAAGCTGTATTATCTGTAATTTTTTTCCTTTCCCTTTTTTCTTCGTATTTATTGAAAATCTCTTATTAAAAATAATCCCTAAACCCCACAAAAAAAAATAAAGATTGTTTTGAAGGTGTCAAGTTTCCTACCACTAACCATCAACTTTGAATATATAATTATCAAATATTCAAACACTAAAAAAAACAAGACTTTGAATTTTGAAACTTACAATTGTGATTCACAATGATAGCGTCACACCATTTATAGGCTTCTGATGACAATTGCTGCGATCCCGAAACTATACAGACATTCACTCGATCACAAGCTCTCATACATCACTTGTTTCATAAATGCATTTAGAGGGTCACCTTTCTAGCCAGCCCTTGATCGAGTTCAATGAGTTCCAGCTTACATGACATTCATATAATGCTACGAATTTCAACAAATCCTGACAATTGGCTAAAATCTATCTCTATTTCTATGATCTACAAGAAAAAATGCACATAGTAACCCTAAATACGCGCAATGAATTGAAAAGGTTAAGTTGTTGCCCTACAGAGTTAAATTAACAGAGGATAATGCCGAAGTTTCTGCATAAATATTTACTAAAAAATTCAACTAGAAAAAACCCAAAACCTTCTTAGTCCAAATTCAAACATCGAACAATTTAACTCTTTTCCAACCAACACTTATACAGTATGAACAATCTTAATAAAGGTATTTGATGTTCCAGACTATACTTCCCCATCAATATATCCGATACGATAATGGACGATCCCGGCCGGATACAGTTGCTGAACTGTCAGTGACTAAATATAGGGCATAAAAGAAACTGGAAAACTCATAATCATGGAATATCGAGTAGAAAAGTCAAATTTTCACTGGCATGTGACTGCATTTCAATCCAGTTCACCTTGAGTAGCCAGGTGGAGGATAAGCATGAGGTTGTGGATAGGCAGGAGGAGGATATCCAGCAGGAGGGTAACCTTGAGCTTGCGGGGGTGGAGGATAGCCATAAGGCTGGCCATATGCTTGTTGAGGTGCGTAGCCAGCATATGGAGGAACTGGCTGATCAATACGTGACATCTGCTGCACCGGAGGAACTGCCATTGCAGGCTGTGGCCCAAGCTTGCCATCTCTCTTGTCCATCTCAACCTTGTGCTGGGTCTGCATAAACCACGAATTTGCAGAAATTCATGTAATTGTAAAACGATTCTTTTAACCCACCGAGGAATTGGATGATTAAGATTTGATAATTTAGCAATCTATTAAAAGCTACAAGAGTAATATGCCGATCCATTCAACAGGCACTTGAAGTTTTATTTATAGCATACCTGAATACAGGCGCAGACCCTGCCAAAACAGAAAAAAGGGAAAGAATTAATTCAAGATTTTGAACTCTCTCAAATCATTGGAATAAGAGCATTAGATTCCTTACGTGCAATAGACCAGATCAGACAAACAGGTCAGCATCTGGGCGAGGTCTCCAATTTCATCATTCCCAGTTATGCAAGCAACTAGTGAGCATATACATGCTAGTTGCTGCAGGCAGAACATAAATCCCTACAAGTGGAAGCATGTCAAAGTTGAGGTAGCTGTCTGAAAAATGGAAGAGCTATGCACTCGAAAACATCATCCACGAGTGAGAGAGGGGGGGAGTACAATAATGCAGTTGTCGCATTGTGTAGTTTGTATATTGAATTCATCTTGCAACAGGAAGCGAGTTGAGGCAACAGAATTACAGAAGCAGCAGACGACCTGGAGAATAATAAGGGAAACAGGAAGACAAATTAATCTTTGAAGATACTTATATTGTCGGGTGGGAGGACAGCATGTTAAAAACCCTGATGATCCATAAACATGAGTCCAAAAGAAAGATTTTCTTCCCATCCCTCTAGTTATTGACAAGATGGGGAGCTCCATAAATAGATGTAAAAAAAAAGAACAGATCAGAGTCAAACCTCAGTGCAGAGGCAAAGTTCAGGGCATTTACTTTCTCCACACTTCCCACTACATGGAAGATATCCGGCACAGCAGACATACCTGCAGGACAGCAGATGCGAAAATCATGCTAGTGCTGGCTTTGATTCTTGTCAGAGTTGAAACCAGAGGTGAAAGTAACAGCAATTACCTTGACATATCATTGTAAAGAGCTCGTTTGCGCAGCATGTATGAGACACACGGTCCACTATCACAACCAAAACAACAACGTTTTTAATCTGGTAAAATATTTTAATATCCTCCACACAATTCAAAATTTTCAAACTCAGCAAAAGCAACACTGAGAGAATTTATGACAATGACAATTCATTTTTCGAAGTCCAGCTTTCATGGTGGAAAACTGGTGTGTTTTTATACAATAAAGGAACTTCTTTTCTCTTGTTAGAAAAAATCCGTCCATTTAATCTAATACCAGGCGCCCAGTTTAAGAGCTTCATAAACCAAACCCCACTAGCTCAAAAACTAATTAGCACGATGAACTTTTAGCCAACTTTTAACCATCCCATTAGAAAGACATTGTTTTCATCACTTTCCCAATCTTAATAACAAGCATGCAGCGATAATGTCTTTATTGTATCCTTTGGTTTTAGTAGCAACCACTACAAATAACTTCAATCTTCGAGTAATTAAGTCATGAGTGCTTGCTAAACAAATCATTACACACTGACCAGGAACTGCAATTTGAATCATTATAAAATGCAAAACCAAAGATCACTAAACATCATATTCCTGATAGATGAGAATATATGAAAAAGCAAACTCAGTAACCAAACAGCCATTCAGCGATCCCACAATCATAAATTCTTTCAGACTAATTAAGAAGCTGGCCCCAAAACACAAGATCCATATGCAGAATCAAAGCAACCGTGCATTAAAAAGATGAGAGAACTTACCAAAATAACGAGAACAAACAATCTGCATATCAATCCAACATAAAGAAGAAAATAAGAGCGGAGATCAAATGTAAAGAATAGTATATTATCAATAATATATCAAATTTTGCCAGAAAACAAAGTATAATTATAAAAAAAAGAGGAGAAATTCCACTTCCTAAATAAAAAAGAAGAATATTAACCGGAAGAAACAAGCAGTTTGAACGAGTTCTAAAAATTAACATTTCTGTTTCAATCTTTCGTTTATATTTTTACAAACAACCAAACAGGGGGCTATACATAAATGACGCTAATTTGTTTGGCAGCTGAGAAAATGAGAGGGAAGACAAATTCAACCTAATGAAAATCCCAGAGTCAACTACGCCATGAAAAAAAAGAGCAAGGTTTTGACGAAAAATCCTGTTTACAGAAACCAGTAAAACAAATTCTAAATAACGAAACAGAACGAAAAGAAAAGGTGTGTGGGAAAGAGAGATAAGAGTACATACAAGGAGTATCAGCAGAGATGGTGCTCAAGAGATTGGTGTGCCAGACATTCCTGTAATTCTTACGTATCTCCATTTTCTCAACTTGATCGTCCAGCCCCATTTTCCTCTGGTTTCTTAGAGAGAGAGAAAAATGAGAGAGGGGGAGGGAATCTTGTCAGGTACGTGAAGGAATTGTAGCGTCACTAGTAAATAATAAAGAAATAGTACTACCAAACAGTGTGGAAATGGAAGGCTGCTGCGTATCGGAAGTGGTTTTATGAGATGCTATTCTATGGTTGTTGTTTTTTTAAAATAAAAATAAATTATTTATATTTTAAATTAATTTATTTTTATATGTTTGGATTGTTTTGATAGGTAGATATTAAAAAAAACTATTTTAAAAAAAATATTATTTGTAATATATTTTTAAATAAAAAAAATTAAATAACAATTTCAACCACAATATACGAGACGAAAGCGTGGAAATAGGGATTTGTACATCTAGAAAACGCGCGACGGCGTTATAAAATTATAAGACCTTCTAGACATAATTTGACTGTTTAATTTGAAGTTGTCGCAAGTAGAAATAAAACACCCTTCCTCGTCACTTCCAATCCTAGTCCAAGGTTTAAGGCTTTCATTCCGCAGGTCCTCATACTCTTTGTTTCCTGTTTAGAACGTCCCTCGATTCTTTTTTTGTTTTAATTTTAACCTTTTATGTTAGAATTTTCTCGATTTAAATGCTAGCGTGTTCGCTTAAACACCCTTCCTCGAATTGTTTTAAGGTGATAGCTCAATCCTTGCTCTTCTTGGTGTTTTGTAATAAATCATTGAGCTTTTTCTTTGCTTGATTGACTGGTCATGGATATGACCCCCTTTTTCATGGTTTTGATTGGTTGCGTTGTGATTTTGCAATGTTTGAAGGGTTGAATTGACAGATTGATTTTGTGAGGACTCAATTGTTGTTTTTGGGTTGTAGAATTTTCCAATTGCCAAGTTATTTTGGTGGTCAATCGGTTTTATTGTGGGTGGAATGGTTTCTTATTTTTACATGTTATTTTAATTAAATATTGAAGGTATTTCGTTGCTATATATTATCTTTTAATCACCTTAAACTTTTTTATATATATAATCATGTGCTCTAATTTCAACAAGTGTCATTAAAAAATAATTTTAAATATAGCTCATGAGTGTTCAAATATAGCTCTCCAAATCTTTATAGGTAAAGGGATTCATACTCGTAAAAGAAAAGGTCCAAAAACACAAGTTCTCTTTGAGCACAAAACTCTATAAAAAACGTCTAGACCTTACATATTTTATTTTATTTTATTTATTTTATTTAGAGTCCCTGAGCATTTAAGCCATGTTAGATTAAGTTATTTGTAAATGGAGATATTCACATAAAAATAAATCTACTAGATCAAGCCTAACGGCCTTATAAAGTTCACCTTCAACACCTTGAAGAGGGATAAGAAACATATTCAGAGTATTTATCAGATAAAGCAAGAAAAGCACATCAAGTGTTTTTTTTTTTTAAATATGGTTGAGGTTATTTTTTATAGTACTTTTCATTAAGAAATACAATAAAATTATATATTTTTATTTTTTTTAAAAATCATTTTTGATATCAGCACAAAAAAAATGATTTAAAAATATCAAAAAAAATTAAAATATATGTTTTTATTTAAAAAAATAAATAAATTGAAATACAGTGTCAAACTTACACATGAAGTCTTTAACTTTGCCAGATTTTAGTCTTCAGATATCGTTTGCACATGATTTATATTTGAAGTCTCCTTTTTAATCTATCTCTCTAATTTTCTTCATCAAAAACCCAAAAATAAAATAAGGGGAATTGCTGGTAATAAATCTATAATGCTACAAAAAAAAATCAATTTGTGAGCGTGTGGAAATAGAAAGTCAAAGTAAAAAACCTCATCAATGACAAGAAGTCATTTCTCATATAATTAAATTTGTCAGTTTAACTCTCTGACCAAGCTCGAGCAATCAGCTCCGAAAATGCAATAAAAACACAAGTCACAATTATAGCTAGAAAAAAACATATTTCCATCCATGATCAATCAACCCGATCATATAAAAGTTTACGGGCTCATTAACAAAACCAGTAAGATTAAGGACTGAACTGTTACTTCGAGGCAAACCATTTTCTGATTCCTTAGACAGCTGTCAGCATGCTATGGAGTTGGTAGTTAAATTTAATAATGCTTGTACCATCCCCTGACAAAAAGGAGGCGACGTGACAGAATCGTAAATATAAAAAAGATATTACGATAAAAAAAAGGAGATTTTTCGAATAAAGAATACATAGATGTATAGACGAATTAAACCTGGACATCTGGACTTTATTTGTGATGAAATAATAGTGTTTCGCTTGCTATACTATAGGAATTAGGATTGTGTTTGAAGATATTTTTGAAAAAAATAAATTATTATTTATTTCAGATTAATTATTTTAGTATACAAAATAAATATCTTGTATTATTATTAAACCAGTATTTGTGTGTTAATTTTAAATTATTCAAATCTAATTTATGGTTTAGCCAATATTTAAAATTAAATTGTGTAAAAAATTATCTGATAAATTCAGTTAACTTGTAAGGTAAGGAGATAACCTAAAAAACTAGTCGGAAATATTGTTTGATTTTTTAAAAACAAGTGATGTATATTCCTTTTAATAATAAAATGAAAATATATTAGATCAATTAGAGCTTCACAGCTTTCCCTGCCAAGCTCATGAATTAATTTATTAACTCTGCTGAGTTTAATAATTTTTGTTTTTTAAAAAAAAACAATTTTTTACCTTATAATATGATAAAGCAAATCTCTTTCACAATTAAAGCATTAATCAAAGAGTAAAATGTTTAGTTAAGATCATGTTATCTTTATAAAAATTAAATTAAATTAAAACAAATTATAGAGACCAATGTAAAATCAACTAAATTTAGAATGATGAATCGAAAAGCAAGATCCAAAAAAGCCACGGTTGATTTTTTTTATTTGACATTGTTATTAAAATCGATTTAGTAGGTCAACCTTAAAACATCATAACTCAAACCTGATTTTTAAATTAACTTGCATAGGATTTGCTCATCCCAATATAACATGAAATATCGATAAAAACATGATTTGACTTCTTTTTTTTAAAAAAAAATGATATATATATTAAAAAAAATATTGAAACGATAAAATGTACTCTACAACTTAACTCATAAAACCCACAACCTAAATCATGAACCACTTCAAGTTAAAAAAATAATATTTAATTATGTGATAACAAAAATAAATGTTTGTAAGTTAAACACCAATCAAATACAAATTTGTTTTTGATTTGAGATCGTAATTTGAACCAAAATAAATTACAAAATATAACTTAGAATCAACTAGATTAAAATGATAAAATGAAAAATAAAAAACTTCAAAAACATCTAATAGGAAGAAAATAATTTTTTTCACTATTCGCATGAACAACGAAGGAGGTGGGGAACCCTAGTTTATTGTATATCAGGAAATATAATGATATTAAAATTAATATTTTAATATTTTATAATAAAAAATATATCATACAACATGTTATCATTTAAATATTTTAAAAGTGTCTTGCCTATCATTTACATTTTTTTTTAGCTACCTGGCATCTCTTTATAAATGTGTTTAAAAAGACTGAAACAAAATTTAATACCCACCGTAGATTAAAAAAAAACTACTATAAGCTAAAAAAGTCCTTTGACGGTGAACAGCGCGCACTTCTGTTTCCTCTAGAATTGCAACCCAAGCCTACAGATGAATCATGACGTTTAGATCAGCATGATTAATGCCTTGATGATCTCCAAATCATCGTGACTGTAGGTGATCATTTTTTGCCACACGTGTGGTTCAGATATCACGTGATTGTTTGCCAAACTTATTTGAATCTTACTGTAACAAACTTTGAAAATTTTAGTGGTGAAGGATCAACGTTATTTTTTGAAGTTTTTTATTTAAAAATATATTTTAACATCAATACATTAAATGATTGTTTGATTTTGAGTTTTAAGTTTTTTTTTAATATTTTTAAAATTATTTGGATATGCAGCTATTAAAAATATTTTTTAGAAAAAAATATTCTCTCATATATTTTTAGATCTTGTCGTTTCCTGTACTCTAATTTCAATAAAATAAGATAAAATCAATAAATTATATTGTTTCCAATAGCAAAACTTGTTGAAAATATAAAAACAATTGACAATGAGCTGATCCCAAAATTGTAATTAAAAATTAAAAAGAAGTTAAAGTTGATCATTGTTAAAGAATCATATTATATAAAATATTAAATTATTAGATGAAAGTCCCATAATGTAATTTATATTATTTTTCAACATTCACTCTCAATTGAAAACTCTTTGAGCTTAAAATTCATATAGATTCACACTATTTTGTGCTTGATTTTTCATCAAATAGAATGATAGTGATGAGATTCGAACTTTGTGACCGTTGGGTCAACAAAGACTTTTGATATCATATCAATAAATCATTTACCTAAAAGCTTAAGCTGTCAGGTGAAACTCTAAAATATAATTTATATTATTCTCTAACACTATCCCTTCAAGTAAAAAGTTTGAGCTTGAAACTTTTACAAATTTCATACTATTTTATACTTGATTTTGTATTAAAATAAAATGGAATGTTAAGATTCAAACTCCTGACCACTGAGTTAAAAAAATTCTAATATCATGTTAACAAATCAAATAATATTATTATCCAATACCAACAACAACGCAACCTGCTGAAAATAAATATGAATAAAAAATATTGCCTGTGATAGTATAGATATTGTTTTTTATAGGAGAAACATCATTCGACGAATAGTTTTGTTAACACGTGGGCTTTTTATATAAAAAATAATAATAATTATGGAATTACACATTATTCCAGACTGGCTTCATGACTACCAAGTTACATCAGTTTGGTAAGAAACAGAAAGGCAAGGGAACTGTGGACTGGAGGCCATCTAATCCTAGCCTACAACGCCTTTATTAAAGTGCAAGGGTAGCCACGTCAGCACAGCAGATTCCACATAATAATGGAGCCATTAAGAAATTTACAAACTATTTTCTTAGAAAAAAGAAATATCATACTTAATTAAAGACACTGGTGGAATAATTAAAAAAAACTTGGAAATATTAAAGAGTCGTAGAGAGAGAAAAACATAAAAAGAAATTATGACATATATTGGAGTTTGATTATGATAAAAGACAAAATAAATTCAATAATAATAAAAAAATAAATTCAATAATAATAAAAAATAAATTCAATAATATTAAAAAAAATAAATTCAATAATAACCCGAGTGAGATATACTTGTTATATGAAAACCACATGCTCGTATACAATACAATGTTCTACCATTTATTAAAATCTATTTCACCAATATTTTCTCATCCTGTTTCGGTAATGATTTCATTTTTTTTCTGGATTTTTTTAATTGTATTTTTAGTTTTAAAAATTATGAAATTAGTTTTATGTTATTATTTTTAAATTATTTTGATGTATTAGTATAAAAAACTAAAAAAAAATGAATATATTTTTTAAAAATTTATTTTAAAAAAATCTTCCACCCTAATCCCAAACTACAAGGAAATCCCATCACCAACGAAACTGGCTCTTTCATTATTCGTTCAGGGCTCTGACTCTGACTCTGTTTCTTTTTCTTTTTTCTTTTCCTTTTCCTGGTTTCCCTTGCCTATGCTGGTGCCATAAAGCTACATAATTTTTCTTGCCTCCTTTTCAAACCACACACACATATTATATTCGTCTACACGTCTGGCTTTTAAGTTCTAGGGTTACCAGTATTCCTGGTTGACTTTCTTAATTATGCTATTGATGAACCCTAAACAAACTCCCTGCAATTTTACTTCTTTCACCAATTTACGCAGGTTATATTCATGCTGCAGAAATATGTCAACGGCCGCTGTCAAAAGCCAAGAACGTAAAAGATCTATTTGCCTGATCAGTGGTGCCCAACAAATCTGAAAACATCGATCAGGAGCTCAAAATATTCAACTGCCTTTTTCTTAAAAATAAAAATAAGAATTAGGGTTTGTTTTCTTATATATGTAGGTTACAGTGAGTGTTGAATATGTCATACGGCGTCTGATTTAAAATGATCTGTAATTCTTTCCCTCCTCCTTCAGATATCAACAGAGCTTAGCGTTGTCTCTGAAATTTATAAAAGAAGCTAAATATACTGTTTCCGTGATGATCAAGAGAAGAGATCTGAAGAGCATGCAGGAATGTATATATATACAGCAAGCACACACGAAACTAAAACTTCAGAGATATATATTCCATTCTTCTCTGACTAGCTACTTTCCTGCTAGCCAGTAAACCTGGTCTCTCTCCTTCTTTCTACTGGATCTTGGATGAGCTGGTCTGTCAATTTTCCGCGCTTATCTTGTTTCGATCGGGTTATCATGAATTAAGAGCAGGAATGACGAACACATTAAGTACAGAATCAAGAAGAATTAAACAGTAATTTTCTTCTGTAATTTTAAAATGGAAAGAAATGTCTGCTGTGATTGAAGTCTCGCATCGATATCACGATGGCCAACAAAAGAATCCTGTGATTTAGATATCACTGCAGCAGAACTCCTCTTCTTCAATTTCCCTGGAAAAAAGAAAAGAAAAAGAAAAGAAAAGAAAGAATAAGTGTTCTAACCCGGAGTTAAGTCATGAAAACCCAGATATCAGCTAGAACCGATCAATTATTCTGATCTTTTTGGTAATTAAATCAATATATACAGTGACAGAGTGCTTCTGTATCGACAGTAAAAGTTCTCTGAGCAGAAGCTCCAGCGTTAGATGCGTTCTCTTTTATATGTGAGGAGATATCAAGCCGTCATATCATGTCTTCAATAATAATAAATAAACACAAAGAAAAAGCAAAAAGTAATGGATATATACTAGAAGAAAAAGGGCTTTTTATGAGAACCTTTCCACTATATATTCATTGACGAGTCACCAACAAAATATATGTGATCAAGAGTGGGGCAAGATTCCCAGGTAAAGATAGATTAATTAATATATTCATGAACAGTCAAGAACAAGGTAAGACCTTAATTATTTATGGAATGTGGTATTTTTTTTTAATGATGAGTAAATCTTATTTTTTAGAAAATGTATTCTGTGAATCTAGAAAAATAAATAAAACCTTAATTATTTTAAATTTTTATAAATTATATATATCCTAACTCAAATTTAAAAGCTGTTATGTAGATCTCAAAGATCGAGGACGGAACGTGGTACTGCTCACATGTTCATTGCCTCTATACAAACAATTTCAGAAAGAAAAAAAAACTTTTCACCAATTCCAATATAATGATTGTTCTTCTGCTTTTGTGATCCTGGAATCGCGTCTTCATTTTTTTCTGATTGACCAAACAGCGGCGACGATAAAAACAAACGGTGATCTTAGAGGTTCTTGGCACAATAATTTTCTTCCATTTCTGACAGGAGATTAGATACAAAACAAATGACATTTGGACAAGCCCAGCGGACAACAGCAGTCCTCCTGATCATTTGAGACAACATTAGCTAGCTGTTTTTCTTACATGGTGGAGCTTCCAAATTAGTACATCACTTTTAGCAAAAGATCAAAATCAGTAACCCTTTATGATCAGCACGCCATGGCCCATGCCATTTTTGTGTTTTAGCATCTTTCTTATTTTTACCTGGAAATCAAGATTGTGCATTTTATAATCTCTCCAGGCCTCAGCAATGCATGAATTGCAACTGATCAGCACCTTCCCGGCCCCCCCCTCAGGTTTCTCTTCTTTCTTTTCCATGGGCCCTTCCTCTTCCTGCGTTTTCAGCCACTCAACTGGTCTATCCATTGCTGCGTTCTGAATCTCTAGGGCACAATGCTGATGCTCACAGGCAGCTCTGATAGGTCAACGTAGTCTGGGTATGTTTGACCGGTCGACGCCTCTTAAGAACACACAGTTTCAATTTCCTGATCAAGGCCTCAAAAAAACATTGCTTATGATAACAGGCTAGCTTAGCTTCTTCTCGCTCTGTACGTACTTCCAAGTACTTTTTTCCCCATTCTACACGCTACTTGTAAGATCTTAGAAGTCTACGTGGCGCGCAATTGACAGACAACCTGTTTTTTTTTTTATTTTTTTGAGAAGACAGACGTATGATCGTAGGTAAACAACAAATAATCGTCCTTCCTCGTGTTTTTTTTTCAATTCCTGTCATAAATACTAATACACACCTCATAATGCATTCTGGAATGGAACTAGAGCATGCTTTCACCTCACAAAACTATTCTACTAGCATGCTTTTTCTGAAAACCTACCTCCAGGCGACACGTAAGGCTCTCCTCTCTGGTCTCGGATTGTGTGTTATCAAGCCTTGGTAGTCTCCATCATCCCCCAGAGCATCAGAGCCGTCAATCCTCTTGGACAGCCAGGACCCACCAAGTGCGCTCATCCGATCCATGTATTTGTGGACCAAACGTGCTCGCCACCCTCCCCGCCCGCGCGTGGGGAATGAGCGTGCATACCACGCGACCCCCATCTCCCCTTGGCTCTCGGGGAAAAAAGGCGTTAGGTTTCACGTATTTATTCAATTTTGAAAACCTTCATGTTACCCGAAACACCCCTTCATCCTGAGACACTCGGAGCAACGATCACGTGGGCAAGCTCCTACGGCGTTTTATCGAACGGGAAAGCTCTTATATATTTGACTGTTAATAACGGAACGCCGCTGCATATTTCTTCATCATCACAGCAGTTTGCTAACACGTTTTGCATCTTATACATTTGACTTTTTTTTTTCTTTCCCGTTTGCGTGTATAAGAGGATTCATTTTTGTCCCCTTTTCAAGTAAATTTTTATATATTCCAAAAATATATATATTTTTATTTCGAAACATTGTATGTATTTGACAAGGAGATGAGATCTTACTTTCACGAGGGCTACTAACATTATGCTAAACTACAATTTGCATGTAGAAATCTTAAAATAAAGAGCCCAATCGATGAAAGTATAAAGTCTATTGTGGCAATTAATGAGATCAGGGGCACGATGGCTTTTAATGTCTAAATGTGTGTGTGCTAAAAAAATGGGAAGAGATTTCAAAATATGAAGGAGTGGCAGCCGAGAGGAAGACAGATACGCCCCAGGAAGGACCGACCTCATACGATAGTCGCCCACCTGTAGATGCTTTGGAAATGTATCGTGACGTGGAATAGCGGCAGGCTTTTTCCCTTAGCTCGGAAGCCTCCACTGTAAATAATAAAACAGCGCGAGGACAAACATGTCCAGATAAAAATAATAATAAAAATCGAAACATATGAAGGGCCGAGAAAGCAACAGAAAGTTAATAAGAAAACCCTCAATATCGAGTTCTGTGAGATCTGCAGCAAGCCAAAACAATAGCAAAGAGAGCCACCCCCCTCTTCCTCTCCTTCCTTCCTTCCTTCCCTTCCATCTGAAACCCAAAAAACCTCGCTCCCCCCCTCCATCGGTTGGATCTAATATACAGATACAACCAGCTTCATCCTGTAACTATATAAACCCATAATTATTGTTTTCTTCTTCAAGCATGAGGATTCGAAAGAACGCAAAGCTCTCACCTCTCATGTTCTCGCAGGGTTCTTCGGGAGCTCAGCCACTGCAGACACATGTTTGCCAGCTAAACCAGTCGCCATGGGATGTGATTTCTTTCTCTAAAGAAACTTATTACCCATCTTCTTCACTCTACCAGGTAAGTTTTTTATTATTATGAAATGTCTCTCTTCTTTTCCTCCACTCTCTCTTTTTTTTTGACAGATCTACTATAACCCTTTCTCTATTTATCCTCTCTTTGCCTGCATTTCCTCCTCCTCCTCCTAGGGTTTTTCAGATATCGAACATTAGGGTTGCTTTAAAACCCTAAATTTTCTTCGTTTTGTCGTGTATTCTTCACCTGGTAGATTATTAGGTTAATGGGTCTCCCTCATTGATTACTCTTTGGCTCCTCTATCTATCAGCTCGAAGGAGAAGATAGCCTTAATGGAAATGGTAGCTTAGGTGATTCTGTTGGTGCTGTCGAGAGGTAATTTAATCTCCACTACCAATTTCGATGTATCGTGTTGTTTAGCATTAGGGTTTTTAGAATAGCTCGATATTTTGGAAGTGATTGTTGGAGATTCTTAAGGAATGGTAAGTTTGTGCTTGCGGCTGCTGAATATTGCTGGATTGTATAATTATGCGCAGTGTCGCGTCGATGATGATGGGAGATTCAGAAGAGAAAGGAGTGATGAAAATGAAGGTCGATCGTATGGTTATTCCTGACGATAATTATGAAAACGAAGGCAACAAGGGATCAGAAATGTTCGGTGATTATGAAGAAATGAAAATAGATAGCGAATTCAAGCTCAAGAAATGCAACAAGACCGATGGCAAAGGCTGGCATTGCAAGAACGACACTAAAAATGGGCACACTGTGTGCGACAATCATCATCACTTGACTTCTCTCAAATCATCATATAGCAACATCAACAACAACATTAATGGCAGCACTGCTGCAAAAAAACCCGATAAGGTTACTTCTATTACTGGGGCACGCCGCGGCCGGGCAAAGTCAGCCAAAAAAGGGTCATCATCGAACTCAAATCCGTATGAATTCTACTATTATTCTGGGTTTGGGCCGTTGTGGGGGAAAAGAAGAGGAGATAGAGATGCGGTCAACAAGAATGAAGCCAAAGATGTCGATGATAGTGCTGTTATCGGTTCCATGATTCCAAATACGACACCGTCTTCAAGTTATTCACCAATCGAGAATAATCAAGGGTTTGATTATGTTGACGACGACGACGACGACGACGACGACGACGAAGAGGAAGACAGTGGCAAGAAACGGATGCGGAAACCCGTGAAAGCGAGGTCTCTGAAGTCTCTTATGTGAAGGGTTTAGAGGAGGGGCAAGGGATGCGAAGATGCCGCGGCTGCTATTTTTGTTGTCTTGAAACCATCGGGTTTTTTTTGGGTAGAGGAGTTTCTGTGATAATTTCGTTGCACATGTTGTTGTGTATTATCATGTGTGAGGTTAGTGTTTTCTCTGTAACATGACAGTAGGAGAAGTTGTAGGGTGTGGGTCGAGTGTACCTAAAGATTGTGTAAGTCAATGGTTTGGAAATGAAAGGGTAGTGTTTGGTGACCTCAACTTTTTTGTTTGATATTTTTTCAACTGCGAGTTGTGGGGCGTAGCTGCGCAGATTTTTTAGATATTGAGTGACGTGGCGCATTATATGATTGTTTTGCAAATAAAATAAAATGAGACGGGACTTTATATTTTGTAATTTCCCCTCCTCATCAAATAAATTTTCCCGGCATGCCCTCGCTTTTATTTTTATCATGACCAGTTTTCATTAAAAACAATAAAATCCATTAAGGAAACATGGAATGATGCCTCGTTAGTAAATTGCTTCGAAAGCAATTAAATTAACATTACGTTGCGAGCTTAAGACCTTAATTTAGTTCCACAAGTTACATCCATGATTAAATTCTCTTTGAACCACCACACTCATCCTCAATTATCTATTTATTTTAAATTATTTTTTTTTTATTTTTTTCTGTGTATATATATATATATATATGTCTATGTCTATAGTCTTACCCTAACAGTACGCATGCTTTATATTTTTAACTTCATGTGGTGATTGACGTGGATATTTACTTCATGTGAAGATTAGTCTTGATGAATGAAAGTTGGCCGAAGATATCTCTAGTCTCTTAAGAAATAAACAATATATTTTTTATTCATAATTATTTAATATTGAAGATTTTATATTAATGTAGACTATCCAATTACAATTGCATTGCGGATAGACACACTGTATCATCTATGTTTTTTTTTAACGATTTGGTCCGTGATTTTTTTTATTTTTCCATGGCTAGTCCATGTAGTTTGTTTTGTTATTCCAGTCTCAAGACTTTATTTTTATTTTTATCACATGTCAGTCATATAGGCGAATCCAAACGTCCCCTTGCCCATTTTTTTATATTCTAAAATAAAATCATTTTTAACTACCATGATTACAATAATATTTTCAAAAACCATATGATGATGATATTTTTTTAAAAATAAAATTAGAGTTTTTTAATAATAATTTTACCAGTCAAATGTATGTTTTTACTGTGAAGCATTCATTTTTTAAGAATTAATTATTCTTTTATTTTCACAATCAGCTGCATAGAAATCATTAAAGCATGGCTTTTTTTAGTGGAACTTTTGAAAAAAATAGGATGAGACTTTATTTGGAATATAGTGTTATGAAAATTTAATTACAAAAATTACTTCTCAAGAAAACAAAAATAAAAAAAATCTAACGATGGGCCTGGACCGAAAATGTACAAAAGCTTCAAAATTTCAAGACAAGCTTAACGAGCCAATATTTTTTTCTCCACAATTCAATTAACGTTCATGTTTATTCTTGTTTTTATACACGGAAACAATTTAGTTCTGTCCGAAAATGCAATTGATAAAAACGTTTTTTAAAATATTTTTTTATTTAAAATGTATCCAAATGATATTTTTTAAAAAATATTTTTAATATTATCACATCAAAATAATCTAAAAATAAAAATAAAAAATAAAATTCTTTATAACTTTTTTACAAATGTTTTGTAAAATAGGAGGGCCAAACAGGCAATTAATTATTTGTGAGTGAGAGAGCCCTGCGACTATTTATATTAATTACAGTAGATTAAGAAATGCCATAAAAAAGAGAGGAGAAAATCATAGCAGTATAAAATTGACATCGACTCCAAGGCACCCGCAGCACGCTCATTTGAGTTAACACGAAATTTGTCACAAAAACTCCATCATTTTTAACGAGAATCATCTTATTTGATTCGTGAAGGCGACAAAAGAATACGAAAAGTGAAAGATAATGGTGTAGACTATCATATAGTATAAAAACTGCACCTGCTACCCATTTGATCCGAGATTCAAGTCTTATAATTATTTATATAATAATTATCAAAGACTTTTATATTTTTAATTTTATAAAATTAATCGAGATACGTGTAAGTTGATCGGACATCCATGTTAATAAAAAAACATGTACTACCCTAATTTAGTGCGTTTGTGATAATTTATTAGAGAGGAATATAGTATAGGTTTATACTTTATATAGTGCTTGAAAGGCTACGGTGACTTGGCTTGATGAAACTAATCAATCACATTGTCGATTACCAAAAAAAAACTCATTTTTCACAACTTTGCTCTATTTCAGACCTATAATTTCTTTCCATACGATTTTCTAATCTTTATCGTGCATTTCGAGATTTACTAATTCTGTAAGATAATAGAAATGCCTAACTACATCAAGTAAGGTGATAACTGGTTTGTATAGCCTTATTGTTTTGATTTTTTTTTATTAATGTATTTCTTGTTAATCTTAGCTAATACAATATTTCTAACTATAATTATCACTGCCATTTTAAAAAAAATATCTTTTGATTGTTAATTGTTTTTAATAAGAATATGAAAATCAATGTCAATATTTTATACTGATTGACAGCTGAAACAATAATAAATCATGTTTAAATAATATGAAATCCCGATTTCAATTGAATTTTTATGAACAATTTATTTTTATTATTTTCAAATTATATATATAATGTTGAAAATCTATATTAAAACTAAATAGTAAATAAATCTGATATATTTTTTAAAAATATATAAAAAAAAACAAAAACTCAACAAGACCTGAACGGCGACCCTATTTT
Source organism: Salix viminalis (assembly GCA_029228465.1). Lineage (NCBI taxonomy): Eukaryota > Viridiplantae > Streptophyta > Magnoliopsida > Malpighiales > Salicaceae > Salix > Salix viminalis. The sequence continues at coordinate 7,036,554 of CM055439.1, forward strand.
TTTTAATATTTTTTTTATCAGGTATCGTTGATTTTTTTATTTTATTTTTTAAAAAAAAATATTACAAATAACTCGTGATGTATCAAATTTAAAAAATAGAAACCAATAAGAAAATAAAATTATCCGAATGGAAATGGCACGTCAAAATGGTACTACCTGTGTGGTGAAATAGAATAAGTGGGCCAAGAAACTGAGTCCACACACGACTGTCTGGGATGTTGGGAGCTGGGAGGACACAGAAGAATTTATTTATTTATTTATAGACCAAACTTTGTGAAATACTTAATTTCAAATGGGGGGGGACAAAAGGGCACGTACCCTCCCCCTTTTGGCTTGGATTCTTTGAATAAATCCCAGAAATGAAAAGAAGAGCACGCTCTTCATCCGAGCGTAGGGACAGAATCGGACGGCTCGTGTCAGAAAAGGCTGCAATCATATGGCTCATCTTTATTTCACTGTACATTATTTGGCAATCAAATAACTCTACCATTTTTAATTATTTGAAGATCAAAACTTTTGAATCATCAGGGTTGAAGCTGATGAAGGCCCCATTTGAGAGGGTAGGAGCTTTTGGTTCTTCGATCAACGCTAAAACAGAAGAAAGCTGTGTCAAGTCATGCTTTCAAAGCTGTTTAGGGTTTGTAGCTAAACAAATTGGACTCCTTCGATAAACATCAGGGTTAAATTGTTTTTTCAGGGTCCATTCACAAATTGAGTTTCATACCCAATTTGAAAGTAATCTAAACAAATAGCTATAAAATACTTTATCAGCATCTAGCGATGCATGGCGCAAGCTAACTAATAATTGGTAAGATTCCTGAGAGCAGAGAGAGATGAGTTTAGATTGACAAGCAGTTACAAAGAGAGTCGGTGAAACCTTGATAAAGCGGGAATTATATTAAAATGTCTCGACGTTTCAGTTTCAAGTTGCTGGAAATTACAGTTCTTGAAGAAATAAATAGCTATACAGATGTCAAGACTCTCCCAATGATGCATGAGAAGACGATCCAGTAGCAGCAGAAGGCTGTGCTTGCCAGCAGATTAGTAGTTGTGGTTGCTAGAATCCGCATTTCACTTCAGCACACTGCGAGAGAGAAGCAAAGATCTCAAAATATGTAATGAATTAACTTCATCGTCAAAAGCTTCAGCAGAAGTCAGAGGTAACAATCTTATCACAGCACATTCATGGAATCATCTTATGGAAAATCTTGCTGATACTTTTCCCCATTTAAAGGGTTCTTTGATGACGGTGGGATAGATTTTTCCTTGATTCTCTCTAGTTTTTTCCGTCTTATGTTGTGGGGGAAGGGTTGTGGGTAAGCACATTTGTTGGAAAAGATAGTTTTGCCTTCAAATTATATAAATCCACACTTCTAGACAAGCACCAATTCGGAAGAAATTGTACATATCACTGTAAACTGCAGTATGGAATCAGCACATGATGAAGTGCAACACACACACACACACACACACACACACACATATAGTTGCCAAACATAAACTATTACAAAGATATTGTCAAATATCGTTCATGTTCATAGGAAGATCAGATTTTTCCAACATGGAGTTAACAGCAAGGATGTTGAACCTCGAACAATCATGATTTGCTAAGTAGCAACTAATTGATTCAATGAAAGCAAATTATTATTTGATATTCAAAAACAAAATGGCAAGCAATATAAGGAAGTCTCATGTACTTCCTGTCGAAATGGACTTACTTGTAGAGATAGGAAACAATGCCTAAGATTATAACCAAGAGGATGATATCAATGCAAAAGTTGCGACTGGACCTCATCTGTTTTAATATCAAAATACAGTGGAAAATGAGTAGTAGACTTGAAATAATGGAAAGTGACAGCAATAATTTTCAGTTTCGAATTATCATATCAACAACGCATTTACCTTGTTTACAGTATCCTTAAGTCTCACATTAGTAGTTTTAAGGTCAGAGGTTGCTCGGTCAACCTGCAAGAATGTCAGAGGATTACAACTTAATTTGATGTAACCAAGAGTTCATGTCAAGAAATCAACACAAACAGCTACCATTTTGCAATGAATAATATGCACAGCTTCTGCCATTATCTTCAAGTATTAGATGATCATTTTATGTTCAACGTAATGATCATTTCTTCTAAGAAAAATGTCACTTCCCAGTAACCAAATCACGAATAGTAACAGTGATTTTCTTTTAATGGATCAAAAGCAACAGGAAAGTGGAAAATACCTTGTCATCGATTTCATCCATCAATGGCACTTGTTTGTCCAACTCCTGCAGACAGCATTGGAACTTCAGTGATAACCAATATTCAAAACATTTACCAATATTCATCCGAAGTTCATTTGACATAGGACATAACCAAACCTCATTCATGTCATGGGCCATGTTTTTCAGAGCGTCCAAACCTTCTGATATAACATCTAAACCTTGATCCTGCAAGAGGTCATATCAATAACTTAACTCGAGTTTGCTCCATTAACCTTATTTCATTTGAGATCATGACCTTTTCCGATCACGATACAAGTAGAAACGAAGAAAAATTAACCACAAAACACTTGCCTGTTTCATTCTCCGCATTTCATATTCCTGCCTAAACTGATCCGACTCTTCAGTTTGCTGAAAATAATCATCATCAAATCTTCCATCTGATCCAAATTCGAAAAGAAGAAGAAGAAATCATCAAAACTTCAACTACAATCATCTCATCCACGAAACCCGAATAAACAATCATCAACTCCAAAAAAATTCATTCATTTACCATAAGTTGAGCCAAATTTAATTCCTCCATACGATGCTGAAGGCGCAGAATCTCCACCTTGTTTAGCTGCACTGATATTTCCATCCGCAACAGCTTCGATTCTATCTTTTAATGCAGCAACCAAATCACTTCTCGCCTCGCGCTCTTCTTTCGATAGCCCTTTCACCTACAACCAAAATTATTATTATCCCATTAATGTCCATTGTTTCCAACAACAACAAAATTTCAAATAACTAACCAGATATAATAAATTTACAAAAACAACCTGTTTAAAAGCGAGTCTCTGTAATTTCGGGATTTCCTCAAGTAATCGAGCCTTTGTTCTTCGAATCTCCGCATTCGTAGCAACAGCCGTAGCCCTACTTTTCTCTATTTTCGCTGCCTCTGATTTCTACCAGAAAAAAAGAAAGAAATATCCATTATTTCCCATTTCAATTCAAAGAAAACAAACAGGGAATAAGAATCAACAAAAGGGAAACCGAGGTGATATTTACCTGGAGAACAGCATCGAGGTCGGCTTCAACGACTGAGTATAGGCGAGCGAAAGCATCGTCGCCAGCAGCATTAAGGTTTTTCTGCTTATCAACATCGTATTTGTCGAATTTCTTGCAGATTGAATCGACTCGCATAACCAAATCGATGACAGTCATTTTTTCAGTGGATTAAAACTGAAAGTTGTGATCTTTTTTACGTGTTCTGTCTCTGATGAGTTTTGTTTGAGCGGTTTTTTTGTCGTTTTCAAAGTAGTTTTTGTTTGGACACAGAACAAGACAAAGGGACGGCGAGAGTTTCGAAGTCTAAAATTCGGTGGGTCCCTCTGTCTTGGTCCTTGCAGTTTTAAGATCGCCGCTTGATAATGACACGTGTTGGTATGGAAGAGTTCTTTTGACCAATCGGATGGTTGCGGGGCAGCAGTAGGACAAACATTCTTCCTTTTCTTTGTCTTCTCTAAAATAACGGACTTAATTATTGCAGGAGGGTGGATTTATCGGCAACTGTTTTTTTTTTTGAATTTCAATATTGTTTTTTCCTTGTTATAGTTGCAGTTAGGCAAAATTAGCAAATGTAACCATAAAATAGAAACATATTTCTTTTGTATAAGAACTACACCCTATTTTAAAAAAAAACATTTTTTAATGAGTTTGTTTCAGAGTTTTACAAGGTAAACATGCCTTGATTTAAACTTCGAAAACTGTAAAATATATATTTAACTTTTTATCATCACATCACATATATTTGTAAAGAAGATAGTCGGTGCTTGTTTAGTATTGCTGTATTTTTAAAACACAACTAATTTTAGATGTTTTCTATTAAATGGAATATATATTTTAATTATTATTAAAGGCTGCCGTTGCTTTTAACTAAAATCATAACGAGTATTATTTTTTTATGATTAAAAATAAAAAAAAATTCATGATTTTTTTTAATTATACATATTAAAGATACCATCGTTTCATGCAATTTCATTTTAAATCATACTAATTAAAAAATACTACTTATCTTCTTATATTTTATTGTTGATTACAATAATGCATTTTTTTTTAAAAAAATAATTTGATTCTTAAAATCTTTTTTTTGTGCATAATTGAGTTTTTTTAGATCAAATTAAAGTCCAATGTCATTCGTTTTTTTTTAAAATAGGATTGGATTGAAAAATTAAAGTGAGGTGAGAAAAACAGATAACATGGGTGACATATTGAAAATTTCTATCACAGATTCATTTGAGTCCCTCATTTTTTTTTAACTATTAGAAGACCAATCACTTTAGTTTTAAATAATTTAATTTTGATATCAAACTTTATTTTACTAATTTTGTAGTTATTTTTTTGTTGTATAAGAAAGAGAATGTCACTATATACTAATTAAGAAAAAAAAGTATTCGTTGATGAGAAATATGACAACAAAAATGTTTATTTTTTGTGTCAAGTGGTTTCATATGATAAAAAGAGTTAAGATTAAATGTTTTTTTTCCTTGAAAACAACTAAAAAATCATATCTTAGCCAATGATGTTTTTTTATCATGCAGATTTCATGTTTTTGGGTGTTTTCTAGATGTTTCACGCAAAAAACAGGTTGAAAATGAGTTTTTCAGAAGAAAAAAAACAAAGTACCATATTTTTTAAGCTACAATAGCAATCAAAATTTAAAGATGAACAAACAATGCATTGTCTATTGATACTAGACAACGTATTTTCTCGATACATGTGGATGACGCGTTGTCCTCCCCAACAAACTTAAAAATATATATAGGCCCACACACGACTCTTTATTTGATGAGGCCAAACACTAGTCCTTACCTGAGTTTTTTAAAACATTTTAAATTTTTTTTATAAAAAATAATGCATTAATTGATACATATTTTTTCAAATAAATTTTGGTTTTATGTTTTAATTAGTCTGTGATGATTTCTCAATGATATTGAGCATGTTTTTTTAATTTGATTAAGATTAAAGTTGTTTTTTCTTAAATAAATATTGATTTTTTATAATATTTCTTTTATGTGTAGCCTTGTATTTTTTTTTGTATTTATTCAATAAATTTTATATGTGTGTTGTTTTTTGTTACATATTTTAAACTTTTTTTCTATTATAAATTTATTTTGATAGAGAAATTCATTGAACACAACAAGGTAAATTACTCATGTTGAGATGCTAAATATTTTTTTTTATTTATCACTTAATTTTTCACATCATCTCAATATTAGGTTGATGTTTTATTCTGCGATAATTTTTTTTTTATCATGTAGTTAAATTAAAAATAGTTTTGGAAAAAAAAACTATAATCTCACTGGAATCCATAATCTAGTTCATAATATTGGCGAGCTAGCTTTGGTAACCTGGTTTATGGGTTTGATGAGTTCACCCATTGGCCGAGTATGCTTTTTTGGTTCTTGATCTATTAATTGTTTTTTCTTGATTTTATCATTTAATATTGAATTGATTGGAAAACAAAATGCATGTTTTTTTTTGCTTTTTTTAGGGTTATCACTATCGCAAACAAGTTTTAAAAATATTGAAATATTGATTGATGTTTAATTATGTGATCATATATTTTTAAAAAATAAATTATAAAATTCAATGAACTCCATGGCAATGTTTGCTTAGGGATTTGGATCAATCTAATATGTCATTATCTTAAATGTTTTATGAAAAAAGTTATCATCTTAATGTTTTGTTAAATGTTAAGTCATGTTTTTACCAATCACCATGAAATCAATCAATTTAGCTCAAGCTAACTGCCACATGGTTTAGTTTGGGACTCGAGTTAGACAAAGAGATAAATTATGAGATTTCAAGATTGAACCATTAAGCTAGTTTTAATAACATAGTTTAACATATTTTTATATATTTTTTTAAAAAAAATTATTTGACATGACACGAAAGCACGGGGAATCGACTAGTGTGTTAATATTTGTTGTATATGTACTTTTCAAATAAAACTTATTAGAGTTTTATATGAAAGTGAAAGTTTATAACATTTAAAGATAGTTATCAACTCTAAATCATAAATTACAACAATCCCACTCATACTTTATGGTTTGAGAGACCACATAAGAAATTCTTTGTGAACTTTGTTTTTAATTTTTAAAAATTGTTTTTGACATTACAATGATGGATCAATATATTTCATACTGAAAACTCTTTTGATCATAAAACTTGTGATTAGAAGGAACCAAGAAAAAAAATTCATTATAGAAATTCAATAGAGGCCAAAACCTATAATAAAAGGGTTTGATGACATGCAAGACCCTACCTCCAAGGGCTCGACTATAAGCTGGGCCTAAACTCTTATGGGTTTAGCGAGACGTCAGACCTTACCCTCTTAGGCTCGGCTATATGCCAGACCCAAGCTCGTATGGGCTGGCATCTCACCAAACCTACCCTAGGGCGTGGCTATATGTCAGATCCAAGTGTTTATGGGTCTAGCAAGATGTTTGACCCTTCTTTTTGGGATCGACCAAGTACTAGACCCAAGATGCCAAGCTCAATGATTTTTTAAGCAAATGATTCCTTTATATATGAGCATATTATGTGGGAATATAAGGTCATCATCTTCCTATATCCTATATATACAAAAGGCACTTGAAATTTTTTCTATACATTAATTACTATCGATATCAATTATAAAGTATAATCCTATCAATCTTAATATCTTTTACAAATTGATATAGAGACATTTTATATAGGTATGCGATATTCCCATCAATAAATAATGTCATATAAGTAGATATTTACAATCAATATTTAATGTTGGTTGTCAGAGTTTTTTTCCCACTTGGATATGAAGAAGAAAAAGACCTACGACCCCTCGAAAAACAAAAAAAAAACATTTAAGGTTATAAATATTCTTTGAACAACATAGAAAAGAGGTTCATAATCTTTATTCTCTTATAATTTGTTCGTGGTATTTATCATATTTAACCTAAGAACAAACATTTTTGTTTTTAGAGTTTAATGCTAATTTACTACAATTCCTTATAATAAAGTTATTGACTTATTTATCGGAGGGTCATAAAATCCATAAAAGATTGTTTTATAGGAAACTCGGTTATGGAGAATAAAAAAATGATATAAACATAAGGTTATCCATAATCTGAACATAGTGAAAAGTAATTCCCTTATGTTCTGAATTTGTAGAGCATCATCAATTGACATCGTTTATGTAAAATGTATCAAAAGTCATTCATTGATTTTTTTTAGAATGAGCTTTTAACATTTTCAAATTCCCATAAATGGTTGACAGTCAAGAAACTCATGGGATTTGGAATGTTACAGAATTATCTACAACAATTAAAACATCTACCTCACAAACTCCTCTAGATTTTTTATGACTTCTTAAACCAGATACAAAACCTCACTCATCTTGTTCAAGTATTTCAAGGGTAGGACACTAAGGATTACTTCGCTCTAAGAAAAAAATATTAAAAGATTAATAGTTAAAGGATACATGAAATAGTTTGTCAATAAGAGTGCTCATATAAACTAAGATAAGAAAAGGCCTAATTGACCTAACCAAGCTCTCCTAACTATCAATGTGATATTAGAAAACACCTTAGCAAGCAAGGAAACCATCATCAATAAGAAAAACTATAGGAAATAGGTCCTCATTACAGCAGGACAACAAAATCCATAGCACAATCCCATAGTTTTCCATTTGAAAGATAAAGAAAGGGTGATTTGGCCTCATGAAGACACCTTGCCCATCTTCATGATCCTAGTTAACAAAAAATGGATAAATCATGAACTGTTGGTTTCATATGTTTTGTCATCTATCCAGACAAGCTGACTATTATGGTGAAGAATGTGTATGAAATTCACACATCTAAATAAGTTTACGCAAATAATAGCTCTTTTTTTAAATAATTAACATATTACTAGACTCTTCAAGATTTATATGGTTTTGGTGGATGATAACAACTTCATTAATATCCTCTCCAGAAATGTAATGACTTAGATGATGATAAATTATTTATCAATACTGAAGGTCAAGGCTATTGGTTAGAGGTGCTCTCAATCGATTATAATTGGCACACATCCTAGGTGTATCACGTTTTAACAACTTTTTACGGTGATAAACATGATCTTAATATACAAACATTATAATTATGAGACATCTTCTTCACCATATCAACACCATCACTAGTATACAATACTTAGTCTTCAAGATCCCAATCCAATAAGAAATGGCTACAATAAAGGGAAACTAAGAAACCTTCAGGTACTATATGTCATCATACCTGAAAGGCAAATAGGTCATGATTATGAATAATTAAAGGTTATTGAAAAAAAAAGCAAAGAAATCATGATAAAAGTTGTATAAGAATTAAATAAGGTGTCTTTAGGGTAGGAAACTGACACTTACTAGGGTGAGTCATTGTCTTGAATCCACTCTAATAATAATTATTTGATCTAAATCATCGCTTTTTTAAGTGAAGAATTCCTCAAGATATAAGTGCCCTGAATGAGAATCTAGGGTCATCATCTCTCTATATACAGATATATAAAAGGTCTTTTAAAAGGTTGTTCATATATCAATCAATATTAATGTTAATTATAGAGGATGATCTCATCAATATTAATATCGTGTATAGATTAATGTAGAGTCATCTTTTATATACACATGGTACTCTCATCAATTATTAATGTCATATAAAGAGATATTTACAATCATTATTAATATTGATAGTAAGAAACTTTCTCTCACTTGGATATGAAGAAGAAGAAAAATATTTAAAATTATAAATATTTTCTGAAAAATCTATAAAAGAGAGTTAGAACTTAAACCGTTTTTCGACTTATTCTTATTATTTATCATATATAATCTAAGAATAAATATTTTAGTTCTTAAAATTTAATGATCGTTTATTACAGCTTCTTAAAGTAAAATCATAGACTTAATCTACAAGGATCGATTGTTTTGTAGGAAATTCAGTTTTGGTTATCAAATCTTCTAGAGTTGGTTATATATATATATATATATATATATATATATCCATCCTCTCTTTTTGCTTATGTTTATCTTTTTTGGTAAACAGGAAATCCACACACTTAATGTATAAGATTCCTTAAAAATAAATTTAAGAAAAAAATGCTCAGCAAAGGGTATATCTCATGAAATAATCAACGTGTAACCTGACGAGATTCTGTTTCCATTTGGAATTAAAGATTCTACCTTACGAACCGTCCTCCTCTGTCCTTAGTCCTGACCCCAGGCAAGTGGCGCGTGCTTTAAACACTCCATCATTTGCACGTGTGGTTCACTCTCACGCAAACAAACTACATAAAACACAAGTCAACCACTGAGAACTAGTCTCCTTCCGCCAAAGAAAAAAGAAATGAACTTACACACATTAAACAAATGCTAATTTATTGCATTAATCCTCTAGTTAATAACTCACATCATCTCTCATCGTCACCACCACCATCTTTTTCTGCACTAAAAATATGGCAGAGAATTCGATTCTGTTCTGCTTCTATTCGTGTTATTTTACGATACTGTCACGCCTTTTCGTGTTCTTTTCTCTTCTTGTTTGCTGCTCTCATTCAGCAAACCAGCTGGGTCCGTACAATACATTCGCTGTTTCCAGTTTTAGTTACCCAACAACTAATGTCAGGCCGTTTGATTTGCGCTACATACGAGGTCCGTAAGTTAATATGAACTGACCCTTTTAAGCATTTGATTGGCCGGGTCTTTTTTTTTTTAATGGATTAGTTTTGTTGACTGTTATATGATTGGCTGATCGTCTCGAAAGGTCTGAATTAAGAATTTGGTTCCAGTTGTTGAAAGATGATTGCTGTTTTTATTTTGATGTGTTTGGTAGTTGTTAATCTTTGATTAAAGCTCGGTTCTTGTTTGATTACTTATTGTTTTCATCAATCTTGAGATCATGAATGGAATTCATGATCTCAATTATTGTACGATTCAAATTGATCCTGTTTAGTGTTATTCATTCGAGCCCATGAAAGTGAGGTCAATTATTCATTTCTTCTGCTTGATTATTGTTTTTATTAAAACTATGATGTTCATATCTCCGTGTAGTTTCTCTTAACCAGTGTGTTATAATTTAGGGACCTCAACATTAAGATTTAAAATTAACTGAATGAGGGATGGCTCTTTCAAACCCCAATTCAATCTTTTTTTCAATCCTATCAGCTTCTTGGATCTTGCATGGTGCTGGCTAGAAGATATTTTAATCTTAGCTTTTCCCGTGTTGTGCCTTGTTCCAGTTGATTTGCCGGAGTGGTTCTCTTCTGTGTCCATAACAGTGCAGTCGGATGTAGACCTTGTGAGTATATTTTATCTTCGCTTTTTTTTCTTTTTGTGAATCTTATCAGTTTTTTGAATTTTGCAAGAGAAGGAAGTGAGCTCTGCATTTTTCGGATGGCTACTTTTGATGCCTTCATTTGAATTGCTGTTCTTTAATTGGCTGGCATGGATAGTGGACTTGTGCTGTGCAAATTGCCTATAAATATCGATGCAATTGCTGATGTTGATTGTTAATTCTGCTCATCACAAATCTTTGATTTCTCATTAGCTCATGGTTCAAGTTTTTCCACAGGATTCGAAAAGCATATCAAAGGTTCCTAAGAGCACACTGCCACTCATCTGCATCAGAGATGGCAGTCCTCCCCTGCCAGATGTCTTAAACAGTTCTCTTATAGAACTAGGTAAAAGAGAGAAACAGATCGACTTGTTTTAGTTTATCCTCCTCATAAAGCTCTTTTTTTTTCCCAAAAGAAGAAAGAAGATAGAATGATCAAATGTGTTAAATACCTTTTTTTAATTGCTGAATTCTTTTTTCAGTTGTTCCTATGAAAACACCTGACTATTTTAGTCTTGCCCACTGAATTCTTCACAACAGTGTTCTACATGAAATGCCAGAACCTGTCACTTTTTTCTCTGATAGTCTTTTTTCTGTAGTCTTTATTTCTGCTTCTGGTCAGGATGAGTGGAGATTTCTTCTTTATTCAGTCTTATTGTTTGAATCAAATGAAGGAATGACTGAAGTATCTGTCACTGTTTTTGGTGACAGGATCCTTCTCTAATGGGTCATTTCAAAAAATTCAAAATCCTCAGGATGTGCAGTGCTATCCAATGCAGAGAAATATAACAGTGACACTCACAAATGAGCAGGTATGCCAACAATCCTTTCCTCATTGTGGTAGGTGTGGATTATTTCACAAGTGCTCTGTTCCCTTCATGTCAGCAAGCAGGGTTTAACTCATAATTTTGTTATGCAGATATCTCCAGGAGTTTGGTATCTAGGTCTTTTTAATGGCATCGGACCTACAAGGTCACAATCAAAAATGGTACAGCTCATTTAAACTAGCTGTATTAGTAGGCATTCCTCGTGATGTCTCTTTTGAATTTTGATCAAATTCTATTGTTTCATTGATCTTCTTAATCTTAGGAAGCTAGTCAGCATGTTGCATCAGCTTAAAGGAATATAGTTGACCAGTAGGAGCACTGGCTTTAGTGAAATAGCTGCTGCTGTTCACAAGGAGAAAAGTTTGGACTAATATAGAAACTTAATGTTGAAATCACTTTGATAGGTTAAAGTTAATTTTTCATTTGTAATAGCAGGATGATGAACACAGCTTCGTTTTTCCAATTAAAGGGAGAATCAAAAAGGTTCAGAAATTTCCTATACAAGTATTTATAGTAGCAGATTTAGAAGTCCCTAGAATAATGAATTTGATATTCTGGACAGACAGAATTCATTCTCCTCTTTATAGTCATATTTAATTGTTTTTTGTTAATAACAGCATGTCTTTGTGGCTGTCTTAGTGGCTTACTGGTTTGTTTCCAATAGCCTTTTTCATTCCAGTTCTTTATTTTTCTAGTACCTTCTTCCCCTCTTCATCAAAGGACTCACACTGGGACAAGGATAAATATTGCTATTATCTGAATATTGAATTTATTATAATTCATCTGGCATTGCAGATTATCCGTAGCCCTTCTTACTCCTTTAGTGCCAACATCAGCGTGGAAGGATGTGCAACATCAACAATGTGGGGACAGTATTGCAACCAGACAATTGACACTTTTTCATGCTTTCTAGCTTACAGGAACAATCCGACAGAAATTGTTTCTGGTGCCAACTTACAGACAATACAAAATGTGGTTTCATGCAAAAATTTTGGAAGTTATTGTCATGGAGAAGGTGAGCCAAAAGTCTATGCATTGGAGGTGTTGGGAATAGCAGAACAATTAAAAATTGTGGCAACAAATGTTAGTTTCACTGCTGCCCCAGCAACAAATAGCACTGGTAATGCTAGTGTTGCTAACTTATTTTATTTCGCTCGGCATGGTGCAATGCCTTCAATGACACTGTATGATTATTCTGGTGACATAAGTAGAGCTCCTCTTATCATTCGCACACCGAAGGTTGGTCGATGGTTTGTTACTATTTTACCCACAAATATTTCAAAAGAAGTTGGAGGGATTCAGAATACTAACATGCAAGCTTGCTATTCCATTACATGGCAAGTGCTTAACTGTCCAGTGGGGAAGGCTGGATTGAATTGCTCTTCTGAAAAATACATACTTCAGGTAAACTGTTCGAGGAACATGTGTTCTTTGAATCTTGATTATGAATATATTCTGACATGCAGATCTAGTTATATGATTTGCTTTAGAATTATCTGAATCAGATACTTGGATTTGTTTATATTGGTGACACTGATAGAGGGGTTTGTATGGATGCAGTTGCTACACATCTTATGCTCCTATGGTAGCAAAGAAACAAGCATGATGCTTGAAACTACAGAAAATATTGAAAAAAACCTGGAATTTTAATGGAATAGAGAGTTCAATCTTTAACATAGAAAAGAAATTATATTATTTTTGCTTACATTTAAATTTGGTTAGTGGGTGCATAGCAACCATGAATTTCCATATCTTTACCTGTCTGGGCTGTATAAATTTGAATTCATAAACCATAGAATGGCTTGATATACAATCTGGGCTCCCCCTCCCTCCTCCTAACTCTCCCACACACATACTTAAAGGATGATGGTGGTGATGAAAGTATTTGTTAGCAATTGTGTCAAACAAAATAGGATCAAGATTTTGTTTTGGAGATATTGTGTTGGAAGCATTCTTCTGTACTTCACAATAGTTATGAATTGACTTACTGATTGTGGAGTGTGATATTAATATCAATTTTACTGCTTCAAGAAGAAGTTTGTAGTTATCTTGTTTTACACAGCACCTTTTTGTTTTATTAATGCTTGATCGAAGTTATTGGGCATTTTCTTTTTTCATTTACAAGTCAAGACTTATTCTTGCAGACAGTTATCAGGAGAGACTCCACCCCTTTTGAATCCTATTATTTGCCACTCAGTGGAAAAGTGTCCCCAGATTCAGCTAATTTTCCTCTCGAACCCCTTTCAAGCAATTCCTCATACAGCAATGAAATAGATAATTCTTGGACGTATTTTCTCTTGAACATTCCTCGCGGTGCAGCTGGAGGGAACATCCACATCCGGATGACTTCAGACACAAAGATAAACTATGAAATATATGCTAGATATGGTGGATTGCCATCCCTTGACAGTTGGGATTATTATTATGCAAACAGAACAAGAAGCAGTGACGGTTCCATGTTTTTCATGTCATATAATTCAACTGAAGAAAAGATTGATTTTTACATTCTATATGTCAAGGAAGGAACTTGGACTTTTGGATTAAGGTCTTCAAATACCACCATCAGCCCTTCAAATGATCAGACTGTCATGTCAGTATCTGTTGAGAGATGCCCCAAAAAATGCTCCTCTCATGGGGCATGCAAAGTAGCTCTGGATGCCAGTGGATTGGCTTCATACAGGTTTTATATTCAGCACTTCCAAAGTATGACACTTATCCACTTCCCTATTTTATTATAACTTTGTTTTTTTATTTCTCAGCTTCTGCTCCTGTGATCGAACGCATGGAGGCTTTGACTGTAGTGTCGAGATTGTATCACATCAAGGTACACATTTTTATTTTGGTTTTAAACATATCCTTGTAGGGGTCATTACCTTGTGATTGGTAAAACTCTTAGAGCTTGCAGCCACAGAGAGTAGGTTAGTCTTGTCAGTCATCACTTCATGCAAAAAATGCTGAAAGGCTGGACTCTCTCCAAATTATCCTAGGACACTTCAGAGGGGATATAACTTTAGTATTCTTTTTATTTTCTTAATACAAGACATCCTTCATTGCAAATTCATGCCTGATAATTCTTTGCTTCAATACTTCTCGAATTACTATCTTGTTGTTCTTACTCTACGCTTTGTTGCAATGGAAGTAAGCAGAGCTTTGAAAAATTGCTCACTGCCCATGTAACTTCTTAGGCATGCAAATGGTTGCTTTAAAAGAAAAATATTTGTAAGGTTTTCAGAAAACTGGAAATCTTAGAACAGGAAGTTTGAAATCATGGTCAAACTGTCACCATTTGGCGGAGATCTATGTAATTTCTTTTCTTTTTGCTGGGCTGTGAAAGATACTTCAGGAAGCCTTCTGAGAAAAGCATTGGTCACATCTAACAAACTTGTATTTATGAAGTATAGACCTCTGTATGAATTAGCCAGTTGTAAGTTGCAGGAGGCCAGCAATGGTTCTTTGACTTGAGTTTGTGAGATTAAATTGGAGAGAGATACGCTTTGCACCTTTTCTTTCACTTTTTTTTCCTCTTAAGAATTCCATTTTGCATGTGAAATGAAGGCCAGGAGTTATTATCATTCAATACAATAGCCTCCTTATTCAGGTAGTTTTAAACTTATGTAGGTCACTTATGGCAATCGATTGCTCTAATTGGATCAAATGCTGCAGCCATACTTCCTGCATATTGGGCTCTTAGGCATAAGGTAATGCTTTAATAAAACTTGTATTGGATTGACTATTTTTTAAATTTTGAAAGCAAACATAAACTCTTACGGCTGTCATGGTGAAACACTTGCGAAACAGCCCAACCTTTTACTGTAACTGGCTTTTTTAATAACAGTGTAAGATTGATTTGCCTTGCGACCAACAAGAATATGTGAGTGATGATTCATAATCTCAAGGATGTACCATTGGTAGATATCAGGGATAGTGTTCATATCTATACCAACCCACCATTCAGCTTTGGAGTTGATTTCTTCCAATTGGAGAAGCTGAATCTTTGATCTCCATGTTTTAGTTTAACATTACCAAAATGACCTTTTTTTTCTCCATGCAGGCATTTGCAGAATGGGTTATCTTTACTTCTAGTGGAATTTCAAGTGGATTATATCATGCATGTGATGTAGGCACCTGGTGTGTATTATCCTTTGGCGTCTTACAGGTACGCCTCAATTTCGCTTGCTTTTGTATGCACTACTGACGGAGAATATGATTTCCGATAGACCTTGAAAGATGATTTGCTTATATATTATACTGTAATAATGCCACAAAAAGTATCTCAGAACCAAGTGCTCCTGGGATTTTTATTTTTTTGCATGAGAAACACAATAAAAAAGCCTTGAAGCTATTTGAGGAACTTTAGTGAGATATTTAGAAACAAAATTTTATTTGCCCTTTTTCAGATCATTCAAAGGACTGTGTTTTTTTATTAGTGTAGCAAATAGAGTTATACAACATTCAGCAGTTTTGAATCTCTCACCAACTCAAATGCCTCCATTCTTGCATAACTTTATATTATTGTTTATTAATTTCTTTATTTTAGGAAATGTGAGATCTTAGGTTTACTGGCTTAAGATGTTATTGACGCATCATTGACTCATCAACTGGAATGTTTCAGTTCATGGACTTTTGGCTGTCTTTCATGGCGGTGGTGAGCACTTTTGTATACTTGACCACCGTTGATGAAGTCTTTAAACGAGCGATTCACACAGTTGTTGCCATCCTCACAGCCCTAATGGCGATAACTAAGGCAACCAGGTATGGTTCAAGTTTGTCTGGTGCATTTAGCAGGGTACAGCGGGAATTTAAGCATTAACGCTGATTAAACTCTGCAGGTCTTCTAATATTACTCTTGTGGTGGCAATTGGGGCACTTGGTCTTCTCATTGGATGGTTGGTAGAATTCTCCACCAGTTTAAGATCACTTTCCTTTTCAAGGGGATTCTGTTTAAATGTGCCCACAAGGTAAGCATCTTTTTTAGACCACCAGTGAAGACTTAATAAGACTTAATACCACGCTCAAATGTGATATATAACGAACTTCGAGCTGCGATAAATGCATACATTGACGAGGCTCGTGTGCTTGAGTTTCAATTTGTGCTTTTTTTTTGCCGACATTGACGTCAATGTATTAAAATTAAGATTTTAAAAAGGCTCTTGTGCTTGAGTCTCAATCTGTGCTTTTTTTCCTCAGAAATTCTCGTTTCTTTTGGTTACAAAACAAATTGCAGATAAAAGTATATTTACACTCCATACTGGAGGATGCATGCATTGCCTGAAGCTGTGTATACCAAAAAAAAATGTAGTTTTTAATTTAAACAAATCCGAGCTTGTCTTTTATTACACAGGTGGGAAACCATTGGAGTCCAGCTCAGTAGTTTAGTCAAAACGCTTTTGAGAAGATTCCGGTGGGGTTTTGTGCTAGCAGGGTTTTCCGCCCTGGCCATGGCAGCAATAAGCTGGAAGCTGGAAAGCAGTGAAAGCTACTGGATATGGCACAGGTACTATGAAATTCCTTAGCAAATATAAATGTTTTATTAATTTTTTATCACTGGTTGATTATTTATCACACTTTCTCTGATGTTTGGCGTGTAAAATGGTTTGCAGTCTGTGGCACATCACCATATATACATCTTCCTTCTTGTTCCTCTGTTCAAAAGTAGACATTATAAATAACGAAAATCAAACAACCCAAGATGGAAACTATGGGTTGACACGGATGGATTCATTTTCAAGAGCTGAACCATAGTTAATGGGAGGAGGAGAGATTTTTGCAGGATTTAGCTCTCCGCGCCTGAAAGGAAATAAGCCATCTCCAGTACATATGAGAAAATGTAGCCTGTCCATGTTGATCAAGACTTCATCGATTGTATCTGCTAAAGCAGCTTTTACAGGAGTAAAACATGCGTCCCACTGCATCAACAAAAGCCGTGTTTGCCAACTCTTCTTCTCATTAGCATGAACCCTTTTTTGCCAGGATTTTTTTTTCTGTTACTTCTCTGTGTGTGTACAAACAAAGGTAGGTTCGACAGGTTAGGGAATTAAGAAAAGATGGGAGTGTTGAAAAGATTTAGGGGGAATAGATCCACCATTGACGAGGAATTTCTTCATGTATCAGTCTTGTAAGATTATGTATTTGATACATTTTTCTTATTAATTAAATTTAACTTGTTCATCATAGAAATACATATTTGACTATTCTTCGCTCTTGACTACGTGCAAATCAGATCTTAAATTACAATGGTGAGAGGTAGTTGGATGCCAGAAAAATATAAACTGTTGACAGACTGGAAAATGAACAATATACATATATATATATATATATATATATATATATATATATATATGAAAGCTGGATTATAGTTTTGGAGGTTGTTTAATGATATTTATTGGAGTGTGGTTGAGTTTTTTTTTAAAAGTGTTTTGTTTAAATGTATTAAAATAATATTTTTTATTTTTTAAAAATTATTTTTAACATTAACACATTAAAAAAAATCATATATATAATTTAAAATGAAAAGTAAAGTATTTTTTTATTTTTTTTGAAAAGTATTTTTGAAACAAATTCTCTCGCCCACGGACAAAGAAGTTATTGTTCTGACATAAAGTAGCAAGTGGATAGATGGGACTCAATAATGTCAGCTCATCGTGAGGGGAGCCTCTCATTTAGAAATGGCAAATTCAGCTGTACGCATAGAGAACGACTCGCACGATAGACGACCCGCGGCAGCAGTCCAAACAAGGAACAACGTTCTCCCCTCTTTCGTTACCTCAGATCTCATTCTATCAAACGTGTGATAAAAGAAGGCCTTTTTCATCTTCTAATTTCTATGTGCATTGCTACCATAGACTTTTCTTATTTTATACTTTCTTCTTAAAAAAAAAATCATCTATACGAGTCGTCATAAAAGAACTCACCTTGATAAGTGTCGGCTGCTTATTGCAATCTGAATAAACTAAATGCGGGGGAGAGATTGAACCAGACATCCAGTTTCCAAGTCAGAAGCAGTTTGCATGCAAATGGAAATCACGAGAGGGAAGTGTTTGCATGTAATATCTCTAAAAATGGTGACAATATTGCAAGCCAATCGATATACAGCATTAATCACATAGTTTACAATGTTTATGCTCTCAACAACATCCATTTGACAAGGATTTCTCAAAATGACATTCTAGATAGGGGGGTTCTCGAAGAAATATTTGTCAGCGACAATACAGAAAAAATACAAACCCCACTATGATTAGAAATGTTGCGGAATGGATGGAAACAATATGAAAGATGGGAAAATAATTGACAAAAAAGATGAAGAAACAGTAGGCACAAAATCAGGTGGAAGAGAAGGCACTTCGTCACCTTAAAACGAATTTCATATATGCATATTCATAACTTCACAAGGAACACCTCCTATGATCTTGAAAGCAGTGAGGTCTTATTGAGCAATATTGTGCCATCTTGGCAATTGCTCTGTGGAAAGCTATCAATCCTTTCTACTCTGACCACACTGCACCATTACTCCCAAACCACTTGTTCGACTTAAAAAGCAACCTGGCTGGCTTTTCTCTCTTCACATTACCATTTCTGGTGTCGGGTTGATTTCTGCAATACCACGCAGCTATTTGTTTATTCTTCTGTTATTACAGAAATTCTCCCCTGTGATTTAGAAGAAAGTGACCGAAAATCTGAGGCTGATTGTTCCTTGTAATCCTTACGGATACTCCAAAGAATCTCAGCACATTTCCTCATGCTTGGCCGGATCTGTCTGTGAGGGGCCAAACACTGCAAGGCCAGTTCAAGAATCTTTTCCAGGGCCAAGTTATTTGCAGCAGTACATTCTAGTTTCGGGTCCAATATTGAAATGGCATTACCTTCTCCAAACTTCTTCATTGCCTGCGCAGAAACTGACTGAAATCAGAACAGATCTATTATTGATTCCTTCAATTCTCTTGGTACACAGTTCCAACAAAATGTGAGATTAGATGGGAGGGCTGGGATTACTTTTTAGACTCTGGAGGAATTCTATGATGGCATCCATCAGATATTGCTAGCATTGGATAGCTATAGAGCTGGGATTTTGTAGCTTTACATAATTACTATTTAGCAAGACTTGTATTGAGTGAACAAACAGAGGGGAAGAGTATTGTACCCATCTTGCAGTTATACGCTCCTTGATTTCCCTTTTTGCTTCAATAGGGCGCCTACCTGTCACCAGTTCAACCAGCAATACACCGAATGAATAAACATCACTCTTCTCAGTCAATTGATAGGTCCTCAAATATTCTGGGTCCAGGTAGCCAGCAGTTCCTTTAACCTGGGTAGACACATGGGTGGCACCTGAATCCGTATCGGCTGCCAGTCTAGCAAAACCAAAGTCAGCCACCTTGGCTCGAAAGTTTTCTGTGAGGAGGATGTTGGAGGACTTTATGTCCCTGTGAATAATTGGGTGATCTGCATGGAAAGCAACAATGATCCAATAAGATATCTCAAGCTTTTCTGCAAGTGTCAGAGAAATAGCAGAAGCTAGAACTTTATACAAGTAAAATCAGGTTGGTTGCAATTAAAAGAAAACCTGTGTACATGTGAAGATAAGTGATTGCATGAGCCACATCAATTGCAACATCTAGGCGCACAGCAAGGTCAATAAAATTTCCATGAATACCTGCATCAATGCCATTCGTGAATCAACAAAATTCCCACATCTGAAAACATATATCTTCATCTGCCACATCCATCACACATGGGCATGCACACAGACACACACGCACACAAAGAGAGGTTGTGAAGAACTCACAATCCAAGTGTTCTCTGAGAGTTCCGTTGGCAACATACTCCACAAGAACAATTCTTTCATCTCCATGCTCCAAATATCCATAGAACTTTACTAGATTTAAATGCTCCACCCGTGCCAGTGTTTGAATCTCACTTTGAAATTCTACACCTAAATGCTTATCATATACACTCTGCAGGCACAGACAACAAAGCAATCTGTGAAAACTCTGAACACTCACATTCACTGAAGCAGAAAAATAAACTGCAACTTTCACCAACCTTCTTGGCACGTTTGATGGCAACAACAGTTCCATCTTGGAGTCTCCCCTTGTATACTGTCCCAAAACCACCTTGTCCAATCTTGAATGTAGGAGAGAAGTTCCTTGTGGCAGCATAGATTTCCTCCATGGTAAAAATTACACTCCCAGGTTCTCTCCCATGGACTGAATTGGATGGACTGCTATATATACCTCTATTTGAACTTCGTCTTCTTTCATTGCCTCCAGAGGTATTGGATGAAACTGATAAAAAACAAAATTGAGTAGTTCACGCTAACTCTACAAATCTATTTCATATAGAAAGAAAGAAAAAATCACCAACTACTTCAAGTATGCTTCAATGCTCTGAAACTTAAAGCGTTGTCTCACAGATTGTTATATATGTTCTTTTTTTTTCTGTTTGTTTTTTTTAGATTAATTATGCATTTTTTAAATGGGCCAGAAACCCCTAGTTTCTGTTGCTTTGAAGTAATACCAAATCTGCTTATTTAATTTGTTATTATCATAATAACACGTTGAGGTTCAGCACAATTTTTACCATAAAATCGATTAGATAGCAAAGAAGTAAATCAAATTGGTGTATAGAACAGGTAATGCCTTAAAAGAGGGAAGGGAAAATCACCAAACTAGAGTACCAAACACATCTGTTAAGGTCTCAAGAAATTTGTCGATAATCAAATGTTGTCATAGCCAACCATAATTAGACAAGAAGTGATCTTTGATAAACCATGCACATTGAAAATTATTCAAGGATCTAATCCCTTGCTTCCATCACAACATTTAAGCCATGATTTGTTTACACGGAAGATAAATTAAAAACAAGGCATCATTGCTATATTGCAATCGTATTTTATAGTCCACCCCGGAAAGAAAAGTCTTCAAAAAAGACTGTCTTATGAATCAAGAACAACACCTCAAGTTTATTGTCTTTTCTCTCAGCAAAGAGCCTCGCCGCAAAACAGTAACAAAAGTCAACAAAACAAACAAGAAACTTACCAGAGGGAGCTCTTAACTCTTCAGAGTAACCAAAGTCCTTTGAGCTGTTCGGCTCAGGCTCGGGAGGCGTGAAACAAGCAACAAACACTCCGGCCATTGATTTCGCGGCCACCGACAACGGGTTCCGTTTCTTCACGGTGGAGGCGCTCGAGTAGGAGGATGGTGAAGGGGAGTATGGAACACGGTCCGGCGTAGACCCTGCGCCGGAGGCTGGGGTCCGGCGACCGTAGAGAGAGTACGGGCTTTTCATTGTCTAGAGAGACGGGGGTAGAAATGGCGGGTAGTAGTTGTGTTCATAAAAAAGAAGGGAAGACTTCAATTTTTCAAAGGTGGGTGTGGCTAACGTGAGCCGTTGAAGCTATCAATGGTAACTGGCACCAACTATAACCAAGCTTGAGCATCGAGGTTTCAATTTGATTATTAAAAATGATTAGCATTAAGACAGCTGTATTTTTATTTTTATCAAGTTCGAAGCCTTCTTCTTCATTTACAAGTCATTTAAAAAAATCAAATAATCTAGAAGGAAAAAAAAACTATGCGTGAGGTCGAGGGAGGCGTGAAACTTTAAATTGTTTATTTTAGACAATAAACTGGATACTTCTAAACTCTAATGAGCATGGCATTGAAAATCTGATGGCAACACATAAGTGTTAGATAATCATAGTGAACTAGGGGCTGGTAGGAGTCAATTATAATAATAAATGATAATACAATTGGCAGGGTCAGAAGAACTAGTAATAATCTAGCAGTGGAGTCTCTTCATGGATTAAAAAAATAGAACAAAAGCAGAAAAGTAAACCAATTTACAAATCAAAACACTAATATGAATAGCTGAACAAGATAAAAATGATGCCATTATATTTTGACCTGTTCAGAAAAGGAGAGGGGGTGGCAAGAATCTACCCGGAAAGGTTCCATTCAGCTTGAGAAAGTGGCGACAGTGAAATATCACAGGACAGCAAAGATTGATTCATACTCCACAATGAAACAAAATCATGCTTTGGTTATTGACGTTATCAGCACTAAAAAATATAAAAAAGATGCTAAATCATGAAAGGGTTTATAGCTGGAAATGTGGACAGTTTTCTCTCTTTGAACAACGAAAATCCCACTAGGAAAAGGTTATCTTATTGCTTGGTTGTGTGCTGGGTCAAATTCCAGAACTTGGTAGCAGCTAGTGGCGTTCATTTCACTCGTATAGACACCGTAACATCTATTCCTCTTTTAGTGCCTTGTCAGGGCTGGTTCCTGGACAAGTTGCACAAAGACAGAGAAGGGTTGTGATGTTACACTTAATCGACGCGTGTCAGTTTCCAGAAGTGTTTTGAGGGTCTGTGATCTAGTCATTTTGTCCACAAGTTGTAGTGGATGGTAGTTTCTGATCCTTTCCTTGTCCAAATCACAGTAGGTTCACACCAAAAACCCTGATAGAATATACCGGTTAGTTGAACAAGAATTCTTGCAAACTACTTCAGAAACAGAAGCTGGGTGGTTGATGAAGTGGGACACTCGTCACTTCATCAAGCCCCACAGATCCTTAGGATGATGGAATTCACAAAAATCTCAAATTCTGTTACTGACAAGCAAGAAATCATCTGGATTGTCTACCTCCTTTGTTTCTCAAGCCAATTTCACACACTAACACGGAAACAGTGCATGATAACTCTAATGACAGAAACATTAATTTGATTATATTCTACCAAACCCTCCCAAATCAAAACAAAAAATGATAGCCGTTGCAAAAGAGAGGTCAAGACCGTGAGGGGAAAAAAACTCCTTACTCTTCATTTTGTATTATGTTCGGAAATTAAAATTAAAATTGCTTGCAGCAGTGACTATGTAGGTGTGACTATGTAGGTGTGTAGATGAGGTTGTTTTTTAAAATGATCTTCGTTTAGAAAATGCATCAAAATAATATTTTTGTATTTTTTAAATATTATTTTTGATATCAGCATATCAAAATGAACCTAAAAAATAATAAATATTATTTTGAAGTAAGAAATAAAAATAAAAATAAAAATCATTTTTTTTTCAAAAATGCAGTGACAAACACATTTAAAGAAAATTGGCTAGATTATTGATTGCAGTTCGAGGAGAATCTTTCCAAATCATTTGCATGTGCAGAATTCGTACCACACAAATGCACCACAGAGGTGGAGCTTAACAGACATAGAAACAACATTTATATCATAAGGATGCAGAAACTTTTTAAAAAAAAACTTAAATGCCGAAACTCCTTACCCTTTGATTAGAAGTCAATCAACTGGTCCGTGCAGTTAGGGTGGAGTTTGTTAGAGTAATGAACAGTGATCAGTACTGAAGTGGCAGTGGAAAATGACAGGGTTCTGCGGTTTGTTGAAAGATTGCCAGAGTTTAAAGGGAAACCTTCCATCAGCACCTGTTTTACAACAAATCAGAAAAATGGATTAGTGTCAATTTGACTTGTTGCTAAGGAGATGTGACAATTCAATCAGAATCCAACCAACTTTTGGTGGTAGAAGGCGGTTGATGATTCTATAGTAGATCTCTATTACCTAACATATGCGAATGTCAGCAACACAGAAAAAGACACGTGGAAGACATTTCTAGCAAGGATGATGTGATATTGGCATTATGAAAATTATCCAAATGACTTAAAAGATACATACCACTATCAGATTTTAGTTGAGCCACTTGTTCAATGAGTTTCGAGTGAGCAAAAAGCTTGATCCCTGAGCTTAACATGGTTGCAGTTTAACTTGCCTTTTACACTTGGACTGTCTCGCCCAGCTAAGCCAGTAAGATGAATGGGGGTTAACCTTGCAATCAAAACACCTTCTGCGAATTTCTTGTGAGGAACAACAAGAATATAAAATGAATGGTCATCACATTTGCAAATAGGCATACCTCAAGACAAGAACCAAGCTGATAAACACTCACCACCAGCCGGGAAGCTTGCTTCAGGCCAAGGCATCAGATCAGAGAGGAGAGCTATGGTGCACATTCATCCCGAACATTGTCGTGCATGATATGTACTTGGAATGAAAGGATTGTTCCTGTATTATCCATGGAGCATTTCCTAACATACCATACACCGATTAAATTTTGACAGGAACTTCATCTATGGTACCATCCATCCAGCTACAACCTGGAACTCTATGACCACACTTGTCCCTCATCAGTTTGTGTATTCTTGCCACATCATGCCAGTGACCTTCAGAAGCAAAGATGCTAGACATAAGAGTATAATTTACAGGCTTGTTCGGCTCCATTTCAAAAAGCTTTTCTGCAGCCCATTTAGCTAATTTTACGTCTCCATGGATTTTACATGCCCCGATAAATGCTCCCAAGGTGTCTGGGCTATACTCAATTGACATTGAATTCAAAATATTAAAAGCCTCATCCAAGAGACCGGCTCTGCCAAGAAGGTCAATGAGACAAGTATAGTGCTCTAAACCTGGCAAAATATGATAATCTTTCATTAAACTAAAGTAATGAAGCCCCTCATTTACTAGCCCTGCATGGCTACAGGCAGAAAGGACTTCCAGAAAGACAATTTGATCTGGCCATACACCATCAACTAACATCTCCTCAAAAGTATCGATACTATTTTTTGGAAGACTGTGGAATGCATATGCACCAATAAGTGAAGTCCAAGTAACAAGATCAGGCTCCAGAACTGTGCTAAAACATTGAAGTGCCATTGCAATGCTACCACCCTTGGAGTATGCATTTATTAAAGCATTTGCAATTGATACAAAGGCATGGAGACCATTTTTAAGTACATGAGCATTGACTTGCATAATTTCACAATAGGTCGATGCACAGCTGCATGATCTAATAATGCTAGTCAGAGTAATTTCGTCAGGTCTTATATCTTCTTGAAACATTCCAATGAGAAGTTTCATAGCTTCCTCCCCATCTCCAAGGCGACCATAACCCACAACCATGGTATTCCATGAGACTAAATTTCTAGCAGCCATCCCATCAAAAGCCTTGCGAGCATCATCTATATTTTCACTCTTTGCATACATATCAACAAGGCCACTAGCCACCAATACATCTAAATCAAAAGATAGTCTGACAGCAAGACCGTGGATCTGTCTTCCTAAGTCACAAGCTCCCAAAGTTCCACATGAATTGAGCATGCTCGAAAATGTAAAACCATCCGTCAAGAAATTCTCCTTTTGCATTAACTTAAAGAAACCAGAAGCCTCTTCAGCTAAGCAATTCATAGCATAGCAAGACAGCATCACATTCCATAACACCAAATCTCTACAGTATACTTCATCAAAAGCACGCCTCGCTTCCTTGACTAATCCACATTTCCCATACATATCAACCAGGGCACTGCTGACAAAACTATTCACTGCAAAACCCAATTTCACTATAAAGCAATGCAATTCTCTACCAATCTCGACATCATTTAACCCGAGACATGCGCGAAGCAACCCATTAAGAGTTATAGCATCAAAGACTACCTTATCGAGCAGCATTTTCCTAAAATAACAAAAACACATGTAGACACTTGACTCGTAATCACTGCCCCTGCAGTCTACAAGCCCGCAAATCACAGTATTCCATGTGACCACGTTTCTCACATGCATTTCGTCAAACAATCTGTGAGCATAATTAAAGTCCTTGCATTTTATATAAACATTCAAAATCTGATTTTGCAAGGACAATACGTTACAAAATCCCAACTTTATAGCAAGTGAATGTACTTGTTTTCCTTCACGAAGAAAACCCATTTTGGCAGAGAAGTTTAGGGTTCTGGAGCAGAAAGAATGGGCTGGGTGAGGACCGGTCAAGTGGGTTGACTCGGGAACGGTCGCTAATGATCTGGGCCGAGTAGAGAGGAGAAGTGAGAGATGTTTGGTGAAATGGGTTGTTGTTTTTGGTGGCATGATCTGGTTTCTTGGAGAAGGAAATGGCGGGAATGGTAACTGACGTTTGAAAACGGACGGTAGGGATTACCTTTCATGCATCTAATCTATTATTTTGCCGGATTTTAATCGTCGAGGTTAATAGCAATGCATCACATAATTTGCACATGACCAAGTTCGTATTTTTTATATATATATATATATATATATAGAAATAATTTGCACATGAACTTATCAATTATAATATCAATGAGGGGTGGCTTTTCCCCCCCTGCATTCTTCTCGTAAATGCCGTACGAAGAGCCTTTGACACAAGCCGGTGCCGTCGTTCGGGGATCACGAGCGCAGACTTTGCGGATTTTGTATTCTAGTGAATTATTAGTCGACACTAGGTGCAGGTTGTTTACGGGTAATGATGATGTCGGTGAGATTTACAGGTTGTGTGGCTGGAAGACTTTCCTGGAGCCGAGGGCCTTGAATGGCTGGAATGTGCGTCAAGTCACTGAAAATATCCTAGATATTGCCATGGAATTATCTTTTTATAATAACAAGAGGGCAAAAAATAATTACCTGTCCAGGGGAAATTGGAAGAAAAAATTTAAAAATGAACCCGGTCAAAGAATTGCCAAAACTCGTCGGTTTCTTACTTTTCAGGAATTTAAAATTGATCGGAATAATATCATGTATATTATATAAAAAAAAAAAAACACAATCCATTCCTCTATCCTCGCTTTTCAGATTCCAGATATTTTCTATCTTTTTAGAATATAAAAAAAACTTGTGAATTATATTTTTTGGTGGTATTTTCGTTAATATGATGTATCATGAGTATGTTAGCCATCAAATGAAACATAATGACAAGCTTGTGAACACTTTGTTGTTTTTGTTATGTCATGAAATTATAAAGCTTAAGATGTTTTTTTTTGTAATTCTCAAAACCACAGACATTGAGTAAACTACAATATAATTAGTTTTTTTTAAAAAGATTTCATATTTTTCCAAGGATTCATGTTTCTAAATAATTATGTAATTTTTAAGATTTTAACTTAGTTGAAAATGCATTGAAATATGCTAATAAAATGTTAGACTTGTCCCGAAAGAGTATCGTGTGATAATAAAAAACTTGTGATCTGTACAACAAGTTTTAAATTCGAGTCAAAACATGCATCTTCTATAAAAATTTAAAATAAAAATATTAATCCTTATTCTTTAAAGTTTTACTGACCATTGAAAAATCATACAAGTATTTGATAGATAATCTTACATTCCACGGGGGCTGATCTTTAAAGAGTATAAATTCGAGTCCATGGCTCACGTGACAAGAAAAATCACGGCAGTACGTGACTGTTGATTTTCCATGTCCAGATCCTTCTCTCCTTTTCTTTTTTTTTCTTCTTCTTTCTATATCCAATAATTAAAGCAATAAAAAATAACGGGGGAAGGGTACATGTCCACGTAAGCCAATAACAACACTGCAGCGTGTTATCCGGTGACATTCGGAGAAATCCACCACCATGTTTTAAATTCACAAAGACCCTTGTCGGCTAGCTAGGCCCCACCGTCCATGATTCCTTATCATGGAGAGGCAGCACGGAGGTGGTCCATCCAACCGTCCAAGGATGGACTTCGAAATTCTTCTAAAAGTATTTGTCTGGGAGTGTGGTGGGTTGTGTATAAAAATCAAAATAAAATCCGATACACTCGGCCACACCGTATTCTTAATGTGACTCCACCCTTTCCCTCTACTGTAAAGCACAATTTTCCAGGTTTTCTTGAGCTGGCATAGCAAAGCAGTGCACGGATAATGTTGGGGATAACTTAAAAGGTGATTTCTAAAAATTAAAAAAATATTTTTTTTTGCTTTAAATAAATATTTTTAGTGTTATACTAATATTAAAAATATTTTTTTAAATCAAAAAATAATAATTTAATATATTTCTAAATAAAAAATATTTTAAAAAATAACTACAACTAATACCATCAAACACCTTGAACCGATGAGCAAAGCTTGAAATCATGATATTGGCAGGGATGGAACTAGACTTGTGAGCTTGACAAATCAATTCACTTGATTTAGAATTTTCTTTATCTGTGTTTTTTTTTTAGTTTCATATTTTAATTTTAGATTAACTAAAAATTGAATTATATAATTTATTTTTTATAAGGTTTTTCTGATTTTAATTTTATTGTCCAAGTCATAAGTTTGTGTAGTTAACCTAATTGACTGAGGTAAATTTTTTTTAAAAAAAATTATTATATAACATTGAGTTAATTGAAAATTAGACTTTTTAATTTATTTTTATTTGTTTTATATAAGATTGTCATGGTCTAGATAATAAATTCGACAGATTAATATGAGTTTACTTTGGTTTTTTAGCTGATTTATTTTTAATTTTATCTTTTAATACCAGATAGATTTATAATTGTAATTTATAACTTATTTCAATTTGATTTGTATAGAGTTATTATGATTTCATAAGCCAAATTATGAATTTGAAAGATTAATTTAAATCGATTCAAGTTGATACAAAAATATTACTGTTTTGATATTTAAAAGATATCATGCTTAGGTGAAGAGTCTCCATCAAAACCTTCTGATAAAAGGTTAGAAAATTAAAGAATAGAATGATAAAGGTTTAATCTCTATGTTGTCGGTTTTTTTTTTCAGGACTTTGATATTATCTACCCGCCAAGGAAAAATAAAAGGCCTGGTTGGTTGAGTAGTTAATCTAAATATAGTTTAGTGCACTTGCTAATAGACCTAACTCTTCTATGATTCATCCAATTTTGGTTAATATATCATTGATGAGGCTATACTCAACGTCCAAATTAAGTTTTTTTTTAAAAAATGATTATATGAAAAGTAAATTCCTGGAAAATAAAATGTTTTTTTTTATATTTTACAGTATTATAGAAAATAATTGAAAAAATAACCTGTAAAGATATCTTATTAACTTTGTTTTCAAGTTTATTAAAAAAAAAAGATCAACCTGATAAATTAAAAAAAAAAAGGAACTGATGAAAGTTATTTATTTATAATTTTATAAATTCTTTTAAATTAAATAAATAATAATAGATATTTATTATTTTTAAAAAGGGTTAAACATGAAAATTAAATTGAAGATAAAAAAAAAAAAAAAAAACTACTAACACCAGGTCGTAGTCTTTAGCAATGTCTAGTTGTTGCATGCATTGCTGGAATAAAACAAAATTATTTACACACAATTCATTCATCAATCAAATTTTATTATATATTTACTAGAAATATCAACTAATTAACTTGGTTATTACTATTGTAGAAATTATCTTATCTAAAAGTTTAACCTCATAAGCGAGGTCCCTGAATACGATTTATATTATTCTTCAACATACACACCCTTCAATAAAAGTTATCTCGATTTGAAACTTGCACACATGTTTACATTAACATGTACTTATTTTTTATCAAGCGAAACGAGAGTGGTGAAATTCAAACTCGTGACCGTTGGGTCAATAAGACTTTGATATCATGTCAAGAAATCATCTCACCTAAAAACTTAAATTACTGGATGGGGTTTTATGATATAATCTATATTATTCTCTAACAACTATAATAAACACATGATGAAAATACGAGAAAAAATCCCTAGATACTAGTTTACTGGGTTTTGTTTAAAATAACAATTTAATTATTTTTAATAAAAAAAAGTGTATTTCGGAGCTAGGAAAAGAAAATTACTCTGGTCATGGAAAGACTTGTGTTGTTCTATTCACTGAAAACCACATTTACTCCAACAATTTACCAGAAGATAACTAAAATATAGAAAATTTTGGTGAGTGATATATTTTATCCATGATTTGATGCCGACAATTATTTAATTAGAGTGCTATACCGGCTTTTGTATTGATGGAGTATCCGCACTCTTTATTTTATAATATCAGGTTGCTTTCATCACAATAATACCATTATATGAGAGTACCCCTTCATTTCTGTAAAAAAATTATACAAATCAAATAAATAAAGAATAAAACATAAAATAATTTACTTTAATTAACCGTATGCATTTAGGGTTTTTCGTATACAATTTACTATTTTAGTAATTGTCTGGGATTGTAGTTGAAGTTGTTTTTGAAAGTATTTTTTGTTAAAAAATACATAAAAATAATATATTTTATCTTTTAAAAAAAAATCAATTTTGGCAACAATACATGAAAATAATCTAAAAACATAAAAAAATTAAAAAAATATATATTTTAAAATGCAATATCAACCAGAATCTTAATCTCAAACGCATTGGATTATGGGTTGCCAAGCATTCGATTCAATACCCCGATACAAAGTCGGCATACTGCAAGCATGTTATTTTTATTTTTTATTAATGTGTATATATAAGTTAACTTGCATGTATTTTGATTAATTTTATTGATTTTAAAATTAATATTCATATAAATTTCAAGTGATTATTATATTAGTAATCATAAAACTTGAAACTCAACTATAATCTTTTCTATTTTCATTGAATCAAAGAAAAAAGGCAGAGGAAATAGCAAAATGGACTCCCTGGCGAGAGTTTTGATGCACTCTCGTCGTTCATCAAGCTTACGAAACACAATATCCTCCTCGTGAATTGTATGCTTACGAGATGCACAGGCATGCCTTTAATTTCTTTCTCCTTCCAGAACGACAGGAAAAAAAAATGTAAGAAAAAAAGTTGTGCACGCAGAGTGTTGCATACCGGTACGTAAATGACGTGTTCAAGATGAGATTGGAGAGCAATTTATTTATCGTTGAGATGTGAGAATTAATAAAATAATATAATCTTTTCTAAGGGTTAAACCAAAAAAAAATGATTCGAAAATAGACCAAACCCATCTACTTTCATGTACGCTTAACAATTTAATAATGGTCAAGTGGCAATAATCTTTGCTGAGATGCCCATTAACTAATGAGGCTAAAAGACTCGAGTCGACTCAGAGCCAGACTCAAAGGAAAGCAACAACAGAACAAAGTATAAAGCAACAAAGGCGAAATTACAAAATCACTGCACTCATCAGCTCGCCTCCTCCCTCTCCTTTCCTTTTCTCCTCACCGAATCGAATTTTGCTCCCGCGTCTCTCTTCAGTAAGCTTCACCCTTCTCATCATCCTCTAGCTTCTTCTTCTGATATATTCTTCCTGCTTTATCATCCTTCTTAGTAACGGTTTATATTTACTGTTTTCTTTCTTTCCATGCTATTACTGGCAAACCTTTCAAATTAGGGTTTATTTTCTCTCTTTGCCCCCTTGGTTTCTGAATTCGAAGCATGATGTTCTGTTGTGAATTTTATGGTTCTTAAGGTCATGTACGTGGCACGTTTTAACTTTACTGTTCACTTGATGGAAATAACAGGAAGGTATGCTACAACCATTGGTTGAATTAAAGTAGTAAAATTGCAGGGAATGGGAGGTTGCTGTTGTTCTTCAAGGAAACCTCATTTACACGGGACGCCCGTGTATTACTATGTTAGTATTATTATTAATATCCTCATTCTCTCAAGTATATATTTGTGTCTGCTTGTCGAGTTTTTTTGTTTTAATGTTTATATTTTTTCTAATGTTCTAGTAGATAGTGGTTGATTCTAATGTTGTATGCTTATGGTGTCTTGAGTTTACCAAGGTGAATGTTGAGCGTTGGGAAACTTGGGGAGTTGGATTTAGCTGTTATTGATTCCCGAATTGCGTATAGGATTTGGAACTAGCAAGAGTCCTAGGATGTCCCTTGAGGGTCTTAAACATGGGTTGAGATTATATCATACATGATGGCATTTTGTGATTTGTACATCTCGGTGATGAATCAACTTTACTTGGATTGGAAAAGGAAAAGACACCTTTTAATTATGTTTTGTGATAACGGGAGAATTTTAGGGTCAGCATTGCACCCTATAGAGGACAAAGCATGGTATAGCTCTGTTGTTTTAGCCTTGAATACTAAGCTCACAAACCATGTCTCTAATTGCAGCTTTCGAATTGCTGCACTGTTCCTTGTCTGACAGCAAGATAAAGAGAAAAATCGTGATGCTCTTCAAATTTGCTCCATCATTTTTCATGAATGATTTATTGATTGAATCATAGTCAATATATTTCTATATGACCATCAATGAAGAGGGGGAAAATATTAGAGGTTTGAGTAGTTTTATTGTCGAGATTCTGTCAGTGAAATGATGCAAGTTGCCATGATAAAATAATCTTAGAAACACCCAGAGTTTTTGTTCTCCATCCTTTTCCACACCATTTCACAACGACATAGCCTAACATTACTTCCACTTTCAAGTGGAAAGCTCTTGAAATGGACCCAAATGGGTTCTTTTGGCTAACAAAATATCATCTTGAAATTTAAAACACCCTTGTGCAGTGTCCACCAGCTTTGGAAGGGCATGGACCCTTAACATCTCACAACAGTGCAGCCTCTGCATTCACTGCAGGTCTCCTGGTCGAATTGCATTTGAATACATCAACGCCTGATACTTTCCGCCCCCCTCCTGCACCTCTGCCATATGATGTGGTTTTGGGATGTCCACAGTCACCGGATTCTGAATCTGTTCAAGAAACAATTAGTCACAGTAGTTTTGGAACGTTGGCAACATGTGAAGATCTTGATGAATTGGACTGCAAAACTCAACCCGGTTCATTGCTTGTCTCTCCAAGGAAGTCAGAAGTGACAAAATTACATGAAACTGTTGCATCCACAACAGAAGAAGAAGATGCCTGTCCCATATGCCTTGAAGGTGCGGTAGTGCCATTTCTTAGGAGAAAATGCTATTTCCATTTTATTATTTTATAGTGTTTCTGGATAGGTAGAAGCATAATCAAGGTCATGCCTGCAATGATGTGTAGTTATCCTAAAGTAATTAGTCAACGTTGTCTGCTTCCACATGCAGAATATGACTTGGAGAATCCAAAACACATAACAAAATGCGAACATCATTTTCACCTTTCCTGCATCCTAGAGTGGATGGAAAGGAGTGACACCTGCCCCATATGTGACCAGGTTTGTTTCTTTTAAAATGACTTCATGTGCAGTTAGCGGATGATTTTACTGCTCTTATTTACGATGAGATGATTGATATAATCTGGATTTATTTTCAATGTCGCTTGCTACCCCCTAGTCAAAACCACACACCAATTTGCTATTTAGTTAGTTGTTTCACATAGAAGGTGGAACCAAATATGAGGGGAAACAAGCATTTACTTTACTCATGCTTTTGGTGGAATGACTAGTTCTTGCTGCTGACACGATTTTTATAGACGCTCATTTGCACTCTGTTTTTTTTTTAATGTTACAGGAAGTAATATTTGACCACAACTTCAATTAGTTTTGTTAATGCTCTTTGAGATGGAGGTTTATTTGTTGTTTCAATTAAGAGCTTGCCAGCTTTAGTGGGCTGCAGATGGTGTCAGTTCTTTGTCTCACAACTGGTCAGCAGAGCGCCCCCTGGTTCATTTTTTAATTTGGTCTTACTTGGTTTGAAG
This sequence comes from Salix viminalis, assembly GCA_029228465.1. NCBI lineage: Eukaryota > Viridiplantae > Streptophyta > Magnoliopsida > Malpighiales > Salicaceae > Salix > Salix viminalis. Next base: position 7,070,346 of record CM055439.1, read on the forward strand.
GATCAACTTTATCATCTATGCGGTTCCTCTGGAGAAGTTTCAGAGGTGAAGGAATGAAGTTTTGCAAAACATGAAAACAGGTTTCTCTTTGTTCGTGCCCCCTTATCCTTGTTAATACTTCTGTTGCTATTTATGAAATGGATCTGTAGATATCTACACGGTTGTTGAAGGGAGTACATGTAAACAATTCACCTCCAAGTTAAAAGCAAATGGTCGGTCCTGTTTTCTTTGTTGCGTCAGCAAACTATGTTTCTTTTTCTCATTCATATTCTCCTCTACTTGATTGTTGTAGGCTGCATATAGTTGTTCTTTTGCACTGGGTGGTTTGTAAATTAAGACTGTTAGTTTTTGGATGGATTCGGCATTTAGGATTTTAGATGAATGTATGAAAAGTGTAATGAACAATGAAAAGCTATACTGTATTTACATGGACTCAGACTGACATGACATTAGATCTACGACTACAGTTTAGTTTCAGGAAAAAATCTCGGATCGTCATCCACTAAGATTCATGCTTCTGCATGTCAATTCCTTGCATGTATGGTTCAGATGCAAGATCGCACTCTTTTCATTTCTTTTTTGGTTACATGAGTGGATGGCCGGTGAAATTGTTTCAGGCTGGTCATTGTATGGCAATTATAATACCTTCATATATTTTTTTCTTTGGGAAGGTAACTGAAGCATACTTCTAGGAACTTTTTTCCCATTGTTTTTAACCTAACTTCAAGAGTTGGCCATGCGCACTGGTAGATGCATGGCTGCTTTTGGATCACCTCACCGCGATCCACAGCAAAGCCTGTGAGCCACTAGCTATTGCTATACCCAAAGTCTCCGACAAAAAAAAGAAAAAAAGAAAGGGGATTTGCTAGATAATTTTCTTCGGTAGCTGGGAGGTGAAAAAAATCAAGGAGTGGTTTCGTGTCAGTGTCCACGCCTAACTTCAGCAACATGTGGTGGTGAGAACCCCACTACCACGCTATTCTTTGCATAAAGTAAAAGCCGGTCGTATTCGTCTGTCAAATTTTTCGTTTCGAAGGGCCAATCAGGAGTTGCCGTAATTCTCAACCTCTTTTTGGCCGGTTTTAATTTAATTTTTGAAGCTGTCGATAATTTCCTTTTCTTTTTGAAAAAAGAAAGGAAAGAAAGCAGGGCATCGGTAAAATTTTCAACGGCGGCTGTTTCTAGAGATGGCCGACCTGGTCGGGCTAGTAAAAATACCTAGGAATTTTAGATTCACTGTAGAACCCGAACAATTTATCAAAACATTTACTGTTAAAATTTTCTTTATCATTGAAAAATTATCGGGTACAAGCGTGTTTATAAATTTTTAAATTGTTAAATAACTTGATAACCCCTGAGATTAAAAAAAAATAAAAAGAATTGTGACATCTTTAGCATTGTAAACAAACAAAAAATTATGTTCATGAATTTTCTAGTCCTTTCACATGGTTTTGTTTTGTTAATTTCAATATATGGAGGGTATTTTAAAATGTTAACCTTAATTCATTATTTTCTTATTAAAAAGTTCTACTTGAGTGTTCTTGTTATGAACTGGCACGGGGGAAACATTCGTGTTATTTATACAATGCATGTAATATTTTTTTGGTTGCCTGTTCCTTCCATTGTATCATTGGAAACATCATTGTGTCCTTTTTTTCTTGGTGGGTTGTGTAGTGACAGTTGGTAGGTGGTTTTGTCACCACTGATTTTTATTTTTTGAAAAATACATGTTTGTTTTCTTTGTTTTTTGATATTTTAATTTTAATACTTATTCTTTGTATTTCTAATTTTTATTGTTGGCCCTTTTATAAACAATATTGTTTGTTTTCAACTTGGTCCGTCGCTTACAATTTAGTATATATTATTTTTTTAATTTAATTATTTTTTTCCTTGGCCCTTCTGTTGAGATATTATTGGTTTTCAATTTTATCTTTCGATCAAAGTTTATTGTGTTTTTTTCCCTTCAACTTGGACCTTATTTTGATTTCTTTTTCTTAGTTATTTTTATTTTCAATTTAATCCTCAAATGGAAAATTTTTGGCTGCCCCTCTAATTTATTTGTTATTCTGATTTCACCGTCATTATTTTAATTATAATTTATGTTTTAGATATTTTTGTGTAATTGATCTTTTTCTCGGTTTTATACCTTATTGTGTGATTTGTGGTGTATTTGATCTAATAACACGAAACATGAGTTTAAAAAGTTAATGTAGATTGATATTTTCTTAACTCGTTTTCTTTTATGATTTCATCATTATAATATATTTTAAAGAGAATTAGTTTTGTGGTTATCTTCAGCTTTCTCTCTATCAGTTTATATTGGTCACATGATTTAGGCCATGAGTTTTTTTAAAAAAATAAAAGATTTTTTTTTATAAAAAAAAATAATTTATGTATTTAATTTTTTAAGATATTATTTATGATTCATCAATATTTTTTTTTGTTTCAAACAAATGAATTTTATTTATAAAAATGAAATATATTTATTTATATGAAACATTCTTGACATGATCAAAATCACATAATATTTGTTTTTATTTAATAAATTTCATGCGTGTTTCAATTTTTATTTATTTTTAATAAACAAATTCAATTGATAAATATTTCATTTTGTGGAATAAGATATTTTAATTTTAATTTATCTCATTTTTTTCTAGTTTCTATTTTAGTTATTTTTAATATTTATTCATATAGATAAACATCTATTTGTATAATTAAATATTTGTAATGATTTTCAATCTATATTTTGAATTAATCTTATTATTTTTTCTGATCAAAATAACTAGTATATCTAATTTGTTTTTTAAAAAAATACCCACCTCATGTTTTGCAACCGCGTAAGTAGAGGTTTCCTGTGATGATAATTTTTAAATTCCAATTTTCCAGCAGACGAGATATAAGGACTTGAAAACATCTCCTGGCCAGAATTGCAATGTCATGACATGATGGTTCCTAACCAAAGACAGAAAATTAAAAAAAAATATATATATAAAATTAAATCGAGTACAAAGGTCAAAGGAGGCAGTAGATTGTTGACTTTAAATACTCTTGAGCCAATCAAATCCCTGCACGATCTTTGAACTTCCTGGCACCGAGAAACGCAAATCTCACCCACCCAGAACGCATCCCACGCGCGCATAATTATCTTATAATTTTCCTCGAAAAAGGTTTTTTCTGAATTTCATTTAAAAAATACTTTTTTCTCTGTTACAAGGATACGACCTCGCGAGTGGATTTCAGCACTTTTTGTCTGCCACCAAACCACACTATCCAACAGACCTCTTCCGCTTTGCCAGAGTAACCCTTACAAGACCTCTTATTACTATCCAGCCCTCCAAGCTCTGGACCAGCTAATCCCTCCTCATATTTCACTCTCATTGCATATTAAAATACGAGTGCTGGTTGATGGGTGCACTATGTTTTTAATTTAAAATATATTTAAATAATATTTTTTTTTATTTTAAAATATTATGTAAAATTATTAAAATCACATGATATTGATCATAATAAATAAACCCAGTGTGTATAAGATAAGCTGGCTTACCAAATAAGGCAATATATGATAATTTTGGCATGGGATAGCAACTTCTAGCTCATTTAGTTTCCATATGTATATATAAATGATTATATGATGATGGAGATCTCAAATCAGATGTATAATAATTAATTTAAGCTGTTTTAGCATATATTTGATATTGTGATAGTGATTGTATTTTTAAAAATATATACTAAAATAATTCAAAAACATAAAGAAATAATTAAAAAAAATAAAAAATATTCTTTATTTTAAATATTTTTACAAACGGTTAATATCAAATGAAAGCGTACATTTATTAAAATAAATAAATAAATAATCTGATAAAGATATTTATTACAGGATCGAAGCAGAGTTATTATGAAGGGCATTTTTGTGAATATATGCTTTGATCACGTTAATTAAAGCATGTGAAGGATAGTTTTGTAATTAGGGAAGACTTCTAAGAACTCTTAAACTTTTTTGTTTGTAGTTTTGAGTCCTCCAAGCGGCAGCCTTTTCAGGTATCCAAAAAAAAATCTTCTTCTCACTCTAAAAAGTTGAAAACTTGAATCAGAGAGACAGACAGACTGCTCCCCTTCACTGAACCACCCACACAGCACAAAGATTCTATGTCATCTTGCAAGTGCAAAGATCATCAATGTCACCATTCAAGTGAAAAAGACTTTTCTTTTTCCTCCAAGACCCTAAAGCCAAGGAAACAATGCCGCTGATGATCGGTGAAATGTCATTAGCTATCTTCTTCGCTTTCATCCTCTCCCTTCTCTTACTAGCCTCAAATGCCTCCCTTGTTTCCAAATTTGATACCAACAACACATCTACACCATCAACACCCTGCAACCCAATAGAAAGCAGCAGAGGCAAGAAATTGGAGACTACCAATGTCCTTATCACAGGGAACTCAACCATTTCAAGCCCAAAGAGGACATTTAATCTGGGTTTCGTTAGCCCAGGTGGGAAATCAAGTTGGTACTTGGCCATTTCGTATGCTTCAATTCCAACACCACCAATAGTCTGGGTAGCAAATCGTGAAAAACCCATAACCAATCTCACCTCTACAAGGCTAGAAATCACTGCGGAAGGCAAACTTGCCATCATTGCATTACCGAGCTCAACGGTTTGGCAAAGCACAAACACAGAGAAAGCAAGACGCTTGCTCCTTGAAGAGACTGGAAATCTTGTTCTTTTATCGGCTAAAGGGTTGATTGTTTGGCAAAGTTTCGATTTCCCAACAGATACATGGCTGCCAGACATGAATATTACAAGTGAAACATCTCTAATTTCATGGAGAAGCATAAACGACCCGTCGCCTGGTTTATTCTCTTTGAGGATAAACCCACAAGGGTTTAATGAATTTGAGCTTGTTTATAACAAGAGTGCCAAGTATTGGAGCACAGGTAATTGGACTGGTAATGCATTCAGTGGTGTACCTGAAATGACTATTCCTTACATTTATAAGTTCCATTTTTCGGATCCTTTTATGCCAAGCGCATCCTTTTGGTACACGGAGAGGGAATTGGATGGTGGTTTAAGGCCACCGTTGACTAGGTTTCAAGTTGATGTTGATGGGCAGTTGAAGCAGTACACTTGGACTCAGCAGAATGAGTATTGGAACATGTTTTGGTCACAGCCAGAAAATCAATGCAGAGTTTATGGATTATGTGGGAATTTGGGTGTTTGTAATTCCACATCGTTAAAGCCTTGTGTTTGTGTTTCTGGGTTCAGTCCTGATAATGATCATGATTGGGAGTCTGGGGATTATACTGGCGGTTGTGTCAGAGAGAGTAGGGGTTTGTGTGAAAAGAGTGATGGGCTTGTGGAGGTTGGTGCTGTGGAATTTGAGGGAGCGACTATCGTGCCTTTTGTAGGGGCTAGGAGTGTTTGTGAAAGGACTTGTTTGAGTAATTGTTCATGTATCGGTTTGTTTCACGATGGTAAGACAAATTTGTGCAAGAATCTATATGGATCCTTATTGAATTTGAGACCTTTAAGTTCTGATAGTACTTTCCAAGATGTGTTATTTGTCAGGGTGCCGAAGGAGGGGATTGTGAGGAAGGGTGTGTCGAAATCTGTGATTTTGATCGGTAGCATTGGTGGGTCAGTTGTGCTTTTGGGGTTGGTGGCAGGGATGCTGCTGATTTTCAGAAAGAGAAGAAAGAACGGCAAGGGTATGCAAGGAGATGGTGTGTTTCCAGGGTTGAATTTGAAAGTGTTTACTTATAAAGAGCTTTTTACTGCCACTCGAGGCTTCTCGGATAAACTTGGGCATGGTGGATTCGGGGCAGTGTTTCAAGGCGAGCTGTTGGATTCTACTCTTGTTGCTGTGAAACGCCTTGAAAGGCCAGGCAGTGGAGAGAAAGAGTTTAGGGCAGAGGTTTGTACGATTGGAAACATTCAGCATATCAATCTTGTCAGGCTCAGAGGATTTTGCTCAGAGAATTCTCACAGGCTTTTAATTTATGATTACATGCCAAATGGCCCTTTGAGTGCTTATCTGCGACGAGATGGTCTGAATTTGAGCTGGGATGTTAGATTTCGTGTAGCAGTTAGTACTGCCAGAGGAATTGCATATTTACACGAGGAATGTAGAGACTGTATTATCCATTGTGATATCAAGCCAGAAAACATCCTTTTGGATAGTGATTACACCGCTAAGGTATCTGATTTTGGCTTAGCAAAGCTTATAGGTCGTGACTTCAGTCGAGTATTAGCTACCATGAGAGGTACCTGGGGTTATGTTGCCCCAGAATGGATATCTGGTGTGGCAATTACCACGAAAGCAGATGTTTATAGCTACGGAATGACATTGCTGGAATTGCTTGGCGGCCGTAGAAATGTAGAGGCACCACCATCTGCTCGTGGTGCCGGTGACAGGGAGGGTGAAAAGGCAGAGAAATGGTTTTTCCCTCCATATGCTGCACAGAAAATAATTGAAGGCAATGTGGCAGCAGTGGTGGATGATAGGCTAGGCAGCGCATATGACATTGATGAAGCTCAGCGTGTTGCATCGGTTGCCATTTGGTGTATACAGGATAACGAGGAAATGAGGCCTACAATGGGAATGGTAGTGAAAATGCTAGAAGGGGTGGTCGAAGTGACCACTCCTCCGCCGCCTAAATTGTTACAAGCACTGGTCTCCGGGGAGTCTTATCACGGTGTTCAGATAGATTCCGATAAAGGAGTATCTAGTGGTGGTGATGATGCAGGGGTATATAGTTTTGGCTCACCTTCATCTCTTGGAAATGCCTCCTCACCAGCTAAATGAAAATGTGAATGATAACTGACAAGCGTTCTGGAGATTGGTGGGATTGCTGAGGAAACTCTAATTCCTTCCCCTTTTATTTTTTGTTTTTTATTTCATGTGAATTGTAGCCTTGTACGGTACCAGAAATGTAAATTGAGTTGCTTGTTGCTCAGATTTTCAACGATGTCAAGCTCTTCAAGATTCTGCTGTCCGATTATTTATACTGCCACTGTTTCATATTTATGATCATTCGTGTGCCAAGAGCCGAGATTCATTAGATCGGTCGTGCTTCTTAAAATGAACGTTATTTGTAAAATTGAAAACCATTTCAATGATCACAGATTCGAAAAGTAGGGGAAAGATGGCCATGTTTAGCTATTGATCATTGCTTGCAGAGTTCTCTTCGCTAAAAAGTCAACCACTCTCTGGTGGCCTGTCAATTTCAAATTGGCATCTGATCAACCAGTCTTGTGAGCAGTGTTGTTGATCTCATTCCGCTAAAATGATCAAAACATTTTTATCAGTTAAAAAATTGAAATAAAATGATATAATTTTTATTTCCTTTTTCGTTTATAATTTTGACCCAAAGATATTTTTTAAAATAATAAATAGTTTTATAATATCAATTATATCTTTTAATTCAATCTTTAGATTGAGATGAAATTTTACAAGGAGTCTCTTGACATATTCATATATACTATATTAAAATTTCAAAGCAATCAGAGAATGAAATGACATTGCAAGATTGATAATGGCATTCTGGTAATATTATATATGTTCATAATTTTGTTCAAAAAATTCATTTTAATGTGTGTTTTTATTAAATTTTTCTCAATTTCCATTATTCAACAACTAGTTTATTACTAATTGAGCTTTATAAATTTGATTTGATATTCTTTATTTAAGGTTATCATGGTTTTTTAATGGAGGTCACACATTTGAAAGCTTAACCTAAGTTGATCTGAGTTGATTCAATATATCGTTGTTTTAATATTTTTTTTAAAATAACAACTTGTTTTTTTAACTAAACTATATTTTTTTTAAAAAATTCATATTATCTTTAAACTTGTCAAGTCAGTCGAGTTGTATGAGTTCAACTCTCAATTTTTTACTTATGTTTAAAATTTAAATTGCACAATTTTAATTAATTTTATTTTTAAATTTGAAACTATTTTTTTTTGAATTAATTTTAATAAAACACCAATCAAAACATAACAAAACATAACGGAATTGACGTTAGTTGCCAGTTTCAACTTTCTTCTTTCTATTCTTGGTTTAGCGGGAGAGGTCTTGTGGGAGAAATCCATAACGTTTTATCAAATACTGTCCGTTACCAGCCTAACCATTCTCCTTGTTCTATCCACACATACCGACGATCAGCCCCCTCCGTTGTGTGCTGTGAATCGTGTTCATGATTGCCCTTTTCCAACCTTTCTAGCAGAAAGAAAACACCCCGCTATCATTTTATTTTATTTTATTTCTGTCAAAAAGAACACCCGACTTTCACTATGCCACGAAAAAACCTCAACGTTCTTTTTAGACACTCGTGTTCTCTTTTTGGCCCTTCCAATGTATGTGAAAGCATTGAAAATTCTGTGGTTTACATTTCATCTTTTGATTGAGACTATAAAGTAGCACGAGTTATGATGTTAGAAAACGGGCTGGCTCGATTGACAAATGGATACTCTCTATGTTACCAACCAGGATTTAACTTTAAAATCAGAAATTTCATAGATTTTCTAGTCGTAGCATTGCCTATTAAATAAAAAGAAGGCTGCAAAATTTAAATGCCGGCCACTCGGCGAGCATTATCATGTGTTCAATTTTGAAAGATCATGGGCTTCCCAAAATTAGGACTCATACAAAGAGATGCGATGACGTCACTCATTCAAACTATCATGAAAAACTTGACCGCCAGCGGATCTCAAGTTTTTAGTTATTACGCCACGCTCCTCGGGGGCTACTGCGGCTTAATCATAAGCATCATGGACAATTGGAATATTTTTCTTGATGAAATCCAACAATAAGCAATGGAATTTAGCTTCTGATTTGCGAGACACTGTATAGTGTGCGGCACATGTGTTTTCATGTCACCATTCTAACCATCCACTCGCTGTTAGATTTCTTGAAAATGCAGTGCGCTTGAGACAATATGTGGACAGGCATTTTGTTGGTTTATATTAGGTTTGTATGGATTGGAGCTCTTTCTCTGTGTGCTTCAGGTCGCACGGTCCGTTCGTCAAGTATGAAATTTGAGCCTTTTTTCAGCTCTCTAAAGCTTCAGCTGTGATGCTTTGCCTGCAGATTTGGTATTTTATGGCCATCATTGTTCTTACTGGGCACCTTGAAGACCCTATCATCGCGATGGGGTCACTTTCTATGCGGTGAGAAATCCCTCTGCTGGACTAACACTTCCTCCTTCCACTCAGCGTCTTGAAGTAGCAAAAAAGAAAAGAAAAAAGAGTGTAGAAAACATATTCCTAAGCAAATTTTAGAATCACCCGTGGAGAAGCAAAAACACCTTTTTCATGTTTGGTTATAAGCAAGGTTGTCAATACCGTTTTGGTTGGTACTTTGTTTTTTCAATTGAAAATGAATGTTTTGATATAGCGTATATAGTTATATATATATATGTATATATATATATATATATATATATATATATATAAATATATTAATTTAAAAAAATTAGTTCAAATCCAAAAATAAAATTATCTAGAATTGTGTAATTTAATCTAAAAAAACACAGTAAAATAATTTTTCTGAATAAAATTATGAACATGTATACTATTTTGAGAATGCAATCATTAATCTCGCAAGGTCGTTATATTTTTTGATTGCTCTGAAATTTTAAAATAATATATATAAATATGTCAAGAGACTCCTCATAAAATTTCATCTCAATCTAACAGTCGGATTAAAAGATATAATTGATATTATAAAATTATTCATTATTTAAAAAAAAACATTTTTTTTGGCCGAAACGTACGGACAAAACAAAACCGGAACATTTCGGCCGATATTTGATCGAAAAATTCAGAACGAGTCAGAATTTAAACCAAAATAAAAACGATATCATTTTCTTTTATTTTCTTAAGTGGAATGAAACATCTCAACTATTTTAACTGAAAGTGAATGAATTAGACAACACTAGTTATATAGTTATAAGAGACATGTTAAGGAAGCATTATTGGATTATTGATTTTGGCTGCGCCTTTTAAGCATGAACATCAATGGCTGGGAAGGCATGTTGTTTATCGGAATCGATGCAGCCTTACCTCATTTTTCTGGGGCCCCTTCTGCAGTAGGATTATATATATATATATATATATATATATATATATATATCCCTTTCAATCGATGTTAATTCCTCATGAGCAGCAAAGCAAATTGTCCTTTATTTCGCTGTGTTCGAGTTTCTATCGATCAGGCCATCCAAGAGCTGCAAAATATTCTGCCATTGTCACACGCATCGAGTCTCTCCTTTGTGCAGTCACGATTCTGGCAATTAGTATTATTATTTTTATTCGAAAAAATCTTATTTATTAAAAAATATATTTTATAAATCTAGATAAATAAATAAAACCATGAACATCTCAAAATAGATGCAGTCAGTTATATCAGGTACAAATCAATGCTCCTAACAATCCAAATAAAAGAGATACCCGTGTTTTGCATTCCAGAATTTCATGCAGGTGTTGCTGTGGGAGGTGGTTGGTAAGCCTTGGCAGCTTCGTATAACCATGTTTTCTTATTACACTAGACAGTTGACCCGCAATTCGTCATCGGTTGACATTTTTTCAAGATAAAAAATTTATATACAATGTTTTTTTCAACAGGTTTTTATAGTCAAGAAAAAATAACAAAGTTTATGCATACATGTGATTAATAAATTTTAAAAGGTTTAAGAGATAAGTACAGATAAAAATAATTAACAATTAGTTTTCTTATAAATTGAAAATAAAAATATGTTTTTAGTATACTTGTTTTCAAACTATATTTGACCTAAAACACTTCAGATAGTGTAATAAACTTATCTATAATCTTGAAAAAATCAAAAAATCAACCTGAAATCAAAATTAAATCAAGCTTAGAAATGATTTTTTTCCATGAAATTTAAAAGTAGAAAAAAACCACCTTATATGAACTTTTCTCTCATTAAATGAAATTATTTAACATAAATATTTGATTATTTTGGTAGTCTAAAATCTAAATTAGTGTCAGTGACATTTCTCTTTCTACCATCAAAAATTAACGAGCTCTTTCTCTCCTCTTTCAACTAAGAACTAAAAATTAACAAAAATAATTTTTTGTACCAAACTTGAATTTGAAAGAAAATGAGCACCAAGATCATATATATCGTGTTATTTTAAAACTTAGAGGACCAAATTGTATCTTTTTTTAAAAAAAATAGATGTCACCCATTTTACCATGTGTTTTTATTTTGATCCTTATTATTTCAATTTCATTATTACCTAAGAAATCTAAGTCAATTGATTTTCAATTAGAATCAAATCGCATAAAATAAAAATTCATGACCAAAATAAATTAAAAACAAAATGCCATCCATGAGATGATGAACAGTATCGATTGCACGGTGTTTGCCCCCAAGCATTTTAATTTTTAAGTTAATTGCTGGCCTTCCTCTAGGGGTTTCTTCTTGATTGCAAAACAAAATCACATGTCAAGGTATTCTTCTTTTATCAACTTTATCCAACCAACATAAACTTGAAGGTTACTGAGATACAGAATTTAATCGCCATCATGCTTGGATTAATATGTGCACAGATTCGACATGTTCATAACACAAATAAAAAAATAAAGGGCAAAAGAAATAAAGTAAAATTCTCATGAGCAGGCTATTTCAACAATGAACAAATCTATATGCATTCGCTCATCTAAAACTGGAATCCTCTCTCCGAGACAAATCCTCTGAAACTGGAGTAGATGCATTGTCATTAAACACCAAGTGACTTAGTAGTGAGATTCTTGCAGGGAATCTGGATGGGCAGATGATTGTCTGGACTCTTCTTCAGACATTGATCCTCGTCTACATCGTTTACAAAACCAACTGGAACGAGGAGGTGAGTCCCATACTTCCCAGCTCTAACTTCAACTCTGTGGAGATATCATTTGAGCCAATACAAAAATGGGGTGGGCAAAAGTCCCACCTTGTGTTTGGATGGAAAGAAAAAGGGAGCGGTGAGAAAATTTTGTTTTCCCTTGGTAAAACATGATGGGAAATTTTCTAAGAGTGTAATTACATCTATAGAACAAAATAATCTTTTTATGAAGTGAAATTTGTAGATCTAACACCTCAAATCAAATTCTAAAAAAAAAGAAAAAAAAACAAGAAGAAGCTCACACCTCCTCTGCAAGTTGGAGAGAGAAGATTATGTGGATTAGAGAAGATTCTCTCTTCATTTTCCGTTTTTCCTCTAATCTTTAGAGAGGAGAAAAAGGAGGATTTTCAGTCCTCCCACTTTCCCTCGTTCCAAACACGGCGTTTCATGTTTTGTTTTCTAGATTCTCTGTCTGCATCAAGTTTGGGGAGGATTCTGGTATTTTCTGAAAATGGAACCCTCCTGTGCAATTCCTTATAGTTTTCCTACCTTGTCTTATGACCCCCTTTTTAAATGTATAATATCACCAATGCCACTCCCACTCTGTTTATTTCCGGACCTCGCTTTCATCTTTTAGCAAATCACCACACTAACCCCGTTCCTCACTCTTACTCGTTTCATGTTTTTAATTGCGACGTGGCCCATGTAATCTTTGTCCTTTTTTCTCGAACGCCAACTTTTCTTTGATTTCGAAGTCACACTCACAGATAAGAAAATTTCTTAATCTCACCCCTGTACTGATGTTTTCTTCATCTTATGAGGTGTCTATTTAAAAGTGTGGTTAAAGTTGTTTTTAAAAATGATTTTCATTTAGAAATGCATCAAAATGATATTTTTTTATTTTTTAAAAATTATTTTTGACATCAGCACATGAAAATGATAAATAAACACCAATTTTTTAATTTAAAGTGAAAAATAAAAATAAAATCATTTTTTTAGAAATACTTTTGAAACGCAGTGTCTTCTATCACTAACTACGTTATTGGTCATTGACTTTGAAAGACTCTTTAGAAGATACTGGCTAATTTGTTCGTGTTTTGTCGCGGATTATATGAAGTTTTTTACAATATAGAAAGACAAATAAGCTTACTTTTTCAAAATGATTTTTGACAACAAGAAAAAATTATGACTGTACATGAAAAAAATGATGTTTGTGTTTAATTAAATAAATTGAGAGTCATTGGTAGAAATAAATATAGAAAAAATGGTTAATGATAATCATTGATTAAACTAAAAATTAAAAAATAGATGCAGATCATGATATTTAATATCGCAACAAAAACCATGGGCATGATTGTGTTTGATAAATTTCTTTCTTTTTATTATTTAATAAAAAAAAATAGTAGGAAGAAAACACATACAAAAAAAGATTTAATTTCTTGCTAGTTTTTTTTCTTTCAATTTCTTGACGTGTTTTTTAGGGGGTTTTTTTTTGGATTTTGTTCCCTTTTTTCCTTATTTATATTTGTTTGGCTATTTGAATTTCTGAATTTTGTTATTTAATGGATGATTTTCTAAAAATTTTTATCTTTTGAAGTTCTTAATTTAATAGTTGTTCTATTCTAATGTGCTTTATTGGTGTTGTCCATGTCCATTTTGATTCATTTTTATTTTTTTTGTTTGATATTTGGATTTTTTTTAATTTAATTGAGATAATATTTTCTTATTTGTTTCACCGAATATCTGTTTGTCTTTTCTTACCTTCATAACCAACAGTTTTATCAATCTAGGCTACATGTCCCTTTTATTGAATTCTGAGCTAATTTTACATTTATTTACATGTATCCTTTTTTCCAATTATTTTTATTTTTTTAGTTTATTTTGCTTATTTTTTAAAGTATTACATAAGTTAATGATTTTTCCCCTTGATGTTTTATCCTCCCCTTTTCAGTAACTAATTTGTTTTTGTTTTTCAAGCTCTTGATGACATGCTTTATTCTTTTATTGGATTTTTTTTCATGCATGTTGGGTTTGATAGAACTGTTTGCTGTTGTTTTTTTCTTGTTTTTATGATAACTTACAATTTAGGAAAGTTTTCTGTGAAGTTGTGAAAATATTCATTCCTTTAAAAATAAATTGTCTCTAAAAGATGTGTTGTTGATATATTATTTGTGAAACTTATAACTTGTTGTAGAAAGTTTGTAACCTGCAAAACAATATTTTTTGGAAGAATTTTAGGGTCTTTGAATAACAAAGCTTTATGGGGATGGTATAATTAGTTAAATAATAAGCATTTAAAAAAAAAGAATGTATGTTCTTATTTTTTATATGATAAATGATTAAAAAAATGGAAAAAAAAATAGAACTTCCGAGGTCTTTCTACCGTTATAGCACTTTTTTATAGATAAAATATCCCTAACATTAATATAGGATGAGATATCCTTGATATTAATATTAATAGTGGAGGAGAGATGGATGCTCATGACATTAGTATTAATAGAGGATCCCAAAACAAATATTCATGATATTAATATTTTATGTTAAGAGTCGTAAAAATAAATAAATCGAGCCTCGTGACCTAGCACGAGACCTATAATGATCTCTAGATATTTAACTATTTGTATCTCGTATACTGTTAAGTCCACGATAAATAGATATGACAATGAACTAAGCTCGTGCTTACTTGGACTTGACATATAGTCACATCCAAAAACATTGAATCTAACGTCATGTTAAATTCATGTTTCCTTGTAATAATCACATATCAACCACCTTTCAATTTTAAATAATATTTTACATGTGTAAAACATACTAAATTGCCCATAATCTAACTTTAAAAAAAAACATAATTAAAAGACAAAAAAGCCATCAAACATCAATTGAAGAAAAATTTGAGTTTAAGCATAATTTAGTCATTTTTTGTATCCATATAATATAAGTATATATTTCAAGATAAGTTTGAGTTTACTCGTTTCATGTTTTTAATTGCGACGTGGCCCATGTAATCTTTGTCCTTTTTTCTCGAACGCCAACTTTTCTTTGATTTCGAAGTCACACTCACAGATAAGAAAATTTCTTAATCTCACCCCTGTACTGATGTTTTCTTCATTTTATTAGGTATCTGATTAAGAGTGTGGTTAAGGTTGTTTTTAAAAGTGATTTTCATTTAGAAATGCATCAAAATGATATTTTTTTTATTTTTTAAAAATTATTTTTGATATCAACACGTGAAAATGATCAATAAATACCATTTTTTTTAATTTAAAATGAAAAATAAAAAATAAATTATTTTTTTATAAATGTTTTTGAAATGCAGTGTCTTCTATCACTAACTACGTTATTGGTCACTGACTTTGAAAGACTCTTTAGAAGATACTAGCTAATTTGTTCGTGTTTTGTCGCGGATTATATGAAGTTTTTTACAATATAGAAAAACAAATAAGCTTACTTTTTCAAAATGATTTTTGATAACAAGAAAAAATTAAAAAATAGATGCAGATCATGATATTTAATATCCCAACAAAAACCATGGGCATGATAATGTTTGATAAATTTCTTTCTTTTTATTATTTAATTAAAAAAATAGTAGGAAAAGAACACATACATAAAAAGATTTAATTTCTTACTGGTTTTTTTCTTTCAATTTCTTGACATGTTTTTTAGGAGTTTTTTTTTGAATTTTGTTCCCTTTTTTCCTTATTTATATTTGTTTGGCTATTTGAATTTCTGAATGTTGTTATTTAATGGATGATTTTCTAAAATTTATATCTTTTGAAGTTCTTAATTTAATAGTTGTTCTATTCTAATGTGCTCTATTGGTGTTGTCCATGTCCATTTTGATTCATTTTTATTTTTTTGTTTGATATTTGGATTTTTTTAATTTAATTGAGATAATATTTTCTTATTTTTTTCACCGAATATTTGTTTGTCTTTTTTTACCTTCATAACCAATAGTTTTATCAATCTATGTTAAAATTTTACGTTAAAAATCATAGAAATAAATAAATTGAGCCTCATGACCTAGCACGAGATCTATAATGATCTCTAGATATTTAGCTATTTATATCTCGTATACTGTCAAGTCCACGATAAATAGATATGACAATGAACTAAGCTCGTGCTTACTTGGACTTGACATATAGTCACATCCAAAAACATTGAATCTAACAGCAGTTAAATTCATGTTTCCTTGTAATAATCACATATCAACCACTTTTCAATTTTAAATAATATTTTACATGTGTAAAACATACTAAATTGCCCATAATCTAACTTAAAAAAAAACATAATTAAAAGACAAAAAAGCCATCAAACATCAATTAAAGGAAATTTGAGTTTAAGCATAATTTAGTCATTTTACAATATTGTATCCATATAATATAAGTATATATTTCAAGATAAGTTCGAGTCTAATTTGACAATATACACTCCTTAATCATTACTTATTAGGCAAAACTATTATTCATAAAATACCTACCTATTTGGATTCATGTCGTTGTCAATAGGGTGTAGATTAAATGTAATCCATAAGTAATAATATTATATTATAATCACAATGAAAATAATTATATAACATAGAGATGAATAAAATAACATTAATAACCGTCACGGTTTTGGTTCAAAGATAAAAGTGATGATGATGGCTAAATGATGCCAATAACAAATTCACCATAATTCTAAATAAATAAATAAAACCTTTTTCCGTTTTGAAAATACTTTCCATAAACGAGTTATTGTTTTTATTCCCTACATGATGAGTTTTTTTATTTATAAAAAATATCTCACGCAAATGATAAAATTCCTAATAAATTGTGTGATGACAGAGGACTTGTGATGTGCACTCATTGTAAGAGTCGGTTTTTACTCGCTCACCATGTACTCTTTCCGAGAAGTGGAGTTTCCTCTTATAAAAAAATAATATAGTTTCTACCATTTGTGTTATGTTCACTTGACCTTTTTTTTTGGATGGTAGGAAACCCCACCCCCAGAAAAGAGTATTTTGTGAGCGTAAGTGAGCGAGTAAAACTTCGGTTGTCCCATGCTCTTACAAGGAGTGTACGCCCTGACTTGAACTCAAAATCTGCTATGTAAATCACAAAACCTTTATCATCATGCCACACAACTTGAAGATCCTTTTTTTTTCATGTCAAGGTTGATACAAACAGGTGTTAATAATTAGATGATACTTTGATCAACGATTGGAATGAAGGGAAAGAACCAATCTTCATATCAAAATACCGTTCACGAATACAAAAAAAAAAACTTAGTATTTTTGAAACATCTATTGCTAAGTGTAACTCTTAAGTAGAGGGAGAGATTTTTTTTTAATATACATAAAAATATTTTTATTAGTTTTTTCATATTTGATTCCACATGATTTTTTTTTTATTTCTATCTCTATCTTCATGAAATAAATATTGACAATTAATCTTAAAATAATATGAGATTTCACATATAACATCTACTAAAATTAAGTCACCCAACTCAAAATCAAATCGATAAATTCTTTATTTTTATGAATCACTAGTATCATATTAACTTTAATATGAAACACCATAGTTTTTTCTTGAGAAAACCCATTTGCAAGTAAAAAAATCATTCACATATAAAGATTTAAGTATTTGAGTTGTAACACAGTACATCAACTTATAATATTGTCTATTTGTAAGGTTTGGTTTGTGGTTTTTTTTACTAAATCATATTTTATAGTTATAAAATATTACTTTTGAGAAAAAAAAACACAAAAAAACCTCATTGGCTCAAAAGAAAATAAATGGGCCCACAACCATATTTAACCCTCTAATAATATTTTCAGGTCCAAAAATATCCTCACCCCTTCAAGGAAATCACAATAAACCCACCCTCCTAACTAGACCCAAGAGTTAATAATTAACCAAGGTTAAGTCAAAGGTGACCACTATAAATAAAGGACCCTTGTGGCCATATTCCTCGAAACCCTACTCTCTATTGGAAGCTTTTTTCAACTAGAGCGTCGAGCACTCTCCCAGCCAAACCCAAAGTAAAGAGTCCTACATATATATATATATAAAAAAAAAATAGAAAAGAAAGGAAGGAATAAAAGAGGGAGGGGGAGGGGCAAGCAAGAAAGAAAAGGGCCAAAAAACGAAGGGGGTCAAGGCAGTGACCATCTCACCCGGTGATGGTCTCATTGAAACCCCACGCCAACCACACAACTTCCACGCAAACAAAGCCTAAGAAATTCTGGTATGTCTCTCCTTCTTTTTTCCCTTTTTATGTTTTCTCTCTTTAACCCCTAAAGCATTAATCTTTTAGATTTTGAAAACTAGGGTCTCTGTCTGTTCAAAACTTATTTTCAAGCCCTCCATTCACACAATCCCTTTCCCTCTCCTATCTCTCGGCACACGAAACCCATCTGACTCGTCCAAGAGAGAGACAGCGGGACCATAGAATTTTTACAGGCGTTTCAAAACCCTAGACCAGTCCTCGATTTCCCGCCAAAAACCCTTCTCCTGAACATGACCTGTTTGCTTTCTAACTCTGAACTGTGCATGTAATAAACACTGCTAGTTAATAATATATATGTTTTTTAATTCTTTATTTTCTGATGATAACAAAGAGAACAACTGACCCACTTTTAGGGTTTCGAAACAATGGCAGGATGGTCAATAATAGCTAATGATTTTACAATAAAACCACAAAGAAAGATAGCCCCGGGCGGGTTTTGGGTGGATCTCGATCCGAATTCAAAAGGGCCCGTTATAAAAAGCGAACTCGATCTCCAGCTCAGGAGTTGTTTCGATAAGTATCTGGAGTCGTTTTACAAAGAGATTTGTGGGTTAAATAGTTTTTTATGGATTCTACCTTCAATGCTTGGAAATGGGCAGTTTGTAGATTTGCTTAACCTGTTTTTAGCTGTGAGAGAGAAAGGTGGATATGCTGCTGTTTCTCAAAATGGGTCGTGGGATTTGGTAGTTCAAGAGTCTGGGTTTGGATTGAACCTGGCCCCGTCTGTGAAATTGGTTTATATTAAGTACTTGGACTCCTCGGAGAGGTGGTTAGAGAGGCTTCTTGTTGACGGTATAGGATTGAACGCCAAGTTGAGTGATAGGGGGGTTAATCTGGGTGGGGCTTTGATGGAATTAGGAGCAGAGTTTAAAGGGTTGCTATCTGAAATGCCAGAGAGTGAGTTTTTGGAATTGAATTCAGAGTTGAATGTGAATGCTGAGGTGGAGTCTTATGGGAGTGAGAAGTTTACCGAGGATGAAGAGTCATTGCATATAGACTCAACTAAGAGTGGTGTTGATTTTTTGGAAGTTGGGGGATCAGGCGATAATGTAGTAAAGAGTTTCATGATGAACAGTTCTTTTTCTAATGAGGATGTAAAAGGCATGGATGTTGATGCAAATTTGATAATTGATTCAAGGAAAAGTGAGAAAGTGGAAAATGATGATGAGGAGAAGAACGTGGTGGTGGTGGAAACTGATGGAGATGAGGAAGGAAACAATGGTGATAAGAGTGAGGTTGTGGAATTGGATTTTGCAACTTTTGAGGAATCTGTTTCTCGTCGTAAGAGGAAACGGGATTCCATTTATAGAATGCTGAACTGGGTTACTGGGATTGCAAAGGATCCGTGTGATCCTGTGGTTGGATCGTTACCTGAGTGGTCAAAGTGGAAAACTTATGGGAATGAGGAATGCTGGAAGCAGGTTTTGGTGACCCGGGAAGCATTGTTTCTGAAAAGAAATGCTGATTCAACTTCAAGTGCAGAGGGGTTTGTTAAGCAGGTATCTATCACTTACTGATGTTTCCTGCTATTATTGGTAAAGGTGATTGATAGCATACTGTCTTTCATAGATGGTTCTGTGTATCTACTCTTATGTATTCATTGGTTAAAAAACCTTTTCAGGTTACATGTAAGTATGTTTATATAGTGCACAGACTTTATTCATCAAAGTATCGTTTTTCTTATGTTACCTTTGCTCATTTCTTCACAGTGCACAGTGTGCAATCATTTTTATGACTTCCGAGCATAGTTATTGATTTTTTTTGGCCCTTGAACTGCTGTTATGCCCAATTTACAATATGAGTGGAATGAACTTTTAAGTGTCTCATCTGGTTCTATACAGGACCTTTTACCTTATTGCAATATTTTTTATTAGCTGGTATATATTTCTCGTGTATTGCATTCAACCAGGGCCAAACAGTTTTACAGGTGATGAAATGTTCTCACCATATGCTATCTGTTATCTGTACCCATTTGATAAGGGAGCTTCTAATTTGCTTGGTATTTGGTCCCTTGACAGTTTTTGATTTTTTCGCCTGATGGGCTCTGCTAAAAAATAAGATCACTGGTCGTTCATGCTGTTTCTATGTTAAAATTGATTTTAGGTCACAGATGCATGTTTTTGATTGATGGAAAGTGTCCCGCTATGGATTAGCCACTGGTTGTGATGCCTCGTCAATTTTAATACTTTAATTTGCAATTTATATAATGCTTAAGTTGACCCTTGCAAATGTTATAATGTAGCTCAGTTTATGTTAATACCATAACAATCTAATTATCTCCAATTTATTACATATTGTAAGTCATGATATATTATCACTTTGTAGAGAAATCAGAAGATGCATCCGTGTATGTATGATGATCATGCTGGACCTAGTTACAATTTTAGAGAGAGGTTAAAATGTAGAAAGAAGCTTTTTCCCGGGGAAACATTGTCTCAAGCACGTGTTTGCTCACAGTCATCTTCTGCAGCCACTCAAACCGATTCAGATTCTTGCATGGAAGGGGTTTATGATGGTGATTCTTCAACTGAATGTTCAGTGCTTGACCTTCCAATTACAAAGAGAATTCCCGTGGGGCCAGTTTTTCAGGCTGAAATACCAGAATGGACTGGCAGGACTTCTGAAAGTGACTCAAAGTGGCTTGGGACCCGGGTTTGGCCACTTGAAACTTCAATTAATAGATTTGTTATTGAAAGGGAACCTATCGGTAAGGGAAGGTCAGATGCATGTGGTTGCCAAGTGCCGAAATCTATCAAATGCGTCAGATTTCACATTAATGAGCGAAGGTTGAGAGTGATGCGTGAAATGGGGAAGGCTTTTGATCAATGGAGATTTGATAAGATGGGTGAAGAAGTTAAACTCTCCTGGGCGGTGGATGAACAAAAGAAGTTTGGAGCTATAGTGAGGTCAAATCCTCTGTCTCTTGATAAGTGTTTTTGGGATGAGATATGCCGATGTTTCCCAAGTAAGAGAAGGGAAGACCTGGTGAGCTATTACTACAATGTATTTCTTTTGCAGCGCAGAGCAAACCAGAATAGGTCTACTCCAGACAGCATCAATAGTGATGATGATGAATCAGAAAGTGAATTAGTAAACAATGGCTCTAGGCGTGAGGCAGTCAATTCACCAGGCTCCCTCTTATCAGCAAAGAAGCAACATAAATATGTTAAATAGTGTCTGATCAGGTTGATGCCTAACTGAGATATAGAATCTGGCAGTTTCTCTCTCGCTCGCTGATTTTTTGGTCATTTGCCAAATTTTGCATGTCTACCACAGAATTTTCGGTGCTTTTGAAAAGCAGAAGTTTCGCAATTCAAGTCCGTGCTTTGGTAGGTAGCTTGAGGAGAAAATTGATGGCAGCTATTGTTGTGGGAGCGGCAAACTGTAAGGGGGGCTCAACCAGCCAAATTGATTTTCAAGTGCTTTTGGTTCATTTCTTATGGTTTTTGAGATATACTTCCTGTTCATCCATATATTGCTACATCGGTTTCAGGTATCCTCACCTTGCAAATCCATTTTCTTTTTAAGCTGTCTGATGAGAAGGCTGGCTTCAGTAGGAACATTAGGAATACCGTGAAATGTCAAAACGGTAGTTAGATGGAGATGAATAGAAGAAAAGTGTATACTGTGATTCAATTGTAGTCTCTCGTCTATTTTTGGTACATGAACCTGATATAATTGATTTTAAACTTGTACGGAAACTAGTTTTGCCTCAGTCATTTGCATTTCGGTAATCCCTGTTTTATGCTTCCAATGGGTTGCCTGTTCTTGTAGGCTTGCGTGCCGACAACCAAATGTTTTAGCGTGTTGAAAATGAGAAAACCACCATAAGGATTGATTGATTCCAATGGTTGAATTTGCCTGCTTAAAACAAGTTATGAGTTTGGAAGTAAACTTTCAAGACCAGTTGTGGTCCATGAGTCAATGTCTAGGATGTGGCTGGGTGAGGAACAGTTGTGCTACAGCAGGATAACGGCATTTAATAGAGCTTTGTTCCTTTTAAGGTCTTAATCCATGGATTTAATAGAGCTTTGTTCCTGTGAAGGTCATTCTCTATCATGGGATTTGCCAGTGTTTTAAGCTTAACTGATGAATCCCTCCAGCATAGCATAGCCAGAGAACGACATTAGTTCTACTCTACTCTAGAGGTGATCATAATGGTTTGTGTAGTTGGATTCTTCCAATCAAGAAATAAAAAAATTTCCTAATAAAAATAAAATTGCCGTCGTCTACCACCTATAAATAGAGGTCGATTCCATGCCGTAAACATCGACTAATCAAGGTCCAAAGTTGGGGGAAACACTAGCCCCTAACCCGGTTTGTTTATTCTTAGTAAGATAATAAAACAATAATGCAACTTGTTTTAGAAAGAGTTCATTAAGAATAATGATATGTGTATTCTTCTTGCATAATTACTTCTCCTATTTAAACTGTTGTGCATCATTAAACTATTTAATAATATTAGTATTAGATGATGAGTTCTAATTTATATAATTATAATTTTATGATTACATTCATAAAAAAAAGATTATACTCTTCGTAGATATTCCCACAATCCATATCGCCGTTCGTGCCAGGACATTCTATAATCATACTTCCAAGAGGGCTTTCTAAGGTCCTGTTTATTTGCAGTCTTTACTGCCAAGTTCAGTTCTCGGTTTCAATTAAATGTCAAACATGAGAGAAAATAAGCGAGTTTTATGAGATTTGTCAAGTGAGAAATTAAAGAAACGATACATGTGTTTAATGGATTAGAAAATATATAAGCAAATAAATTATAAAAAAAATTGTTGACAGTAATTATTATTTCTTTATGTTTTTTTATTTTGTTTTTAGCAAAACATGTATTTTTTTTTACAAGCAAAGTTTTATTACTAAAATGTAAAGGTGAAAAACTATTTATTGTCGATATAGATCCCTGTTCTTTCATTTTATTTTAATCCCATGATTGTATATTGTAATATTAATATTTTTATAATGTAGAAAAAGTCTTTGCCACGTCGCATACAAGAGAGCATTCAATGCGAAATAAAACACAACATGTAAGACCATGACAACATAATTCATAATGCTTAAAATAAAAAATAAAGTTTAATGACTGAAGTGTAAGCAATAAAAACCTTAGGGACATAGAAAGGCAAAAAAAAGTCTTATGAACAGTGATGTCGATAATGCAAACTATCCTTTATGAACAGTAAAATCATAATAAAACACTGATATGTTTAGTTTTATATTAATTATTTTTTTTTAAAAAAAAATTTATTTAAATTAGTGCTTGTTTAGAAGTGTGGTTGATATTGTTTTTTAAAGTATTTTTTTGTTTAGAAATACATCAAAATAATATATTTTTTAAAAAAAAATATCATTGATATTAACATATGTAAATAATCTAAAAACACCAAAAAATTAATAATTTAAAATAAATAATAAAAATAAAAATTTAAAATACAATATCAAGCACATGGAGCAGGGAGATAGTAACAAATATGTGGTACGCATGCCTTGATATGGATATCTTACTAGGAAAGGAAAATGTTGAATTTATCAGGGCTGTGAAAAAAATTGAAAAATCTATTAAATTGAGAAAATAAAAAAAATTGAACCATTAAAAAACCGATTAAAATATTTTTAAGAACTTCATGTTCGGTATTGTTTTTTCAAAGCTAAAATCGATAACCCAAAACCAAACTGAACTTTTCAAATTAAAAAAGAAATACTATAAAAAACTTTATATTCTTCCGGCTGAGTTCAATTTTTTTTTATCTGATTTCATTTTGATAAAATATAAAAAGAAAAATACTTAATTAAAGTAAAAAAAAATCGAAAAAACCAAAAATTATTTTTCGTTTTTTATATAAAAAAAAACGAATTACAAGTGTTCGTTTAAACTGATTTTGGTTTTTTTTATAATTTTAATTAGATTATTTTTATAAATAAAAAAACAAAAAAATATCAACCATAGAATTTATGAGCTACTTGATTATGGCTGCTTGATGCAACATCCGATAAATCCAGTCGTATAGAATTAGAAGACAGTACCTTGCAACTGTGCACAAAAAAACTCAGCCCACCCCTGATGGCTGTCCTATTCTCTTCTTACAACAAGCTGACAGCTGTTGTCTGCAGTTTATGAGTGCCCTGTCATTACTATATAGGTGGCCAGCTACTCCTCGGACTTTTTCAACACTAAGAAAATATATTGTAAACAAAAAACAATTCAATTAAAGATAATTTAAATTAAATTGATTAAAATATAGTTTGAGATGTGAAACTGGAAGAATCTTTAAAAAACAAAAAAAAAGAAATTATATAGTTTAAGGCTAATAATTTAATGTTAAGAATAAAAGAAAAGCTTTCAAATATACAATGTTGAAGAAAAAAAATTCAAAGTCAACTCGCACTAACTTAATGAATTTACAGCTTGTTATATGAGATCAAAGTAAGAAAATAAAAATTAAAACGATGACATAGTAAAATAAATCAAAGTTCAATAAAAATATATTAAAGAAACTCCAAGTCAATCAATGTTAACTTTATCAATTTCTCTTGAATAACCAAACAATAATAGAAGTGAAAAAAATAACAAAGTTATGAGGCAAATAATTTAACGCAAAATCATGAAATTGAAAAATATATTATAAAAAATTAAGAGGAAAAAAATCTAAGTTAACCCGGGTTAACTCAACTAATCCGCTACATGCGACAAAAGATCAAAATAAAAAAAAATAGACCTAAAAAAACAAAATCCTAACAACAAATGGGCGAGTTAAATAAAAAAACATTTTGAATGAAAATACAAGTTGATCAGGGATTTGCTTGGCCAACCCACTCTTAAAATAAACAAAACAAAAAGAGAAGCAAGGGTAAATAATTTTATGCAAGATGATATAATTTAAAAAATAAATCATAAATAATTAAGAAAAAATCTGAACCAACTAGAGTTAACTTGATTGCCCACCCCAAGGATAACCCGACAAAAAAAAGTAAACAAATCACATAGCTCAAGGGTTAATAATTTGACATCAAAGTATAAAATTGTTAAAAAAATCAATTTCATAAAAAAAAACAATGAAAAAATATATGAGACAACAATGAGTCAATGGCTAACTTGATTTACCCCTGATATGAGATTGTGATAGCTCAACAAGGAGTGAAGTGTAAGACACAGTAAAGTTAATGGCCTGGTAACCAAAGCATCAAATGATATATTATATATAAAAAAAAATCAATTTTCAATAAAAAACTGCTATATTGGAGGTCAGCAATAAAAAAAACGAAAATAAATCATTCAAGTAAAAAAAACTCTTATAAATCATTCAAGTAAAAAAAACTCTTTGCCACAGCTCAATAATACCTCATTTGCAAGCAATCGCATCACCACCAGGAAAAAACGAGTCACTCCCAACATGCCGATATTTTTGATGGAGTAGTATTTAAAAACATAAAGGGCTTGTTTTTTGAGTGCGGTTGTGGTAGTTTTTTAAAATGTTTTTTCGTGCCAAAATACATCAAAATGATGTTTTTTTATTTTTTAAAAATAATTTTTAACATCAGAACATCAAAATGATCTAAAAACACCAAATCACCGGTTTTTAAAATGAAAAAAAATTCAAATTTTTTGGAAATGCCGGTTGCAACGTACTCCCAAACGGGGTCAAAATCACCAAGTTATCCATGGAAAAATCTAAAAATAACAACAAAATCAATCGAAAAAGAACCAAAATACCCTAAAAAATGGCAATTTTTTTTCTTCAAATTACATGGTCAATTCTAATCTTACTGTTGTTGTTTTTTTTTTTTAAAGAAAAGAAAAGAAATAAGTCTCTCTGTACTTGTACATGTTTTTTTCTTACAAGGGCATGGCCTTAACTATTATTTATTTTTACAAATGACAAAAAAATCCCCACCCAAATATACATTTTCATTTATTCAGAGAACAAATTAGTTATTACATTGTAAGAAAAAAAATGTCTAGTCCCATGAAGCGTGAAATGATAATAAAATATTTATAATTTATATAACAAGTCTCGAATTCAAATTAAAATATAAATTATTAAAAGAATCTAAAAGAATCAAATTTTTAACCGGTTAGCTGTAGTATGCATTTAAGTGAACGGGTCTCATCAACCAATTTCGCAATGATGAATATATCCCATGTAATTTATTGTTTCTGTATGAATAACGAAGGTTCCTTCAAGGATGACATCACGTTACTGTGAAGTGATCACTGTAATGACACCATAAATAGGAACGCTAAGATTAAGGGGATTATATTATATTTATGTTAAGATTACTTCTTTTGCAGTTAAGAAAATTATTTGTTTCCTCAGCCTGCCTTCCTTTTTATATCAAAATGCGTTGCATCATATAAAGATGATCTTACTGGACTCTCTTTTTATATCAGCAACGTTCGGGTCAAGCAACTCTGCTGTATACTTTGCTTCAGCAGCTGGGTTCTCTGTATTTTTTAAAGGTTATCGATTCTGTTTTAATGGGTATTTTGTTTTTTTAACTAGAATGAAATGTTTCGGTACATTTCAGCATGGTTTTTTTGGTATTATAGTGTTTATGTGTGTATATATATAATTATATACACTAACTCTTTTTTTTTCAATTCAAATTAAAAATAAAATTATTTAG
The DNA here is from genome assembly GCA_029228465.1 of Salix viminalis. Taxonomy (NCBI): domain Eukaryota; kingdom Viridiplantae; phylum Streptophyta; class Magnoliopsida; order Malpighiales; family Salicaceae; genus Salix; species Salix viminalis. Next base: position 7,097,095 of record CM055439.1, read on the forward strand.
AATTGTGCAATTTAATCTAAAAAATACGATAAAATGATTTTTTTAGAATAAAATTATGAATATGTATAATATTACAAGAATACTATCATCAATCTTATAAGATCATTACATTATCTAATTGCTCTAAAATTTTAATATAATATATATAAATATGTCAAGAGATTCTCACCGGATGTAATTATACCGAATGGATGCATGCACCAACTTTTCATATACGTTTCTTAGCCAAAGAATTTTGGGAAATCGGTAACTGATAAGGAAAGCAACATATCACGTGATCCTCTTGATTGCTGGAAATATTTCAGGAGAATTATTAGGTGATTGTATAATTCTTGCTAGCAACACTCTTAAGTTGGTAAACCTCATCGAACCAGCACCAATAATTGTGGCGGGCTGCGCAGTTTTCTAACAGCACGAGAGTAAGTTGAGTTAGAGAATAATATAAATTATATTTTAAAGTATTATTTATAAATTTAAGTTTTTAAATAAGATGATTTTTTAATATGATATCAGAGTTTTGTTGATTCTGTAAATTATACATACTGATTTCTATTACCGAAATCAGTCCTCAAATAATAGATCATTTGATCCCACAAGCATTTATATTGATGATAAAACTTTCGGATATATAACAATGGAGAATTTAGAACATACCGTTCTCCATTTTGATCTTGAACTGTTGCATAGAATCCTTTGATGATCACTGTGTTGATCTTCTCCTCTAAACCTTCTTCTTTTCGGCAATCCCTTGATGGAGAGGAATTAACTTTTCGGTTTGCTTTTCTATTCTCTTCTAATATTCAGTTTTTGGTTTCGGGGTCACCAAATAACCACCACCCTTCTTCCTTTTATACCCACCGAATGGGTGTCAACAATAGGAGAGTTGTGTCTTTTAATTAAATGGAATTAATGACATTGCTTTAATTCCATAACTTTATTTTATACACATACATATACTTAAAACCATCAATACATGTATGTATACAACCTTATGAGAATATATGTTATTTTATGGTTAGAGGAGAGGGTCTCAACATACCCATTCTAATACTCGTTTATTGAGACCGATCCATCACGGTTTCGCTTTAACGTATTAGAATCCGTAGACTTTACAAAAAACTTGAACTTTAATGATCGGACCGTTAATACATCGGTCACTCTACGGGAAATATTCTTACAGATTCAACGGTCACGGATTCAAATCTCACCACCCCATTCTATTTGATAAAAATCAAGCACAAGATAATGTAAATCTGTGCAAGTTTCAAGTCCAAAAAACTTTCACTTGAAGAGATATATTAAATAATAATATAAATTATATTTTAGAATCTCATCTACAATTTAAGATTTTAAATAAAATGGTTCTGCGCCGACGGAGAGAGTTAGGCGAAGGAATAAGAGAGTTGAGGATGTGCCGTGACAGATTCAGGACATGTTCGTGCTCCAAAGCCTGGAAAAGCTCGCAAACTTTTTTTCTACGAGAAGTGGTTGAAAATAGTTTCTTGGTTTGATCATCGAAAAGAAAGGGAGAGGTTGCTCGGCATCACTACAAATTGAAGGGTCCCGATGAACGCTGCTGCAAAATGGAATTCATCCAGCTGATGCATACCCCACACGTTATCAGGAAGAAGAATAGGCTTGTCAAAATATAATGTCGGCCGCCCATTGATTGCGAAAAGACCTCCAAAATGATTGAGTTTTTTGCTAGTTGCCCGATTAAAAGTTTTATCCTCGAAACATTTCCACTCTGAATGGTATAAGAACTGAATCAGAAGGTCGAGTAAAATCTGTAAATACACCGCAGTATTGTTGTTTTTCTCTAATGGTAATCGAATGAACATCAATGGGCTTCCATGGAACAGAAAAATATGAATCCCTTATATAATAATATAAAAATCATATTCTACAATCTTACTTACTGGTTTAAGTTTTTCAAATAAAGTGATTTTTTTATTAACTCAATAATCATAAGTTTGAATCTCACCTATCCCAAACACAAGATAATATGAGTTTATATAAATTTCAAGTTCAAATGATTTTAACTTAAAAAGCTGTTTGTTGAAAAATAATATATAAATTATAGTTTAGAATATTATCTAAAATAATCTGTCAATCCATTGAATGTAGTTGTTCTATTTGTTTTTGGTTTTTTTTTTTTATAGACTGGGATGATATATGTAGCTCTTGGGAAATAAAAATAAAAAAGGAAAGGAAAGATTCTATCCAGGCCCACCGACAAACATTTAATTTTCTAAATCCAAGGATAAAATATATAAAAATTGGACGGAACAGCTTTTATCATATTCTTATCAAGATCGATATTCAAGCTTACGACCGAAAAGATGTTACGAGGCACGGTATGTACCGTTAAAAAATAACTCACCAAAAAATAATAGTAAAGATAAATAATGAGAAAAAATTAGAATAAAAGAAAAGGTAGGAGAGCATGGCCGCGATCACTTTTTTCTTTCTTTCTAAAATATATATTTTATTTATTACTGTATAAAAGTCTAGTATTCATTATTTTTTCAAATGTTTTTTTTGTTTATAAATATATTAAAATAATATATATTTTTTATTTTTTCAAAATTATTTTTAATATTAATCTATTGAAACAATATAAAAACATGAGAAAAATAAAAATAAAATAAAAAAATTAGACCGAATGACAAACACCATCTTAGTACTGTTTTGTTCGAAGTACGTATTGATGTCCTAAGCATTGCTGTTACTTCTTTCAGGTGTACAAGCAAAACCTTAGCCTTAACCATAATCTTCTTCTTCCTTCCATCCACTCCCTCTCTCTCTCAAAAAAAAGAAATCTCTTTGGAACTAAAAAAAATCATGTCTTCCCCGAGCAAACGAAGAGAGATGGACCTGATGAAATTGTTAATCCTCTAATTCTGCTATCTTCAGTTTATCTTTTATTTTATTTTTTCTTGGTTTTTTGATTGTAACTATTTCCTCTTTTTTTTGGTTTTTTTTGTCCTGATGGGTTCTGAATAGGATGATGAGTGATTACAAGGTGGAGTTGATCAATGATGGCATGCAAGAGTTTTATGTTCATTTCAATGGACCCAATGAAAGTAAATCCTCACTACGCTCTTCTCTCTTTCTTTTTACTTTTTTATTTTCAATTTCATTATCTTTTTTTATAGGATAATCAAAGTGATTGCTCTGTGGGTGTTATATATATTGATATAGATGCTGGTAAATGGAGATATTATCTTGTGTTTTGTGATTAATAAATAATAACTCGTTTTTTTTTTCAAAAAAAAATATTTTTGGATTGCCATACAGTTCTCTCATTCAACTGTTTTATGCAGTTTGTAGATCCCGAACACTTGAATGCCTTTTGGTTTTAGAAAGGAGTTCTTTTGTAGGAAGTTTTCGGTTTTCTCTATTGCGTAATCTGCATTTTCTCAAACCTTTTTAGCCTAGTTTAGAACAATTATAATTCTCGAAGTCATTCTTGTCAAAACATTTTTTATTTTTTTTAAAAAAATCTTCTTATCCAAATTTAATGTAGCAGACTGGATATGGATGTTTTTGGTATGAGCAAAAGCAAACATCTTTTACCCCTTTTGTCATGTGATGGATATTGCAGGTCCTTACCATGGAGGTGTGTGGAGGATAAGGGTTGAGCTACCAGATGCGTATCCCTATAGATCTCCCTCAATAGGCTTTGTTAATAAGATCTACCATCCAAATGTTGATGAAATGTAAGTTAATTACGAAAACAAGAACTATGATTTTCAATACTTGGTAAATCACCACATTTATCCATTTATAGAGGAACATTTTCTGAGGCTGAATACATTCATGGTTCTAATTTTTAGGTCGGGCTCAGTTTGTTTAGACGTTATTAATCAGACCTGGAGCCCCATGTTTGGTAAATATTTTCTCTGTGCCTTTTCGGATAAAAATAAAATAGAAATTGAAGCTACTGTCAAGCTGTAATGTTCTGGATATATGTCTAACAAGCTGAAACGCATGTTCTCCAGATTTGGTAAACGTGTTTGAAGTATTCATACCACAGCTTCTTTTGTATCCTAACCCATCAGACCCATTGAATGGTGAGGCTGCAGCTCTGATGATGCGTGACAAGCCTGCTTATGAACAAAGAGTTAAAGGTAGTCTTTTTTTCTTCTTCACTAAACATTCAGTTTTTTATTCTCGGACCTTTTGTTTTTGCTTTCCCTTTACAGTTTTCCTTAAATTGGGTTATAATTATTGATACCAGCAATTGTAAGGGAATAGTTTGTTGTGGCACATAAGAAAATTCAGCTACTCTGCTGTGCCAAAATTGCTTTTGGTTGAGAAGTGAGCTGCATATTCGTAAGATTTTGAAATGTGATGTGATATTTATGTCCAAATTGGCAGGTCACCTATTCTCTTCATGAAAACACAGGAAAAAAATCTTGATTTGCATGTTTTGAATCAAGTTTCACTGAGTCTACCCCCTTGGTCAAAAACTTTTGGAGTGCGCTAGTTGATTATAGCATACACAGCATCCAAAATTATATGATCCCTAAAGACCTGACTGCTAACCATTCATCATATGTTCATTCTGTCAAATATCATCAAAATTTGAGCTTTCTACCATTGATCATACAAGTTATAATCTTGAATAGATCTTTCATGCTCTAAGAATTGCAGCCGAGCATTTGATCGATACTGAATCTCTGAGATGACTAGAGTTGATTTCTTTGCGATGTCATAATTTGAAAAATAAACTAGCGATAGATGGACCTTCCAAGAGTGATGGAGTTTTTTATTCTTAGTATAACAAAAGGCCTCATTTGTATGTTTGGCTTGAAAGGATAAACCTTTAGCTGAGGTGAGCTCTCTCTGTCTCTGTTTGAGTAGGAATACAAGTAGAACAAAGCTCATTGTTACAGATGATTATATAGGTTTTTCTATCAATTTTGAACAACTGCGCCATGCTTCATCTTGTTTAGAAACAAGGTAGTGGACTCATCATTCTCCGGGATAATGCATCGTTGTGTTTGTCATCGGATTGCGAATCTGTCCGTGGCATTATCTAACTGAAGCTATTAGACATTGATATCTGATTGCTTCATCCAGAAGTGGATGTTGAACCACTCTCTGTTTATGTCCTCTTTTTTACACAATTCAACTTATTTTGTGCATATTTAACATCAACGCTCTACTTTTATCGGCTTATCAACCAGAATACTGTGAGAAATATGCTAAGCCAGAGGACATTGGTGCTGCCCCAGAAGAAAAATCAAGTGACGAGGAGCTGAGTGAGGATGAGTACGAGTCTCTTGATGATGAAATGGCAGGTCCAGCAGATCCATAATTGGCTCTTGCATGCCCTCCCAAGCTTGTTGTATCTGTACATGTTTCTAGCTTCTGTAAAAATCAATCCTAACAAATGAACTTTTTTATTGGGCAGGAAAAAAAGATTCCATTGGCTCTTTATTTTTATTTTTGTGTGCTCCAATCTTGGTTTTTCTGCTGCGATCCCACCTTTTGCCATCATGTTTAAAGCCACATGCATGCGTGTGACATCATTTCTACAAAGATGAAATTACCGCTGCAAGTTTTTCACGTTTTTCCATATGAAGCCGTGGAGCAGTTTTCAAAATCAATTTTCATTTAGCTTTGCTGTAATTAAAATAAATATTTGTAAGAAAGAAAAATTTGGGTTTTGAAAAAGAAATATATTTTATTAGATGATTTTTCTTTATGTGTGTATTTGTTTATATAAAAGAAATGCTTTTATATATTAGTACCATGATTTTAAATAAGAAATTAAAATAATACTCATAATAGTTTTTGGTTAAATCAATTAGAAAATATATTTATTTTATTAGAACATATTTTTTATAGAATATTGTATTTAAAATAATTTGAAAAACAAGTTTAAAAAGCAAAAACAAAAACTAATGACCTGATAATTCACATGTGATATAAAAGAATTTAAGTATTTATTTTAAAAAAAAATATTTAAAGACTTAAATTAAAAAAATAGCAAAATAGATATTTTATTTTCATTTAATAAATATCCATAGCATTTGTTTTATAAAATTTATATGTTAAATTAATATATAATGATTCACAAATTAAATTTCAATATTATCCTAAGAAAATATAATCTCATTTAAAAACTACAGTGAAATTAGGTAATTTTTTAAACATTATTATAATTAGTTTATTTATAATTATTTTTTATTTAAAATAAAAATCAATTTAGAAAAATAAAGCGTGATGTAAAAAAAGGCTATGTGTTGAGCTTGAAGGATAGACATGTGTGCTTAATTAAACCAGTTTTAAACCTCAAAAATCTATCAAATGGTAAAAAAAAACTAATAAAAAAATCTCTAAATGACCTTCATGGAGCTCTACTATGTGAGAAATGAGTCGATCAACCAAAATCAACTTTTTTCATATTTGAAATATGGTTGATCGACTCATTTCTTTTTGTCTCTCTTTTTCTGACGACTTTTTCGATGCTTTCATAACACTTTGTGATTGAAATTTGACAAGATTAGATCAAAATATAAAATTACAAAAATATATGGACTAAATTAAGGCTTAAAGTAAAACTTCAATAATCATGTTATTCTAAAATAATCCCTGTTTTTTATATCTCAAAAAAGGATAGTTAGTTTTGGATTGTGCTATCTACACTTATTGTCTCAGATCTGCATTGGTCTAGTATTGTAGTCCAAATGTAGGGTGGTCAAGATTTGATTTTTTTTGCTTAAAATTATTTTTTAAAATATTTTTGAATTATTATGATATGCTAATATTAAAAAAATATTTTTTTTAAAATAAAAAGAATATATATTCATTTCAAATAAAAAAAACATTCATCATATTCACACACACCTGCACCTACAGTAAAACGCAATATTATTTTAGCTTTTCAGATGATGTAATGTTTTGAAGGAAACATGTCAATTGAGATGGGAATAGTAACCTGCAAATCATCAATTTACATCCCGTCGGAAGAACAAAAAGAACACCAATTTTCAGACTTCCCCGATCACCCGTACCACCACCAGAGCAGCACTGCACCACCATACATTGTCATCAACATCACGGGGACGCAAATTTGTTACTCTATTTCTCACCCTTCAAAATCTTAATCAATTTGACCAATTCATTCTCACGGTTAAGGACTTCAATTAAATTATCCTTAAAATATTCAGGAACTGCCCACCAGAATCACGTATCCTATTCACACCTAATTCTTTCCTGCAAAATTCCCAACAAAAAAATTCCAAATTACCCGATTATTTTGGCATGGGATCGCGAGTTGCCTTCTTGTGTTACAAACACAAACAGGAGCTCAAAAAGCTGGCAGCAAAATGAAGATAAGCTTTAATCTGGTCAAGGCATAGCAATAACTATGAGACGCACATGCAAAAACTACTGGATTTCAAAAATCATGCAAGGAGCAGTATACAATGGAAGAACAATGACTACAACCTATACTAACAGCACCGGCACAGGCCACAAAGGGCCACTTGCCCACTCTGCGGCTGAACTCAACAACAAATTTTCCCATTAAATTATACACTATCCTTGAGAAAAATCATAAATGGCTAGGCCTCCTTTTAGCAGCATCTGTCCTCAACCTCTTTACAGGATTTGCCCAACCAACACTCCCCGTGCCACCATTTGTTGGTTGTGGCTGGTTCACCCTTTTCTGCTGGCTCAGTCTTGCATCTTTAGGGTTTGAATTCAAAACGGGACTCGTGATATTACGGCCCATGCTAGGGGGGGAGACCGGACCACTTGATCCAGTCCTTGACCTCACTGCTGACTTGTCCCTGTCTTTCCTCTTCTTCTTGCAGATAACCAACTCCCCTGGATGCAGTGGAGAATCATCCTGAAGACATTGTTCCCTACTACTGCCGCTTCCACTCCCAACCCTTGTTTCCTTCTTGGGCACACGGATGCTCCTCGTGTCTTCACTAGTAGGAGTGGATCCTCGCTGCATTGGCTTATGGGTAGTGCCGTTGTCAGGTCCCACATCATTTATTGACTTGTGTCTCTTGCTTAGGCCAAGAGCAGCTTGTTTTGCAGATGGAGCAGAAACAGGAGTTGAAGATGGGCCAGAGAAAGAGAGAGCATTCCTGGCCTCTCGGAAATCGGTGTCTGGAAATGCAATCTTCAAGATATCAAAAAAGAGATCATGCACCTTTCTTGCTTCAGTTCTAACCTGCATGATGTAAACATACCTTGAGATTCTGACTTGTTTTGAAGTTTGACCAGGTGGATTAGCTCTGGTTATTGGCACAATTGGGAGTTAAGGAAGCTAATTGAAGTAATAGACAACTGAGCATATGTTAACTTATATACAGGAAAGAATTGGGAAATTTCGATTCACAAGAATTTTTTTTGATGTAACCAAAGGATAAGCTTTTGGTAAGCAGAGTGTTCGAGAACTGTGAAGAAGAATAGTTCCCAACCTTTTTTATCTCATCCTTTAATGGGATAATAGATCAAACCTTAAAATCAAAAGTTGAACTGCGATACATTCAGAGATGATGTTTCCATAAATTCCTCAATCATACCAGTCCATTATTTAGAAGTGCGAGAAAAAGAAAACCAAAACAGGAAACATATAACTGGACATTTCAAAATTATATCAAAAATATTTTAAAAGAAAAAAAATTGAAAATCTTGTAAACGAATGATACTACAAAACAGATAATATGACATCTTCCAAGTGGGAATAATAGAACTTTTATAAAAGAAAGATAATAGAGCACTCCAGAAATTGGTTATGCATGGATGGACACGAATTCAACACCAAATCATTGAAAAATGCCATACTATAAAAAAGTTTCAAAGACAGCATATTCATGGTCCAACAGGATATCCAGAGACATCGCCAGTAGTATTTTCCTGAAGAAAATGTTTTGGAGAAAAAAGAAATGTTGAAGTGATAGTTTGGATGAGAAATCATACCTCATGCGAGAACCCATAAAATTGCATTGCACCCTTTAACATGAATTGCACATCAAACACAAGCTCCATCACTCCACTATACTCCAGTCTGTCAACACGCTGTTCAATCTTCCGTAAATCCAAAAGATTAGTTCCAGCACCACTTATGTAACCAGAATTTTCAATCCTCTTCCACAGATCAGCTAGAAGAGGTACAATTTGTTGTCCTTCCTTGTCTATCCTCCTTTGGAACTTGCTAATAACATTTTTACACTGCACAATTGAAACTTCTAGTTATTATACAGAAATATGATACAGCTAGTGACAGACAATTCAAGAAAAACAGAGTCACGTGCCAAGCCAATCTTGATTTTCCACTGTCAATCCTCTTTTAGGCGCATAAACCTTATCCAATTACATTATATTAACAAGATAAAATAAATTAGAATAATAAATGAACTGAGTTCATACCCTTCTCTGGATGACATCAGACATCCTGGTGCCCAAAGTTGAAGTACCACTTGTACTTGGAACTTTACCATCCCGACTCACTCTGGAGTGTTCAGTAGCATCCTCTGCTGGAGTAGACTGCAAATGCAATCTGCCAGATTTTGGTGAAGTGTGTAACTTAGATGTTTTGGCTATTCTTCTTGAAGGTAAATTTCGCCTACTTCCTGAGGTATCAATCTGATCATGCTTGAATCCACTAGGCTCTACTAATGCTTTCATTTCAGTATCGCTCCTCAACTGTGCTTGATGTTTATGATCCATTTGGAATGGCAACAAACAAGAATCTCCACGTTGCACATCATTGCTAGACTTCTCCTCTGGCCTTTCAACAGTGTGACGGGGTCGAAGCCGAATACTACGTTTTCGTTTTATCTTTGGTTGCAGAACCTGTTCATCTTCACCTTCATCACGATCATGCATCCAACTTCCAGATTGCTGGTGATCCATGTGAGAATCTCCAGACAAGGCAATTTCCCCCTCTTCTAATTCATCTGGCTGTATAATATTAATGGAACAGTAAATGGATAGCAATACTAACCAGGTCAGTAATGAAGCACAAGAACAGGTATAGAAGAAACATACCAGCTGTTTGGGAAGTGAACCTGGTCTAGCATCTAATGCAGAAAGTGACCCGAATTTCCGAGGAGAGACAGGAGAGATCATTTGTGTAACTCTTTGGCTGTCAGAGGATGATCCTGAGGAACCAGCTTCATCTAGCACATCATTATTTCTAGTAACTTCCACAGCTCCATGACACTCATCGCCACCATCACATGCGAGACCATCATCTTCTGATTGGTCCTTATTAATGGGCGGTGCCCCAGCAGCACCAATGGATTCATTATCTTCAAATTCTTGAATTTCTCCATCTTCTTCATGTGCAGAATAACCGTTTCTCTCATCAGAACTTGCCTCAGAATAGTCTCCATTTTCATCATCAATTTCCTTGTAATTAGGAGACCTTTTCCCCTTTGGCCGCACCCGTTTTCTTTCAGTTTCCATTTCACCAGAAACCATGCCCATAGCATCAGTATAAAGGATAGCTTTTGATGGTTTTTTTGATAGAATAGCAATAGTAGCTTCCACTTCTTTTGTACTGGCTCGAAGCCATTTAGGTACTTGATCATACCTTGTCATCTCATCAGTCCAATCAAACTCTTCATCCATTTGATCAAATAAATCAACCTCATCTTCACTCCTGGCTATCATGCGATTAACCTCTTGGAGTGATGGAACATCGTGCATAGTTTCTTGATACCGCTCCTCATCGTGCAATAATGTCTCTAAAGTCATTCGCCTCTCCTCATGTGTTGTTCTTTGATCAAAACGCCCAGCATTGATAACCTCATCAGCCATGTCAATCTTATATTGCTGGATGTTATTCCTTATTAGGCTCTCAATAGAACCCATATATCGATCCTTACCAACAAGGTCATCTTCTAAATCAACTGTGCCTCCACTTCTTAATTCATCCTCTTTTTGACTGCTAGAAATTTTGTTAACAACTGCTTCCATATAAATGACTTTGACTTCTCTTGTCTGTCCAATCCGATGGGCTCTAGCAACTGCCTGTTCCTCATTCTTAGGGTTTGGATCAGGATCATATATGATAACTGTGTCAGCTGACTGTAGATTAAGACCCCTTCCAGCAGCACGAATACTGAGCAAGAAAATAAAGCAGTCTGAATCTTGGCTATTAAAGTCCACGATAGCTGATTCACGATCTTCAAGGCTAGTTGTTCCATCAATCCTTCTGTATACCAATCGGCGCCATTGCAAGTATTCCTCCAGTATATCAAGGAGTTTTGTCATGGTACTAAAGAGTAGTACCCGATGGCCTGTTCTTTGAAGTTTTATGAGAATCCTATCCAGAATCCATAGTTTCCCACAAGATTTAACAAGGAAATCCTTGGATAAGTCACTGAAATATGGGTAATTAAGCAAAGGATGATTGCAAGTTTTTCGGAGCTCCATACATCTGTTATTTAGAGTTTTGTAAACCTTAGCCTGGTATGCTGGATTTTTTTGAACCCTGTGCTTCTCATCCTCAGGGTCAACTCGAATAGTGCCAGTACATTTGATCCAATCATAAATTGTACTCTGTATAGAAGACATTCTACACCTCAAGACAACGGAAACCTGCAATGTAGCGCTATATTAGGATCCATAACATGAAAACATCTTGATTGACAATGACAAATTAATGCCATACCTTGGGTGGAAGTGAACCTTCCACGTCTTGAACACGGCGTCTGAGCATAAAAGGCTCTAAAATTTGATGAAGTCGATGAATTATGATCACCTTCTTTTCAGTTTCAAGCCAATCATCCTCTCCATCATGCATTGGAGCTTCCTTTTGGAAGGGCTTTGAGAACCAATCATGAAATGCTTTACGATTATCAAAAACTTCTGGTAGAAGTAGATTCAATAGCGACCATAGCTCCTTCAAGTCATTCTGCAGAACCCAGAATCAGTCCGTGTAAAGTCATAGCCAAAATTCATTGTTGAGGGAATTAAAATTGAATTTCTGAGTTATTATTTTTCTTAATATCACAATATTGCTTCATATATGTCAAATTGAGGCTCTAAATTTCATTTGTAAACTGCATAGGTTCCAATCTATTGACCAATATCTTGAAAGCTTTTTGCAAGTCTTATCCAAAAAGTACGAAGACATCTAACCAAGAATCAAAATATGTGCAAATAGAAACATATCACAGATGTAACCAGGCCACTGATGGAAGGAAACTTCCTTGCTTTCCTACAGGATCATTATGTGGCAAGAAGACAACATGAATACACTAGTATATCACAAACATCCTACTCCCAAACAACCAAGTTATGCAAATCTTGCTGATTCTCCAAATTTAAAACTTAGTATCTGGAAATGGGAATGCTTGGATGCTATAAGCCTGAATTGAAGTTTTACTTGCTCTGCTACATATCAGATAAAGCTGACAATTTCATATCCCTTGTGTACATTGTTAAAGCATTTTTACCCGCTATTGATTAGTTTAAACCGAATGCCATTTAGAACTAATATGAAATTTATAAACATGACATATACGGCTGAGGAGATCTAAGTTAAATATAATAAGACTCAAACACGGTTTTCTGGTTAAAGTATGGTTCCGTAGAACAACAACCATTCTGTGCACAATTGTGAAAACACAGCAGCACACAGATAAATAACAAGAAAGATATCAAGGCTGCATTTGGCATGAAAACATGAGGGGAGGGAATGTGAAGAGAAGAGAACATTATACTCCGGAAAAACCAAGCTGATCTATAAAATCAAATGTGAAGGTGTGCAATTATGTAAATCAATCCAGTAACAGCTGAAAATATTATCTCTCACTTTCCCTCATGTTGGTGAAAGAAAATGAGTCCAAGGAGAAACTTTTGTCCCCGTCTTCTATTACTCACTTTTTCGCCCTTCTTCTAAACAGAAGTAATCCTGCTGCACTACCTGCGGGTAATAGCAAGGGAGTAAAGAACAATGATCTTCAAACAAAAAGAGTGTTTGAGTCCGTGCTTCTGAACTAGGACTCCTTCCTTGACTTCAGAATGGGATGAGGGATCTAATACAGAATTCCTAGCCATCACATTACCTATTCTTCCTCCATTGTTCTTCCTGCTTTCACTCTTTCCTCCCATTTTTCTCCTCTCCCAAACATGCTCTAAATTACAGTAAGGCCATGGAAGCACAAACTAGCCAAGACTTCAAAACTGTATTCTAGATCTAAGTTTTCCCCAAGAAACACCGGTAAGCATTTGAGTAGCAATGGCGTGTAGCTATAAAATAGACAGCTTTAACAGACCTGTAATGGTGTCCCTGTGAGAAGTAAGCGCCTCTGGCAACGATATCTATCAAGATCACGGGCCAAAACTGACTCCCTGTCCTTCATTCTCTGTGCCTCATCAATTATGATATACTTCCAATCAACTTTAGAAAGTTTTGACCGATCATACATGATGAACTCATAAGTTGTCACGAGGACATTAAATTTCATGGCAGAAACCTCCTACAGAGTTACAGTAAGAGAAAGCTCAGCAAATCATAATAAATCTGAGGAGTGAAAAACAGATGAGCAAGTAAATGTGTTTTTCTTACTTGGGAAAATAATTTTGATCGCTGATCCTTTCCACCAACATAATAAATGCAGGATACAGATGGCAGCCAGTTGTGTAGCTCGCTCTGCATCATGAACTCAGTCAGACATCAAAAAACACTAAAAAATCCTACAAATAAATATGCAACCAAGAGTAACTAACCTTCCAATTAACCAAAACAGCATTAGGAACGATTATGAGATGTGGTCCATAGTTTCCTTTGAATTCCATTAGATAAGCAATCAATGCCATCACCTGCATAGGAACAAAATTATTTAAGAATAGCACATGCACATAAGAAAATGTCTATTATGTCATCTATAAATTATTCTAGTTGACTACCAATGGAAAAGTGCCAATGGAATCACCATTCATATGCAAAAGACCAATAAGTTCATTACTCAACTTTTCATTCCACAAAATTTCAATTTTATATACTCCATAATTGAGATTCTGAATCATCAATTTATCCTTCATTCTTTCACAACTATCAGCTCAATTAGAAGATTTTTCTCAGATTCAAATGCAAGTCTCCTAAAAGTGAACAGATACATGCACCATTCTTCTTTTGTTTCAACATGTATAACATTAGCTTTTAGGGTTGCACTGTTAATTTGCTCATCACTTTTGTAGTTCAGGTCAAAAACAGCAATTTTATGTAGTTACTTTTTTTTATCTGTATATAAATGTATATATAATGAAAAAGGGTTTTAAACTTGGATTTTCATGGCAATTAGTTTCTTTGTATGTAATCAGCTAAGCTTTAGGATTTTTAATTACTTCTTGTATTTAAAAATGAACGTTTTCTTATGTCATGTAACTTTTTTTAAAAAAAAAAAATGTTTTTAATCATTGACACAACAAATTCGACTTTAAGTTATTAGATTTATTCCTTAAAAAGAAAAGTTTCTCAATTTTTAAAAGGCAATACAAAGTTTTGGAGGGTACTTTAGGAAGCATATAAATAAATAAACTCCTTTAAAACAAATTATTATAGGTGAATTTATTGGTGAATTAGTCTGTTACTTGATAGAAGTGAACTTACTAATAATTTTTCCAAGAACAAAGGATCCATATATGAGGCATGGAGTCCACAGACATTAGACCTCTAGGATTTTGAAAGTGAATAAATGGGATTTGTTTTCAAATATTTCATTTTTTAAAAAGGATGCGGTTGAAGGCTTAAGCTTCCATAAGAAAGAAGAGGCTTGAGACAGCAGAAACAAACCTGTACGGTCTTTCCAAGTCCCATCTCATCTGCCAGGATTCCATTTAATTTGTTGTTATACAAAGAAAGCATCCACTGCAACCCAACCTGAGGGCGAAAAACAAGCACACAAACATAAATAGCTTAGGAAACTTGCGACATGATAAGGCTTACAATGTTACAATGTAGCACAAAGAAAATGAAATAAAATAAAAAATACACCAAAGATCAGTGTGGCCTACAAGCTGATAGTCTCGTAAAGTTCCAACTCGTAACATAGATGGTTGCCTAATGACCCTTTCATTCACAGCATGTGCAAGATTGTAATATCTGCTAGCAGGAAATGACAAAGCGAAAACTATTACAATCGAACATCAATTTTGTACAGGATGAAAATATGGAAGATTGTATGTATGTGAAGATTAGTAGTGGCATGTGTTAGAAGCCTTTAGGATATATTGTATAGCACAGAAGCCTCCATCTCTTGGAACCAACTACCCCCCATTCAGCACTCAAAAAATCAAATGACCAGTTCACCCCTCTCCTCAATGCAAATTTAAGCAAACAAATAACTCACTTGTTAACAGATGAATTGTCCCTGGGTGCATTCATTTCCACAAACCGGTTTCTTATCATTACTTCCTCACCAGCACAAGATGCAGCTGCTCGTACTTCTTCTTCTAATAGGCCCTTTAATCAACAATAAAACTAAATGAATTAGCAGTTCCAAACCATATCTCACATAAAGAAGATGAAAAGGAAATTTATGCGTCAGAATTTATGAAAGAAAAGGGGGGCTATTGGTTTATAGCTAAGAGACGTGAATCTTAATTGTGCTAGAAAAAATAAAACATGAAACATCTAATTGGTGGGTTGCTGGGGGGGGGCAAGGATAATTCATACCTGCAGTCGTGCAGCTGCTGCTGCAGCATTAGCTGCCTCCTCCACTTCCTGCTGGTTCTTAGTAGCTGTTATTTTACCTCCCAGCTTATGAAGATATTCTTCTGTCTGGGTCAAGAATGATGAGAGGACGGCATATCTCTCAGAAGCATCGCCTGAGATGCTAGTCTGTTGTTCCAACAACATTTCTCTGTACCTTTCAACATCATTGTTCTTCAATGCCTCCATCCTTTTATTTCGGTCATCATCCCTTCTCTTTGAAAACTCCCTCAACATTCTCTCATGGTATTTAGCAACTCCTCTGTTACGGGCAGTACGTGCATCACGGATGACCCAATGAGTCTCAAGAAGTTTCTTGCGCCACTGCATGATGGATTTCAATTGCTTCTCTCTTATGGCTTTTTGAGAGGCCTGTACCTGCCTTGTCAACTCCATCCGTTGACGCTCACATAGCCGAACAAACTTCCTATATAGTCTGTCAGGCATTGCCATGATTTCCTGTTGCTGTTGATCAACATCATCCCTTAAACGCGCCTGTAGATCCAAAAGCCTAAGTTTTTTTTCTTCAATCTGTAACCGCAACACAAGATCTGGTCTAATCCTTTTTCTTTCTAAATTTACTGCCAGTAGACCATTGATTTTCTTCAAATTCTCTGACCTTTTCTTGTTAAGCATTTCCATGCCTTCCTCAAAAAGAAGATCTTTGACGCCATAGGCCAGTGTTAGGTTATTATTTGTGTTCACCATCCCGGTTGACCCAACAGAGTCATGATTCCTTGTAAAAAAGGGAAAATCAAATAATGGTCCATGATACTTTCTGGTAGAGCCGGTATCTTTAGGCTGGACCACAGTGCTTGCTTGTGCAGGTTTCTTAGCTTGCATAGCATCAGATGCAGGAAACTGTGAAGCAACACCCTTTCCCCTATCTGCTGCTAGATCACTTATTACAGGAGTTTTCAGAATTCCATGCTCAGTCTCCTGGTCTGAATTGACAGAACATGTAGCAGCTTGCTGCTCTTCTTTCCCAGAAGCCACCAGGGGAGTGGGTTCCTTCATCATAGCCGGTGCCTTCTGTGTTTGTATGGTTGAGATTGTTGCTTTCTCATCGCCAGAAAAAACTTCTTCTTTAGAAACATTCTGCCCATTCATAGATGGCATTTTTTTCAAGTCCTTATCATTGGACTCCAGATGCATTGCTTGGTCTTCTGCAATCTTTCCACCTGACCTGTCCAGATTACTTCCTCCTGCAGGGACAAGTTGTTGCTGCAGCTGCAGCTCTAGGGGTGGTGGAGCAATAGCTCGAAGAAGCTCTTGTGGAAGAGTACCTTCTCCTTTCTGTTAAGCAAAAAATAAAAGAAATCAGTATGATCCACTGAGAACTTATTAGGTCAATTGAAATGTTCAGGTGGACATAAGAAAAAATGTATAATAGCAAGTAGAAAGAATTTTAGACCTTCAGTCGCCTAAATGCTAGAATTTGCGCCTTCAGAACATGCAGTTGCTGTTTAGTGAACCCAGTGCGCTGTTGTGCCATCTGGACAGCTGGCCTGCCTTGTGAAGAGAAGTGGTTGCCCAAGCTGCCTTCCTTAGAAGGACCAGGAGAAGATCGATTCAGTTGCCTGAATTGCTGTGCCTGTGAAGTTTCTGGGCTGTTTAATGCATTTTTTGAAGGCAGAGTATGATCTGCACCTTGGCTTGCGTTTGCAGGCATTCCATTGCCAAGCACAACTGCCTGTCGAGGAGGTGCCAGGTTCTCTCTGCTGTGAAAAGCCTGCTGCTGCATTGTGAGGTTGTTAGGGTTATTCACTATGCCTCCACTGGAAGTTGAGCCAAAGGGACCAGATTGAACAGTTTGCCTGGATTTTGCAGAGCCAGACTGCCCAGAGACATCACTGGATGAATTTGCACGAGGAGAACTCTCGTTTGCAATGGATGGAGAAGCAACCTGTGGCTTTGACACAGGGAGATGTGATGATTGTCCACCAATATTATTTTCATTTGCCTTTAGTTGTGCAGCCATCCTAGCCTGCATTACTGGAATAAGCTTTGCCATCAAGTTGGCGTTTGCAGGTTGTGCCAGATCAATGTTGCGCTCAACCGCCCATGCTTGCATCTGAGCAGCCATTGCGAGCTGGTTGTTTGCCAAGTTTTGGATGTTTTGCTGAACCTGTGGTGCCTGCATAGGTCTAGTAACATTTGCAGTCATTAGCTGTCCAATGGCAGCAGGCTGGATTGAAGACTTTTGCTCATTCCTCTGTTCAGAGGCTTGCTGCTGACCTTGTTCCACCTGCTTTTCACCACGAGAAAAATGTTCAGATGGGTTCTTAGAAGATGAAGCCTGAGTCTGATTTGCCACTTGCATGGACATGAGTTCCTGCATTTTCAAATTTCCCATCCGCATGTCATCATGATCCTTGCCAGCAGAAGAGCCCAGTGTTCCTATTTTAGCTTGTTGCTGAGACTGCATTGCCAAAGCTGACTTTTGTTGGGCGGCCTGGAAAGCATATTGAAGATATGCTTGTTGAATTGGGTTCAAAGCCTGTTGCTCAACACCTTGATTCCTATTCTGTCCATCCTGAGGGGAACCATGTTGTCGAGCCAAATCAAATAATTGTCTGGACTGTTGAGGCATCTGCATTGAGCCTGGGGATGAAGCAAGATTGTTCCCTCCCATAACTCCTTGGAGAGCTCCAGCTTGATAAGCTAGAAGGGTTTCATTTCCTTCGGATTTTCTAAGTAATTGTTGCTGTAATGCCTGCATGCACAGTTAGAAATATAAAACAAATGCGACCAAAAGTTCACCTAAAAATGAAAGTGCAAACTACCCTAGCTCGTAAGGAAATCTTAGAAATAAGCTCAATATCATACAATTCACAAAGTACAAAAACTGGATTTGGAAACAAGCACAAAGATAGTAAACCGAGCACTAGAATGGCCATTGCACCTTCATATTGACAATGATCTAAAAGAGAAAGCAACACAACTGCATGCATGATGCATTCTACAGATTCATTTTTATGCAAACTGGGCCGTAAATTTCCAGGAAAAAAAAAACTTCATCTAAAATTGCAGCTCAAAAACAAAGCAGGCAAAACACGACAGATAACAAGAACCACAAAATAAGACTGATTCGACCATGAACACCAGCTATGATACTTCTTCTGGATTACTCCATAATCCCAATAAAAAAAGATGATCTTTTTTTTTCTAAAAAAAGTTAAAGAAATAAAATAAAATAATAATATCCACATAAATTAACAAGGAAAACAACAGACATGATAAACTATAAGATAAGGAATGCCAACTGCTAACACAAAATACCCAATAGCAGGACCCGCGCTTAGTTGTCATTGTTCTTCAATCTTTAAACAAACCCCCGAGCAAACTCAGATGCTAAATTACACCTCAAAAAAATTTAAATGGCCTAATCTTCCTAAGATTAAATGCATGCTTAGTGTACGTCCTCCACACTCGTGAATAATAAAAAAAATCAAAAAACCAAGCAATCACACTGATTACAACTGGAATTCACTAATCACACGCATCAATTAATCAAAATTGATAAATTGAAAAGAAAAACCCTTGCCTGCCTAGACTGCTGCTGCTGCTGTACCGAATCAAATCCCAACTGAAGGTTCCATACAGCAGCAGGCGAAGATGAAGACGAAGGCGATGCTGCAGCTGATGATCTGGGCCCCGCACGCCCAGGCGGTCCTACCCAACTGGGCCCACCTCCTCCACCACCACCAGATTGCATACAAATTTACTCTTTAAACCCCAAATTTATGACATAAACCAAAAATAAAAATCATGTCCGGACAGAAAAGAAATCAAAAGTTAAAATGGTACCGTTAAAAACTCCCTCCAAAAATTTGAATAAAACTTCAATTTTACCCTCCGATCCCAACGTAACAAAAATAAAAACAGAGCTTGATTGCTGCCTTTTAGCCTATCTGTCCACTTTCTCTCTCTAGGTTTTCGAATTTTCGCACACTACGGGCGAGAATATCGGTGAAATGAAGAAGAACGGATCCTGCAAGAGAGAGGAGACAGAGCAGGTGATTGATTGTTTTTCACTCTCACTGAAACTCGCGATTCGATGTCGAGAGAAATAAAAAAAAAAAAGTAGTTTTAATTATATTTTTCGGGTGTTGAGAGCCAAACAAACCCTAAGATTTATTTTTTTATTTTTTATTTTAAAAAAAAATAAAAGGGGGGGAGTAAATTGGGGTTGGTAGTGGGTGAGTTTTTTCTGCTTTTTATTTTTTATATATATTCTTCAGTTGGGGTGGGGTCTACGTGACTACTCTGCGGTTACGAGTTTACGAAAAGATAGGGTATGAGTTTAACCTGCAGTTTGGTTATAATTACTGTTTTAGTCCTCTGGTTCATGGAATGTTAGGTTCCTGCGCGCCCTGCCAAGAGTGGACAGAAAAGGCTAGTGTCTCTTCGTTCTTTTTTCCGCTGTTGAATTAAATTTTAGTTTCTCAGTGGATTGGTGTCCTGAAAAGTAGGAAATCACGTGAAATAGAGCTATTTAAAAATAATATATATCATGATAATCTAAAAATAAGTAAAAAACAACAACTCAGTCAATACAATTAAATAATAATCTTTATATATATATATATATATTAAACTTAAGTTATCTTCTTAAACTCTTGCGATTTAAATTGCACTCAGTCAATACAATTGCAAGCTAGAATAATCATATAAAAAGTCATGAAACTTAATTTCTAATAAACATGGTATAAAATAATGAATTCAATTAAAAAACATCAACAAACCGAAATAAGGTTGAACCCAGTGACTAACACCATGTGACCAAAATAACATAATAAAAAGAAAAAAAATTGGAGTTGAATTCTCAAACCTATCTAATATTAAACAATAAATCCGTACAAAAATCAATTAAAAAAATTCAAGAATTGACCCAAGTTAATTTAGGTTAACTCTCTGAACTCACAGCCCATATTATGAGATTGAGATACCACTATTAAAAAAAATACAAAATCTATTTCATAAAAAAAAAATCAGTATATTGAAAAAGGAAATAAGTGTAATTTGTTTTTTTTATTTTTTAAAGTGCTTTTCATTTAGAAATATATAAAAATGATATTTTTTTTATTTTTTTAAAATTATTTTTTATATCAACATATAAAAATTATCTAAAAACACCAAAAAAAAATTATTTAAAAAAATTATTTTTTTTAAAACACAATATCAAATATTCCTTGATATAAAAAACAAGGGGTGTAATAAAAAAGAAGAAGAACATGTAATAAATCACTGTACGAATTTACAGTGATATCTATACGATCCACGTAACATGTCCGATCTCTTAGTTTTTTCTTTTTTTCTAGATGTAGTAGTCTCGTTAGAGATACTATAAAATGTTGCATTGGTCTTGTAAATATATTAATTAAAATTTAATAATTCTAAGCCTTCAATGGTCGGACATGTATTTTTTAGTAAAAAAAATCATTTAGTTTGAGATTTATGGTTCAAATTTTCATAAAAAAAAATAGCCTGAATATGTTGATCATGTTGTTGTTTGGATTAGATTGCACATATTTTAATTAATTTCATAAATTATAAAATTAATAATTATATAAATTTTCAATAATTATTATATTAATAATTACAAAACTAGAAATAAATCATATAGTCTAAACTCTAAAGTTCTTTTAGCACTAGTCAACTACTATAATATGATTGGATAAGGTTTTATGCTTTACACTCCAAGGTTTCTAAAAGAGAAATTCACTGCAGCCACGTCTATTCAAAATGGACGCGATGCTCCCAGATTCTCGCTAAAAAATCTTCATCTCCATGCCGAGAAATTGGCCCGATAATATATTAATAATTTTGACAGACAAGAAAGCCCAAGCTGCTATCAGCCTATCACTGAGTTATACCGCGTGTTTCACACTCGCATTGAGAAACTTTATAAATAAAATAATACAGCACAATGCTTTTATTTCAGCCGTTTCCCACACTGCCGCTGCAAGTAACTAACTCTTAAAACATCCTTTTACTTTTTTCTTTTTCAACTTGTTGGAAAGTTAAGTTGCTTTTGATTTCTGTGACGTAGGGGATTTTTGGGAAATAAAAAAAAATGTTTTTTTTTATATTTTTAGATTATTTTAATAGACTAGTATTAATTTTTTAAAAAAATATTATTTTAATATAATTCTAAATAAAACAAATATTTTAAAAAATAACTTTCAATCAACCTTATACGGGAAATAAAAATATCTTTTTGAAGGTAGCTTTATAAATGTGTTTTAAAAATATTTAAAAAAAAATATTATTTTTCTGATTTAAATTAATATATTTTATCATTTTAATGTGTTGATGTATTTTTTAAGAGTAAAAAATATTTTATTTTAAAATAAAAATTATTTTAGAATAATGGAATTGGTAATAAGAGCATCACTAGCAAGATAGAGAAGGAGAGAAAAAGGCTTTTATTTATTTATTTCACTCTACAGTTTGCATGTAATGACTTTTATTTGATCTCAAACAACTACAGATGGCAATGCAAGAAGTGGATATCTTCAGTGCCATTGGGATAAAGACATTATTGGTTACTCTGTTTTAAAAAAAAAAATTTTGTTTTTTTTATTTTAATTTAATATTTTTAGTATTTTTATATTATTTTCATGTTTTGATATTAAAAATAATTTTATTTGAAAAAAATATTATTCTAATGTATATTTTTAAAAAAAAATACTTAAAAACATACACAAATGAGACTACATGTAGAATTAGCTTCTTCTGTAGGAATATAATATCTTATCTAATAGTGAAAAACCAAAAGTTTTCGAGAGCATCCCATCCCGAATGTGTGTGTAAATAGTCCAATCCGGGCATCGATATAGAATCACTTCCTGATATGATTTGATATTTATTTATTTTTAAAAAATGAAAAAAAAAAACAGTCTAAATTTCAGACGTATAAAAAATATAGTCTGGTAAGTCACATATGAAATATGTCTGATTGAGTGGCAGAAAACTCTTATATATTTTAATTTTTTTATTCTCTTAATTTTACTCTCCTCCTCTTCCCCTTCCACTCCCGCTGCCTCTAACACTAGCTCAACCCTTTCTCTTCTTGTATCTATTTGAGAATTTGTTTTAAGAGAATTATTTTTTATTATTTTCAGATCATTTTAATATTTTAAATAATTTTTTTAATATAAAAATATTAAATAATCTCAAACATACTGCCAACATAACTCTAATCATGAAAAAATCATCCCACCAACACCATGTTATATTATTTTTACTGTTTTTCAATACATGTGTTTTATGTTTATAGTAATGTTGAGGTACATTGCTATCATCGGGGGGTACTTGATTGTCATGATAATTATGAATTCAGTCTAAACCATAGTTATGTTTGATTACAAGGTTATATAAATTATAATCATGTTTGATTATAAATTATGAACCACAATGAGTGTTGAATTATGAATTGACAAGTTGATTGTTTTTTCAAGGTATAAAGATTGAAAACTGGTCAGTTAAGATTTTATATACATATACCAACTATAATGTTGGAGATGTTGGTGTGCCACTCACGAGTAACAATTAATTATCTGTTTGAAAGTGTGGTTAATTTTTTTTTAAAATTGTTTTGTGTTTAGAAATAAATTAAAATAATATTTTTAATATTAATATATTAAAATAATTTAAAAATATTATAATTTTTTGACTTGAAATAAAATAAAAAAACAAGTTTTTTCAAAAATATTTCGAAAATTCACTGCAAAACAGGCATTAGAATTAGAAGGGGCAGAGTCTAGACAGTGCTGCAGCAGACACTGTCGGCTTGTCTTAAAATAACATACGTGCCATGCTGCCTCTAAAGTTAAACTTAAAGCCAGGCAACAAGTGACATGGTTCAAAGAGTTACAAACAAAAACGTCTAGTAGGTACAAAATTAAAAGTTTTTGCTACTTTCATAATTTTAGATTTGAGTTATAATTTGAAGACTTACATAAATATTAATTTTAAAATTTATAAAATTAATTAAATATATGCAAGTTAATAAAAAAAATTCCATGCAATCAATATTTTGGCATTTGACAGCGTGTACATCTAAGATAGCAATCTTCTATCCACAAAATGTCCTGCGATTCTTATTAATTCGCGTAGCTTTACTGCCAGCCAACTAAAGTTTGACTAAGATGGTCAACTGTCTATTTCTCATCCACGTACGTTCTGCAGACGAGCATAATCCACCACCGGAAGAACCACTTGGCAACTGAAAGTACTTGTACCTAAACACGATGACGACGACAGAGTGAAAACACTGACTTTTTTATTATTATTATTTTAAATTAAATAAATTTATTTTTTTTAGAACTATTTAAATGAACGGGCAAAGCCCAGAATGGTAATTTTAGCTTTTAAGCTAAATGGTTGCCGAAGTGGGGATCCAGGTGACGCAGGCATGGTCGCGCTCAAATCGGTCTAACGTCATAATCTCTGCAGGCTTCAGCAGATCCGACCCTCGATTGATAGCACAAAATGACCTCCTGTTTTGGAGGAAATAAGCTAATATTCTTGTCTGCAAGGAAAAAGAACAAAACACTGAAGACAAATAAACTGACAAATACATAATCCCATCACGACCCCTGATTTTCTGTAATGCTGATATTTTCCAGAAAACACCAACACTTCATTACAGCAGAGATGTTACCCGACAGATCATAAGAAACTGTAAGAAAACATAAAAACATTCCACGAGGATGAATGCCAAGCATTTCCAAGTTCACGCTGAAAACGAACAAGGCACTGAGTAATAGAATTGTTAGAGTTCAAACTAATACAGCAATGCCTGCAGGGGAAATCCGCCTGGCCCAGAATGTCAAGCAGCACACAAAAATGTATCTTCGCCTGACTGTAAGGGAAGCCCATTTTATCATAGAAGAAATTTAGGTGCCTAACAAGCAAAATAGTACCAGACAACTTGAATTGGTCCGTGCTTATTGTTTTCTTTATCCCACATCAGGTAAGTTTAGTGAGTTTTTTTCCACTTTGATTTTTCTATTTTGAGAAGATTTGTAGGGACTTGGGCCAGCAGTGTAGAATTTCATATCTAATCAGTGCTTTTATGCTTATGGGTTTGAATCTTGTAATGCATGCATACAGATAGGTTGTAAGCACTGTAGTCCTTAGCCATGTAGTTATCAGACTGAGCACGGGGTGTAGCCTGATCCAAGGTTTGAATCGTTGGTTTGCTATGATCCACTTAAAAAAGGACCCAGTTTTCTTTTTTAAAGAAAACAACTTTCTAGCTGGTCTCACCGGGATTTAGCCAGGTATTTTGAACTGATTTGAAATAAATCTCGATCCTGGCTAGAATCCTTGTGGATGAATTTACAATTAACCTGACAGACCAGACATGTTAAACAAGCATGATCGCCTCCCGCTCTGCCAACTGATTAAGGTTCCCCGCAGTTTTCCTCTCTGCCACCTGAGCTAAGGTCGATTTTAAGAGGGTGCCGATAAATATCTATGGATAAAAGGATGCGCAAGGCTAGATTTTGAAAATGTTGCGATCATAACGCAGAAACCACCGAGGAAATTCCTTTCAAAATTCCTATCTCATATCTGCTCTACGGTCTTTGGAAGTTTAGAGGCAGCGATGCTTCATCCTAGCCATGAAAGTATTAAAATCTTAGAGAACCATGGAAGAAGATTATGGCTTTTCACTGGGAAACTCATTGGATATATGAATATCACTTCAACTGGCGCTGGTTAAAATAAACTGCTAGAAGTTCAACCGGTCATCAAGGAAAAATAATTTTCCACTGCTCAACTAAATTCTGTAATACAGAAGATATTATTCAAGTGAAATTGGAAACTAAAGCCAGAATTTAAGACATAAATTGCTGCACGTCGTTCAGCAACCACATTGAAAGACATGGTTGCGCAAGAGGCCTTTGACATTCATCGAGTAAAATGTCTGAAAGAATTAGTCCACAGAAACTGGCTGCATGTTTTCGGCTTCTTTCCTCAGATCTTCAAAGAGAACAGATGACAAGTATCGTTCCCCAAAACTTGCATGGATAGTCTGAAAGTCAACCAGCAACAACTCTTACGGGGCATTCATATTTAAATTAATTTACTTGCGTAAAAAAAGAATTCCATGTTCAATGATGAGGAAATTTGCTTAAATTGATGAAATTCTGTGTTTTTGAGAATGGAATATAGGCTTCTTACCACGATAAGTTTGCCTTTATTCTCTGGCATTCTCGCAAGTCTTAGTGCGGCAACAGTGTTGGCTCCGGATGATATTCCCACCTTCACAAATCAAAAATAATGAAATAAAATTTAAACAAACAGTAGTCTGCCATTGCTCATTTCTTGAAAGCAGATGCCAGTCTTGAATATTACAGATCCAAGAACACAAAAATCGCAGCCAAAGCTCAAAGAAGAACGATTCATATCCAAAAATTAAAACATTGCGCTTTGCATTGGCATACGTATACAAGAGGCTGTCAAAGATAGAAAATCAACAAAATTGTCAGACAATAACAGACTTTGTTAAGAGTTAATACCATAAGACCTTCTTCCAGTGCCAACCTCCTAGCCATATTCACAGCATCTTCGCTACTAACCTGCCATTTAATTTCTAAGCTGTCAGTTTGGCATTTCAAAATCTTACATTGAAAATGATGTTTTAGTTACATTTATTATTCTCTACCCTTTCCTTGGTACTTACCTCAAGGACCTTTTCCATTACATCCATGTCCAAAATATCTGGTTTGAATCCAACCCCAGTGCCGGTGATGTTATGAGGACCTATTTCAATTGACATAATATCAGAGATTCAACTTCTCTGTCCATAGCAAAGAATTTAGCATAGCTACCAAACTTGCCCCAGCAAGTCAGGTCAACCTGATAACCTGCAAACCCGTAGCCTCGCTCGAGCTGGGCTTGCTTTTGAACCACCTGGGAGGTTGACCTGGTCAAACCCTCAATGACTCGTCTTAGGGTCAGGTCATGGGCCCAGGGATTGGCTCTTATAAGTATGAAATTTAGTACAGACTTGACATAAGCTTTCAAAATTACAAAGATCAAAATCATAACCTCCACCATGTTATATTCCGCAATTCCACCTCTATAGGTTATTACACCTTCAGCTTAAAAATATTGGAAACAGTATTCTACTTCTAAGAAGCGGAGAAGATTCTAGCTTTACTCTTTATAATTCCTTTCTTCCTACTAGCAAGAGGAGAAAAGTTAAAACGAAAAGAACTAGAGCAGAACGAGACTCATTACCTGGTTTACCACCATTCAGTACATTACTCTCCGCAGGCTCTACTCCATAAATCTAAAAATAAAAATGAAGACAAAACATTATGGGAGAGATAAAGTAGTAACATTTATGACAGCACATGGCAGTGATGCTGTGAAAGCACCAACAAGAATTTAAAATTAGATACCTTAACGTTAGGATTTTGGGATTTGAGATACTGCCCGACGCCAGAGACAGTCCCTCCACTGCCTATTCCCATTACAAAGATGTCAACTTTTCCAAGTGAATCCTCCCATATTTCCGGGCCTGTAGTTTCGAAATGGATCTGTTTTTCCATTTGAATTCAGAAATCAATCCAATAGTTACAAAGTAAGAGAGTTAAAATCCCAAATCATCAAAATAATAACTCGAGTACATTGCTCTCGATAACCCCTTTTAAGCTATGCAATGTCACTGCTATTGTAAGATCAAGTACCTGAGTATTGGCAGGATTTGAGAACTGTTGAAGCATGACAGCGCCTGGAGTGGATTCCAAAAGATCATAAGCCTTCTTAACTGTTCCTCCCATTCCCTTAGTGGGATCAGTCACAATTAAATCAGCTCCAAAAGCTCTCATCGTCACCCTTCTCTCCAAACTAGTATAAGAAGGCATGGTGAGAATCATCTTGTACCCTTTGATGGCCGCCATAAATGCCATACTGATCCCCATATTACCAGATGTGGGCTCTATCAAAGTCGTCTAGTATAACATGAATAAAAAATGTTAAAGAAATTCAAAGAGCTCAAGCAGCAGATTGAACCCATAATATCCAGAAGTTTTAGAGCCATGACTATGAGCAAACCTTCCCAGGAACAATCAAGTTCTTCTTTTCTGCATCCTCCATCATTGCCAATGCTGGTCTGTAGCATAAACATTACGGTTTTTATTTGACCTTAAGGTTTCATGACAACATATGAAAATAGTTTGAGTTCTGTGATACCTGTCTTTGATGCTAGAAGTGGGCTGAAACATCTCTTGCTTGACGGCTACATAAGCTCCACATCCTTCAGTCACTTTGTTCAGATACACAATTGGAGTTTTCCCAATGAGCTGAATATTTTGAATTATAAAAAAAGAGGGAGTTAGTTTGGACACAAAATTTGGTCCAAGATTAGAAAACTATATGACACTGAAAATCCGCTCTCTGTTTCTCATGAACAACTTGGACATAAAACCAGCTGAAACCGATATCGACGACTAGTCTTCGAAAACAGGAAGACGACTTGTCGTTTTAGAGCTGAATAGGCAACGGTACAGTTACTACGTGGCGCGATTAACAATCCGGTGGGCACAGAAAGATGTTTCCATTCATTTTTATACGAGGATACCTATTGAGCCAAATTATATATGAAAGAAAAGGATATATAAAATTAATAAATGGCAGGATTGTGGAGAAAAACATTGAAATCATAAATAAAACACCCATGAAAAGATTACCACTGTACTTGAACAAAATGGTATATAGCGAAGCAGCGAAAGTTTTTCGTGGTTAGAATTGATGATCGGTAGATAAGGAGGGAGATGGACATACCTGGGAAACTTGTGTTTTGATTTTAGTGCCAGGAAGATCTTTAGGGCAGATCTCTGAGTCTTTGAGCAAAAGAAGGAGAAGCAGCAGCAGATTCCGAAGAGAAAAATCTTCCGGCCATCCCCCAGCTTGTTCCATGCTGGGCATCGGTGACGAGTTTTTCTTCAACAAGCTCCTTAAAGCAGCCATCTATGGAGGTTTTAACACGGCAGAAGGTTTCTAAAGCGAAAGCCACTTGTTGCAGAAGATGACAGAGTCTAGTATGAATGGTAGGCGTGTAAGGAGCCGTGGGAGAGGCCAGTTTATAAGGTTTCTGAATTCTTGTCTCTGGCTTCTACAGTAAAAGACAGTCCATTTCGATTTCTGTATTAAATGAGCACCATCTTCAACTTTTAACAGTAAGCCATCATAATATGACTTCTTAATACAACACCTACCTTTATGTGAATCACGACATCATAATTTTCAATAACAATACTCAGGATAGATAAAAATAACACATTTAGATTTTTTTCTTAAAGAAAAATCTATTTACTATTTCTTGCATAAGCTTATCATATCTTATTTTGACGCCTCTTTCGGTTATAGTTATTCAAGAACACACAATAATTTTATTTTCTTTCAAGAAAACCTTAACCTTCATTTTAGGTATTTTTTACAGGTCCGTGTTAAACAAGTAAAAATCTGTCTGTCCTAAATTCTTACAAAATGAGCATGTCCTAACTTGAATCCAAGACCTGTAAAGCGAATCTCAAATCTTTTACTATCATCCCTATTGAAAGCATAACATGCAATAATTGATCACTATAAATAACCAATGAATTGATGGGGAAAAAAGGCAAAATTATACGACATAACGTGCAGTGGTCAATAGTTGCTATAATTAATGGGAAATTACAGTAATATGATGATGCAATTACTTGTAAAAGAGGGTAAAAAAATGACCTGACAATAGTAAAAAATGATGCAATTAACATGAAAAAAACACTTAATTGCTATTTGGTATGGTAGAAATGTAAATGTCTTATTGATACGCAATCATAAAAAACCTCAATAAGAAGAATGTATATTTCTAAAAAGAAAATCTAATGTTATATTATAAGTCACTTGGATTACATTGAGCAAAATTTGCATTTATTCAATATTAATTGTTGCAATATTGGAAGAAAAAAAGATAGGGTTTGGTGTAGTAGATATCCAAGTATTCTATTGGCAGATAAAAAGAAAACGCTCATTAGTAAGCGTGCATATAACGTTAAAAAATAAAAAGGGTGAGAAATAGCGGGAGCTGAGAGTACAGGCCAATCGTGTTGAAAATAATTTATTCCACGTGATGGGCTTGGGCGCCTGCATGTGGCCAGCCGGCATGACTGGTATTTTTCTTCCTTAACAAAATTATAAATATGATATTTTTAAATGTTTTTATTTTTATATTTTATTTTTTATGTATGTTTAGCAAGTAGAGTACCTTTGGATAATTTTCATTTTGTACTTGGAATCTTTTCTTACGTCAAATCGATTTTTATTTTATAAAATACAATTAACAATTATATTTTATTTGTTTTGATTTTTTTATTAAATGAAATCTCAAAACCATTTAAACCCAAAATGTCACATGAAGCCTATTATATATCAATGGTTAGGAGTAAAACAATTATTTATACTAAAACTAAAAGATTCGTGAAAATTTAAATTTTTTTATAATTTTTATGCGTTTATAAGGAAGTATATCAAATATTTCATAATCGATCTACCAAACTGATTCCTTAAGGTTATTTAGCGGTGATACAAGACTTGTTCCTCTTTTTTTTCTTTTCTTTTTTTAATGAAACATAAATTTGAACACGTCTTTTTTTTTTCACGTGGCTACCAACTCCTTTTGTCTTGTGCTTGAATCTAGTTTTTTTTATTTAGTGGATGTCCGGTTAGTTTGTGATTATCTCAATTAATTTTATGTGTTTTTAAATTATGATCATGTAAATTTCACGTGATTATTATATTATCAATCATATGACTCGAACTTAAAATTACAGGAGAACAAAATTAATGACCATATAAATCTCATGTAACTATCATATTAGTAAACTGTTGTCTTGTGCTTGAATCTAGTTTTTAATTTAGGTGGATGTACAAGTCAACTTATATATACCTCAACTAGTCTCATAAACTTTAAAATTAATGATCATATAAAATTGTAGCTATCATATTAAAAACTGTAATATTCAATTGAAATAACAAAGAAAATAAAACTCTTAATTCAAAAGTAGTACCACTGGCTCACTTTGTCCATCGAGATTTGAAGGGACCACGCTAGGGTTCTAAGTAGAGGGGAATTTATTTGAATTTCTGCAACAGTTCGAGGTCAAATTATTGGCATCTCTCCTCCATGAGTTGATCCAGATGCTAATAGTAGAAAACTCATTCTAATCAAGATTATGAATTTGAGTCTTGCTATCAGTTCTTTGGTAAGATGATCTAGTTATATTCGATAGAAATTCGATAAATTTCAGAAAAAAATTTACTCCTATGAAATAACCTTCAAGAAAATTGTCCATGTTTCCAAACCATGCCACGAGTATTTGTAACTGATCTTCAAAAGTAACTGAAGAAAAAACAAGCTGTAAAAATTATAAATCAAGTTATTAACTCCATAAATTTAGTATATAACCTAATTTTTTTAAAAATATATTTTTTATTTAACTATATAAAAAATAAATTGAAATAAATTTTAATTTTAAATCTCCTAAACAAAGGCTAAATTAAAAAAAATAAAAAATAATAATAACAACACTGTGAATTACTATATGATAATGGGTGAGGTGCTTTGTACTTAAAATATTTAATATCCAAAATCTACAGTTAAATAAGAATATTAAAGCTAAAAAAAAAAGTTGGTGCATTATTCCCGATCAAAAAACCATTTATAAAGGGATAAAATGTCTTCATCAGGTCCCACCTGAAAGAAACATTACCAATTTCTAGATAACAGTGACAGATATTTTTTAAAATATTTTTAATATTATTATATTAAAAATAATTTTAAAACACTAAAAAATAATAATTTAAAACAAAAATAATTTTTTTAAAATAATAATTCCCAAGAGGAAGTACTCAATCTGCTTTTTGGCGACGACCAAACACATTTGTTGCCAGTCGGAAAGAGCAGCAAAATTAAGGAAGTCCTTGCTCAAAGAATGAGCCGAACAAGGGCACCAGCATCGAAAAATCCAAGTTGAACCACCATTATTTTTTTTTTTTAATATTTGGCCAGCATCTTAATTAAGACTTTATTTGAGAATAAGATAAAAGGAATAATAGAAAAAAGATCACCATCAATTTCCGGGGCAACGCATCTCCCCTCAAGGTGGTTTCAGCTGATCTTCAACTTTTCTTTTTCAAAACATTTATTTCAAACCTCATGCCTGCCATTTCCCAGATGAAGAAGACGTTTCTGTACCTAGTGATCACCATGCTCCCGAGCTGCGGCTGATACTTTTACTCTCTACAGTATCTGATTCTTATGTTAAGATGATTTTTTAATATCATATAAGGGTTTTGTTGATCAAATAATAATTACGGATTCAAATCTTTTTATTTTTATTATATTTAATAAAAAATTAAACAAAAATAGTATCATTATATATAAGTTTCGAGCTCGAAAAACTTTAATTTGATGAAATATATTAAAAAGTAATATAAAAACTATATTGAAATTATCTAAAAACTCATGACATGATATCAAAATCTTATTAATGAGATAAGGATGGATATAGAATTAAACTAGAAAAAAATAAAAAAAATATTTTTGATATCTTTATATGAAAATGATTTAAAATAACAAAAATAAATTAATTTTAAATAAAAAATATTTTTTATTATTTTTTTAAAAATAATTTTAAAATAAAACGCCAAAGTACTGCTGCGTATAAAAATGTTCCACAAAGAGTACATTCTTTTTTCGCATGGCAGGCCCAGAAACACTCTTACTAGGTCTGTTAATGCAGGCATGCAGCTGCTCTTTGTCATGTGGCTCAATGGGGAGGTTTATTTGAGCCCATCACAATTCTCCCTTCTTATTTTCACTCATGGAGTGATTGAAAATAAATTTTAAAAGTATTTTTTATTTTAAATTAAAAAAAATTAATATTTTTTAATTATTTTTTATATACCGATATCAAAAATAATTTTAAAATAATAAAAATATATATTATTTTAATATATATTTTAAATAAAAATATTTTCAAAAAATAACTTTAACCAACCATAACAATCTGTCCCTTAAGCTTGGCATGGATGATGAACTAATTCAGGGCATTTGTCTTTGTTGTCTATGACCAAAAAAAAGAAGCAAGAGGACCAAAACTATGCTGGGAAAGACCAGTAGGGATCTGTGCCGGCGGTAGTTGGAGGACGCCATCTTTTAAGGGATCATGGTTCGAGTGTCCTAGTCGTATCTAGAGGGTGTCTCCTTTCATGACACCCTGGTTCGATCCCTGCCCAGTATGCCTGTCATCTCTGTGGTACCTTACATGCTCACTGGACTTGCAGGATGTTCAGTGGATCCGGGGAATAGTCGAGGTACGCGCAAGCTGACCCGGATACCACGGTTACCAAAAAAAAGAGAAGCTATGCTGGGAAATTGGTAGGTGCATGCTTTTCTATTATATTCTTGAGTCAAATTTTTTAATATCTCTGTAGAGGAAAAATGTAATAAATATGCAAAAGCATATTAAATTTTAAAAATAAATTATTATTTTTTGCTTAGATATGGAAAAAAGTGTTATAAAAGAAAATTATGTGCGTATGTTAGAAATAAAATTATGAGATTTTTACCTGAATAATTTAAAGAATTTATACCCTTAGATTTTTTTACCTGAGGAACATGTTTGAAGGTTATTTCACCATGCTAGTATTAATAAGAATAAATATGTTTTGTATAAATATTAATAAAAAGTAAATATTTTGACATGGATGTTAGCTAGATGAATATTTTTAAAATTAAAAAATCTTATTTCCAAATCATGCATAAAAGCACTCAATTAAGGGTATGTTTGGGAGTATAATTTATGTTATTTTTTTATAATAATTTTTGTTCAGAAATATATTAAAATGATTTTTTTTCTTCAGAAAAACAAACATAAAAAAATAAGTATTAAAAAACATAAAAAAATTAATTTAAAATAACAATATATTTTAAAAAAAACACAGTTACAAATAAACACTATACACCACAGGAGAAATACAGTTAATTGAAACCGACGAGCTAGCACCGAGCAGAATATATCTGCAATTTTTGCTTCTGGAAGATATTAATTTAAATTTGTCTACACAATTAATAAACAAAAATGAAACAATTAATTACATCCTCCTTCGAGTAAAATTAAACTCCATCCCCCTTGTTATTAGCCAGTCTAATATGATAAACAAGTCGGCCCACCCCAATGGAACTCAATTGATACGAAAACTGATTAGTACCTAAAACCTGTATAATGATGCACACTAACTGCGCCCATATCCACCGCACCCCTCTGTGCGCACGTTAACAGTACCCCCCATTTTCGAAACCCATAAATAAACAAAAACCCCATTTTTTCCGATATCACAAAAATGCCAAACCCCAACATCCTGCTTCTCCTAAGTCTATTTCTACCACTAATCTTCTCCCCGTTATTACGATTTCGTCCGCTTGGCCAATGCAGGGAAGCGAAGCATCCACATAACGGACGATCTTGATGATGTTATCGACGACGAGGAAGACGAGGCATGGAAAGATTGGGGAAAGACCCCAAAACTGTCCGAAGACAAGTTCGATCCACCACCGTCTGATTTGAACAAAATGAATATGCAGGAGATCCAGGAGATGATGACGACGCGAAATTTCGGGCCAGTTTTTGGGTTTGTCAAGCTCCGATTGGGCGAACGCCGGACTCCGGTAATTTGATTGAAGTTATCATTTACTATGAATTGGGGTTTTCGGCTGTTAGTTAGGGATTGAATTTTTATGTTCTTGCTTTTCCAGGACGTGGTTGCTGAGATTGCTATGAAATGGACAAAGATTATGAAAACCGGAGGAATTCGAGTGCAGTTTACAGGGGTTGATTCGAGTACAATTATGTTTAGCATGGATCAAGGCAGAGACTCAATGGAGGTGAGTGGCTGAGTTCATTGACTCCTGAATTATTTTGGATCATGCCTAATTGAAGTGACTGCACACTGGTACTTTTGACGCTTGACTAGCCAAATCGGCATGCGAAACTCGCCGGCGTGATAGCCATTTTGCTTAACGAGTCTTTCAAATGATGTTCGCATTAGATGATCACTCATTTTATTTAAGATTACCGTTTAGTGTTCAGTTCAAAGTAAATCCATTGTTGATCTTGATATCTCTGGTTTCGTGTTCTCGTTTTGCCTCAATTTCGCCTTCTTTTGTTACCCAGTTGAAGGAGTTCATTTTGAATGAACCGGAGGCTTATGAAATCAAGATTGGGGATCAAGTTTTTCGTAGACCCGGAGATCCTCCTTTAGAAGCAGTCATTGAGAAACTTCTGCGCGAGAAGGACAAGGCAGACGATGATACTCCTGAGGATGATGGGCGTCAGAAAGAAGAATTGTAGCTAAGTGGGAATCCTCCCCCTCGCATGTAATATTTTGTTTGGTCAGCCCAAACAAGTTACGAATGAATGGAGGCGTTCAATTCCTTAATTTCAACAATTTTGCAAGTGCCAACTTGATAGAAAACAACTCAGTTATGACCCGAATAATTGAATAATGGCTTGCAAATTACAACGCGTTTGATCGTGTTTTATTCATGAAGATTCAAACTGGTATGAAATAAGAGATTTCCTGTTTTATTCGTCGTAATCGAACTCGAGCATGACAAAAACAAATCAAAATGATTTGGCGAAGTCCATGATTACTTGAGCTTTTTACTGAAGTCAGTGAGCTGAAGAAGAGTGATCCTGGGAATGCTAGCTGCTTCCTCTCTCTCTTTACGAGTGTTGTATCCCCAATCCCCTGTTCAGGTTAATCGCATTATTGCCAAATGAATATTAATTATACTTTAAAAGTGTGGCATCAAAAACAAAATGAGAGAAGGTAAAGAACAAGAAACGCTGGGGGAGATGATACCTAAGTACAAGCTCCACCCATCCAATTCAGGATCTTTAATTACATTCTTTAGGGTTGCAAGTCGATCTTCCACGAAGCTGTCCAAGATTTTTTTTTAAAAAAAAACAAGTTTAATTCAAAATAAGTTTACTGGAGAAGGGTAAAGTCTGCAGAGGTTTATAGATGTGGCGACTGGATGAAAAATCAATGAAGAAAAATGGATCTTACTGTAGTTTCAGCCCCTGGTGCTCCGGTTTCCTTTGAAGTTGCTTCAGCACTTCCACCTTGGGACTGAAATGCAGCAGTTGAAATTAACGGTCGGATGAGAGAGAGAGAGAGAGAGAGGAAAACTATCAATGATTTTGCTTTCCCTACAACAACACCCAATTAACATGTACTAACCCAGTTCCGAGACCATATATTCTTTCTGGTGGGCATTTTCATCCCCGCAAGCTCTTGTAGTAAAGCAGCTGCAAACCGGCTCTGAATTGAAAATCAAGAGGAAAAAAAGAGGGAGCGCAGGTTTGAATAACAGTCAAAAGAAATATAAAACACTCAAGTCCTCTTCGAATTTCATTCCCTTTGATTTTTCACTTCAAAACCTGACGAGGATTGAATTATAATGCGCTTACTCCAATGTCACAATCATTTGGGAGCAAGAGATAAAAGAATAACGGGCCACACCTGTTTTGTGGTGACTATATATATACTCGAGCTTGCAAATTTCAATGCATCAGGAACACCAGGATAGAATCTGCAGGGGAGGATCAATGATCAGGTACAAAGACTTGTTCAGCAGAAACAAATTTTATGCAGCACGACTGCTTCTTCTAAAAAAAAATATATACTTGATAGACATGCCTGGAGGAGCTCATTGAGATTCAATAATAACGGCAATTAATCATTTTTCAGGGGAAAATGTAGCAGCAGAATTGTGTAGAAATGGTTGACTCAATTGTTATCGAACAAATACGTAGCCCAAACTTCTAAGGATGGCAAGTACGTTTATTCTCTAGAGATATTCTCATTCTTGAGGAATATCCTCTGAATGTAACTTTCAAACTCACAATTCATTTCTGCGGAATTGGGTTCGAGCTCTTGTTATTGACAAGAAATAATCATCAAGTTTTAACCATAACTTCGGGTCATAATTTATACTGAAGTGTTTACATATTGGGGGCACATCTCTAAAAACTCAATTGAAATACCTGTTGGCTCCAATCCATGTTGCCAAGTCATTATCCATCCATTCATCCCTGACCTTTCCGAAGAGTTCTACCAGAGCATCTCTATTCTCAACCCACTCTTCCATAATGACAGGCTTCAGCTTTGACCAGTTCTCCAATATCCCATCAACCGTGAGCCCCTCTGCAACCTTTTAAGTGGAAACAACAGTTATCAGATCCAGACCAATATTCGAGAGAGGCCAGAAGAATTTCGTAATTCTTGAGGATAATAAAAGTGGCATAAAATGTTCTTAGTTTTTTCATACAATAGAGATAGCTTGAGTCAGGGTTGTGGCAATGTATACCCACCGAGGATTTCCGAATAGAAGGGATTCTCATCTCCAGCAGCAGCCTTACAAGCAACAGATTTTCATATCCAGTTTCCACCACAGGTCGCACCTGACACGGTTCAAGTCAAGAAATTAGCCTCAAACATACATCATCCCAACTTGTGTCTTCTGTTCATGGCAAAAGAACTGATTAAAAACTAATTTTAAAAAATCAAAATAAGAATAATAATATTTTAATATATTTCCAAACAAAAACAGTTCTCAAAGAACACGCAGATGCGTAGTCAATTTTGCAGAATAAACATGATGAAATAGATATGAACCAGTTATAAAAAGGTATATATCCTTTCAAAAGGTGCAAGAAATGTAGCATCCATTACTCTTCCATCAACAATCTGTAATACTTAGTCGTTATCTGGCTAAGAAACAAAAGGGCGGACTTACAAAGTGCATCTGATCAGCAACCCAATCCTCCAAAGTTGAATCCACCGTATCGAATAAATCCGGCCATCTCACTTTTGCAGCCTATTCTACCATCAAAACAACCAGTAAGGATTGAGTTGATTAGTACTTCCAAAGTTGCATTCCACTTCATGGCAGCCAAACAGGAGGGGAGAGATAGATAGAAGAGAACCTTGACAGCGGAGAGAGAGCTTTCACCGCAGCTATCACAGAGAACTCCGTCGAAATCCAGGGCATATAGATCTCCCATTTCGTCGAAAGATAATATCCTCTTTGCGTCAATCTTCGCTTCCTGCCACTCGACCTTTCATACACTACGATTACCGTCTTGACCTTGTTTGAGTTTTGACCCTTGATTCTTAAAGCTTGAAAATCACCGTGGGGTAACCGGGGCGATCCGTCTCGTATTCATTGAATCCTGTCCGCTCACATCTCATCGTCATCACCTTATCAACCGTCCACTCACTTTATTTTCTACCCAATCAAAATATTGCCTGTTAGGCTTGATCTCTTTCCCCTGATTGGTTGCCTGGGCTATAGCTCCTATAGCCCAGCTCCTAGTGGCCCAGCCAGGCTTATCTTCTTCTTCTTTTTCCTTCTTTGTAGAAAATATATTTTAAAAAATAAAAATACAAACTACTTCAATTTGTGAAAGATAAGACTTCAATTAATTTTCGTGACAAGTTTTGAGGTTCGATAGGCTCGATTTTATAATGCCTCTTTAAATAATAATAATAATAATAAAAAACCATATTTTAGATGATTGTAGTACTTCTTTTCTTGTTTTATTCCATCGTTACGGAATTGATCAAGCACATTCAAGTAAAATTACGGACATGGAGTGAAAGATATCACTACCACTACCTGCAAGTCCTGAATTCAATCTCTTTTTTTTTTTTAATAATAATTAGTATATTTTATTTTTAATACCTTTTTCTGTTATTAAATGTATTAAAAAGAGTAATATTACATGATAAACACTTTTAGATGTTAGAAAAAAAATAATACATACATACACATGTATATATTTATGTATGTATACGCGCTTGTGTTAAAAAGACAAGAAAAATATAAGGAAAAGAAAAGGAAATGAGTGCATCAAGAGAAGAAGTGATGAAGTAAACGGTAATGAAGTTTAATAGGGTATACCTATAGATGAAAATTTAAAATTTAAAAAAAATTATTTTTATTTTTTATTTTAAATTATTATTTTTTGATATTTTTTTGATCATATTGATATCAATTTTTTTTTAAAAATATTATTTAATCATGATGGCGGCTAACAAGACTGACCGGTGAATTTATTAGTCACTTTGAGGAGGTTTTCTTACTCACAACTATTTAGAATCAGAATCACTCCTTGCTGGATCAATAAATGGAAAATAAAAAATATATAAATCTTGTAAAATATTTTTAAAAATCAATAGCAAGAAGAACACCTTTGTATATTTTTAAAAAAAGTCAAGCCGCGCGTCCACCCTTCAGCTCGTCGGGGGGGACCTTGCAGTGAATATCCAATGTGAGCATTCAAGAGTTTGTTCTGCTAAAAGATTTTCTTAAGCAACAAAGTTATTCTCTCTCTCGGTGAACAATCAAATGGGACCAATAATGGCGGCGACACGGACGATGATAATTTTGAAAATCCATAACGCTGGTGTCATATATTCGTGAGATGATCCTGTATCATAATTTGATGAGCGCTTGAAACATAAATTTCTCGCAGTTGGGAAAACAAACTAAGAAGAACAATACTGTGAAGGAGAATTATTAATTAATTTAAATTAAATTATCATATTGATCTTTCTAAAAAGCGAAATACTGTTTTGTGTTTTGAAATAACAATATTTAAGTAAGTATCACGTTTAAAATGAAAATATATTATTTTTGCTAAAAAAATTAAATAGTATTATTTGACTAAAATATTTAGATTATTGTGCTAATTTTTAAAAAAAATGAAAAACTTCGAGATCGCAATAACGGCCGGGTAAAATCAGATTTTGAGGACGTGTAAATTACACCCCTCCCCTCCCCTCCCCCGCACGCAAAGCCACGGCAAGTGCTTGTTAATTACCGGTTTGAAATAAGTTTTTGACACAAGTAATCGCGATTTCCAGACGGTACGGAAGTGTAGATAAGCATTAACAACGAATCCACCACCAGTCCAACACGCTTCACCCACTACAGCCGGTCAAAACCATTCGCTCAACTAGCAGACACAACAGGCCACTGCAGGTTTACTTCTCCTCATCTTGAGAGTCATACACTCATACTATTACAAAATAATAAAATCCCATTTCTCCCCCCCTCTCTGCACTGCTGTAGGCAGTTTCAACTCGCGTTAACATAACGTCGTCGTTTTCTCTCATATCTCTCTGGATCTCGTCGGATTATATCTCTGTGAGCTCTCTCTATACATACCTTCCTTGTTTGTATACTGAAAGCTCCCATCCGCTGTTTTTCTCTGATCGATGATGATGTTGTTGTTTTTGATTGATTTGATTGTGCTGCTTGGATCTGTAATTGTTTATTTTGACTGATCAATTGCTTCCCATACGCATAGATATCATTTTCCCGTATGGTTGAATTAGGTTTTTGTTTCAAGTTTTTTTTATTCAGTTGATTGGTTTTAATCATTTTTATTAAGTTGATATTATTAATTGGAGTGGATGATTTTATTAGGTTGCGAATCATTTATTCTTAGCTGACTTTCTGGTTACTCAACTTTCTTGATCAGTAGTGCTTTAAATAAAGTTATTATTTGATTGAGAGTCATTCATTTCTTCTTGTGCGGAACGGAATAATTAATTCACCATAGATTGATCGAATTTATGTTTTTGGGAAACCAAGTAGGAAATAATGGAGTTGTAATATTTTTGTTTTTGATCCTCTGGCTGTTTATGGTGGA
Source organism: Salix viminalis (assembly GCA_029228465.1). Classification (NCBI taxonomy): domain Eukaryota; kingdom Viridiplantae; phylum Streptophyta; class Magnoliopsida; order Malpighiales; family Salicaceae; genus Salix; species Salix viminalis. Next base: position 7,137,589 of record CM055439.1, read on the forward strand.
ATATAGTTAAATTAATTTGGTCCATTATTTGATTGAAGAGCACTTTATTTCTCAATGTTTTGGTGTCTCTGTGAATTTAGGAAGATAATGGAAGGTAAAAATGATGGAGAGGAGAATCCCCCTCGTGGCAATGATTGGGAGGTTGTATCTCTGACAGCATCGACATATGCAGCTGCTCCTGGTCCAAAAGAAGTTAATCAGAAGGATGATGATAACAGCAAGGTTTATGAAGAAGATGAGGCTGAAAGTTCTCACCCTTTATTCATGTCTCGTCACTTTGTGTTTCCACCCAGTCAACATGAGAATTTGCCATTAGAGCCTGTTAACAGTGAGATTCTTGATTCACATGTGGGGAAGAATGTGGCCCCTGAACTTGGTCCAGAAGAAGGAGGTAGATCCAGTGGTAAGAATGAAGAGATTTGGCCATTCAAGGGGTTGGAAGAATCTGAAGAGTTCCCTGCGACACAGTTGTTTGATGAAAAGGGAAAAAACAGTCAAGAATTTGAAGAGAGCACAACTCTGCAAGATTTCAGTGACAAGGAACAGATTATATACAGTACAGCTGCACTTACTTCTTTCCACAGTGAAACGGCACTTGGTGGATCGACCACATATGGTGAGAACCTGGGTATTTCCGAAGTAAATGAACCTTCTGAAAGGGGATTAGATTTTCCTACAGATGTGCCTTTCTCACCGAAAGGTGCCAAAGATGCTGACCTTCCTTCTAATGCTTGGTGGAAGAGGAGGGCGGCTTCCTTGTATGCTCATGCAAAAGAGGCCAATACATTTTGGTCTATTTTCGTTGCAGCAGCTGTGATGGGAATAGTAATCCTTGGGCAGCGCTGGCAGCAAGAAAGGTGGCAGGCTTTGCAACTTAAGTGGCAGGCTAGCATCAACAACGAGGTGCTTTTCCCTGAATCTTTTTTCTGTTTTTTATTTTTTTCTCGGGATCACGATTTTTGTTTGCATATAAGTTATGTTTGACAGCCTGTTCAGAATGAATTCTGTAATTGAATTCAATTATAGTGTTCAGTTTGAATTCAATTGATAATAAGTTGAATTCACATATTTAGAAGAGAGAATCCAATTCATTTTGTTTACTACATTACCCTTAACATTTCATTTTATTTCTTCAATTTTATTTAGATGGCTAGATGGGTATTTTAAGGAAGCAAGTTTTAACATTAATTTCTTCTTTTCAGTGTAGTAAGTTATAGTGGTTGGCCTTTGATTTATTTTTGTACTACTTTTTGAGATTGAATTCCATTTAGAATTCAATTCTTGACGCTCCAAATGGGTCTAAACAGGAGATTTCATTAAAAACCTTGCAATTGAAATCAATTAAGATGGTATGTGATTGTTATTGTAGTAAAAAATCTGCATGGGCTCTGGTAGCTCACATTCGCATGTATTATTTATTGGAGTTGAAGTTGAGAACCCTTCTTGTTGACATATGATCACTAAGATGTTTTGGGGACTTGAAAAGGATATTATTTGAGGGAAAGGAGTGTGCTGGCGCGGAAGTGGAGGAGTGTGCTGGCAGAGAAGTGGAATTGGAGTTGAAGTTGAGAACCCTTCTTGTTGACATATGATCACTAAGATGTTTTGGGGACTTGAAAAGGATATTATTTGAGGGAAAGGAGTGTGCTGGCGCGGAAGTGGAGGAGTGTGCTGGCAGAGAAGTGGAATTGGAGTTGAAGTTGAGAACCCTTCTTGTTGACATATGATCACTAAGATGTTTTGGGGACTTGAAAAGGATATTATTTGAGGGAAAGGAGTGTGCTGGTGCGGAAGTGGAGGAGTGTGCAGGCAGAGAAGTGGAAAGAGATGCAATGCAGTAGTCAACTCATACCCACAACTACTAAATTATTAATTGATAAGAGTCTCTTGTTAATACTTACATATATGTAATTCTTTTATTTTTATTCTGTTACTTCGGCCGCCTGAGGTATGATATGCAAGAGCATGAAGTTGCACATTGGATTGATTAAAACTCATTCTACACTTTAATGAGTTGCATGACAGCCTAAGATCACCTGAGCTTCTATATGCAAGTTATCTTTGTGAAAGTGTTGTAAATACTCAAATGTTACTAAAACTGGCGAGTACTTCTGCCAGTCTTTGAGCAGATTTTAGCACTTCGCATAAATTAATTCGCTCATTTTTGTGTAGGCATTGCACTTCCAAGTCATATTTTATAGTTCCTTTTTCTTCCCTATTTGCTGCCATATTCCACTGCTTGGTTACTTGTATTACAGCACTTTCCTGATGTTTATTCCGTTTTTGAAGTCATCTTTGCCATGAAGTGTGACGTCTGCTGTGCTTTTTGCAGAAAACTGGGAGGCTACAGGGGCCAATAACTCGACTTAAAGATGTGATTGTGGGTGGCAATCGACGTGGCTCTTTTATCAGGGGAAGTTCCTCAAGTGACAACTAAGATAATGACGAAAATGTGAGGGTAAAAACTGTATTTATTCTGTGTGGTTGATCTAATTTGTCATATGACAGCTCCATGGCTACATGTTAAAGATTTGGTATTGTTGTGCTTCTGTAATTGTGGTGGTTTCTCAGTATCTGGCTCGGTGTGGGAATTCATATTTCATTGAAGATTGGTAGGTAGTACAGAACTGTGCATCTGAACGCCCATGACTTAAGATTCTGTGAAAGTGAAAGTTTCAAGTGCCACGAATGTTCCGTTTGGAGAAGTACCCTCAACTTTGAACCCATTGAACTGTAATATGCCCAAGTCAAGTCCCATGCGTTATGCATTCGAACATCGAAGAATGACCACTCGGAGATATGAATATGGGTTTGAATGAGATTTGTACATATTTAACCTAGTTGGAAAAGAAAATTCGGGGATTTGGAAGAAAATTGTTTTGCCTTGTACGGGTAAAATCATGAAAAAATTAAGTAATAATTTTTTTTCTTGAGAGAGTTGTGGGGAATCGATCCTGTGAGTTTGTTTTTAAAAGTAATTTTTTTTTAGAATTATATCATTTTTTTTTATTTTTTAAAAATTATTTTTGTTACAATTTGAAAATGATTTAATTTTTTTTTAATTTAAAATAAAAAGTAAAACATCTATTTAGTGTTGTGTGACTAGGAATTTTCATAAAAAAACACTTATTAATTTTTTTCAAAATGATCTTGATCTATTTGATTCATAAGAAGTTAAAGAGACAATATTATCTCCATTGAACTCTAATAAAAAAAACAAATTCAAAACACTATCATCAACTTATTTTATATTGGAAATGTGGCAATCGGAGCACTTCTTCTTTCCTCGATATTTTTCACCGAGCTTTCTTTTATTTATCAATGTTTAGGGATTTAAAAAAAGGAAATTAAGTTCTATGATCAAGATAAAAATTAAAAAATAATAGTGATTGAATAAAATAAAATGTTAATGAGTAAGTTGAAGTTTTTTCCCGTGTTAGTATTTAAGAAAGGTATGACCTGTCTTCTCTTTTTGTTTTTGCCGTTGTTAAATTCAGTTTTTCTTTTGTTTTTTAAACTATAAATAAAGTTATATTTAAAAAGCTAATCATCAAAATACTTATCAGACTGCAACGCTAAACAAGATTTGTATGACGGTATTTTTATTAAATGCTGTATCAAATAGTTTGATTAATATATGTAATAGCTTATTTAGTTTGTTTTTTAAGATTTATTTTTTATATTCGCATATCAAAATAATTTAAAATAATTAAATAATTAATTTGAAGATTTGTTTTTATTTTAAAAAAAAATAATACGCAAAAATAAATATGTTAAAAGTTGCAGACAGTTACAGTGTACTTAACCCCACAGGATACAAGCTTTTTGGCGGGAACGCTTCTCATTTTCCTTTCCTTAACTCTCTCTCGCCCCTCATCTCTCCGCCACGGTAGGGTTTTGAATTCACAACGAAACGCGCCGTTTCTTCACCCTCCAGCAAATTCTCTCGTCAAATCTCTCAATCAGGTAACCTTCAACTTTCCATCTTCTCTTCTCGTTGATTTCTCATTTTTTCTGTTTGGTTTCCAAGAAAATGGAGGAAACAGAAGGCTACTTTTCCAGCAAGCCTTTCTCTACCTGGTTCTAATTAAAAGTTCCTATATCAACTGCTTTGATTTTTTTTTAATTATCCTCAACTCTATCTTAAACAGAAAAGGAACGCGATAACATCTGTAGTTTTTCTATTTGGCAATTAGCTATGTAATCTTTAATTTGATTACCAGGTTTCGTTTTCTTTAATGGTTGTTGCTGCGTATTTTTTGTGAGTCTTAGAACTGCTGCTAAATTTGAGAATAATCTGTTGCCGCAGATAAAAAATGATTCTTGCAAACTTGTAAACAAATGGGTAACGAGGAAAGTCCACAAATTACAAGAAGAGCGACACGATTGTCTTCTTCAACTCCCGTCACAAGCAATGAGGTGGAAACAGAAAAAATAACAAAACCTTATAAGCTCACGGTCAATGACTTTGTATTTGGAGGGGAAAAACTTAGTTTCAACGATTTGCTTTCTAGTTTTCCTGCAAGAGGCAATCAAATTCGTGAGCTTTTGCGTCTTTTGGGTCCGGTGAATTCCCCTATGCTTCCATTATTTGTTTATGGAGACCCTTCTACTGGGAAAACTAGTACCATTCTTCAAATTTTTAGGCACCTCAATCGGCCTTTTGTTTATGCTAGTTGTCTTACTTGCTATAGTCTGCAGATCTTGTTTGAGTCGGTTTTAGATCAGTTGTTGCTTCATAACAAGAATGCGGCTAATGGTTATTCGAGTGCAAGACGCTGTGTTAAGCCATCTGATTTTGTCAACTTTCTTCGTGGAGACTTGACAAGTGTTATAGAAAAGCTCAAGAGTTTGAAGAAAGTGGGCCCGAATAAGTCGGCTGGAAAGCCTAGTGGGAATATGCTCTACTTGATATTTGATAATCTGGAGCTTATTCGCGAGTGGGATAAAAGTTCGACTGCATTATCCTTTATGTTTAATCTTTATGATGTTTTGAAGATGCATGAGGTGGGACTCATATTTATCAGTAATACTTCGCCCGATACATACTACTCAAACATGGGATATACAGAGCATGTTCCTGTTTATTTTCCTGAATACACAGAAGATGATCTCCGTCAAATTTTGATGAGAAACCAACCTAATCGAAAGTTATATTCCTCCTTTCTTGAGTAAGAGCATAAAACACTTTCTTTTTTCCTTTTACTTCAATCTTTCGCTTTGTGTTACCTAATCAATAAATGTGCCCTTTCTGCTTCTTGTCAACAGTGTTGTCCTGAGACCATTCTGCAGAACTACTAGACGAGTCGATGAATTATCAACTGCTTTTTCACCATTATTTAGAAAGTATTGTGAACCGTTGAGTGATTTGGCATCTGTACCCAATGAAGAGATGAAGAGAAGGTTGTTTAGTCATTTTCGGCCACATATTGCCCCTTCCTTGAATGAGATATTCTGGGTTCCATCCAAGTCTTCTACTGAAGCTGAAACCAACAAGGATACGACGCTGAAAGGCAGCACTAGAAAGTCAGAAGTTGGTGACCATTTTGCTCAGATAGATTTCCACATGTCTACTTCTGCGAAATATCTTCTCATTTCAGCATTCCTTGCTTCAAGAAACCCAGCTACTCTTGATGCATCATTGTTTGATTCAACTGGGGGATCTGATAGTCGCAAAAGAAAAAGGAAGTGAGTGGTTAAATTCTGATAGATTACTGGTCATAACCTTTTCTTCTGAAGCAATTCCTCACGGAGATTCTTTTTTAATATTTAGGTTTGTTTATTGGGATAACTGCTCTTTTATATTGCTTTGGTCAGTGTTTATTCTAACTGATTTATAATATATGGATGAAAACTTCCCTTGTAAACAGTAAAGCCAACCTGAACTTCATCAATATCATTGAGATTAGAAATTACATCTGCCCTCAGACTTACTACCATTTCTCTCTTTTGATCACACAATGAAAGTGCTTGGATTGTCATCTGCCATGTAGTAAAAGGAAGTAAAGGATCCTAGTTCCTTCTAATGTACATATCTTAGTGCTAGTTAACTCAGCAATAGTTTTTGAACATGTACTTCTGAATTATTATTTAGCATAGTCTGAGAAGTCAATTAACTGCCAGTGATAGGTTGTGATATAAACTGTTCCTCAGCTATTAATAAACATTTCCTGTTCATTGAATTGCTAATAAAGAAGCATTTGTTGGTTAATTTAGCATGAAAATTAACGTTGCATTTCAGTTTTTGTTACATTTCTTTCCATGGTCATAAAAGTTGCGTTATCTCATCTAATGTCTTCTCAGGGCCTCTGAAAAATCAATAGAACAGAAGGAAGTAGCTGAACAAGAATTACTTATGAAAGGGCCAGGAACTTTCCCGCTGGAGAGGTTATTAGCTATATTTCAGTGTATAACTTCTGCAGCAGATTCATTTGACGAAGATGAACATGAAAATGATGATTTAAGAGCTGGAGGGGATGGTGGGCTCATGTCTGATGTTCTATTGCAACTCTCTAGCCTTTGTAATGCTAACTTTATTATTAAAGGAGGAAGCTGCCCTTTAGAGGGTTCGACTCGGTATAGATCTACAGTTTCTGAAGATTTGGCCTTGAAGGTATCTTTTTAATCTTTTCCCAAATTTCTGACAAAATTTCTTGTAGGGGAACATTTTGAAAGATTTTCTCGCATGTTACACATTTTGTATGGAATGGGTTGCAGGTAGCAAGGAGCCTGAAGTTCCCGCTGCCAAATTACTTGTACAGACGATAATCTGTGATGCTGTCTCAATAGAAGGTACATCAAATTGAAGTTTGAGGGGGGAAAGTGGTCTTATTGAGTGCAATTTCTGTTTCGATCAGCCTCAGCCTTAGCTGTGCTCGACTAATTTGTATATATTCATTTCAGAAACGTAGCATCAGTACTGTTAAATTATTTTCTAAGATGTTTCTGGCCATTCTAAGATGTTGGATTAATGCAGTTAACCATTGGTAGAGATAAGAGACATTTCGAAAAATTATTTTCTTATCAAGTAGATTATCAGTTTCTGGGAAATGAACGGATATTTTGCTCTTAGTTTTGCTCTGTTATTTATGCATTGTTAACTCATTGCTTCTTCCATCCTTTCTTAAATGCATGCATGTATGTACTCGCCAGCATATGTATCTATGCATGCATTCTAGTGGCTTCACTTTCAATAATCTTGGCTTTTCAATTTCAGGGAATAAAACTTGGCAGATGGACTACAATTGCCTCAAATATGTCGTAATTGCAGTAATTTGACTTTGTTTGCTGGTGTGTATACAATATCTTTTGGGATGTGATTCCTAGTAATATTGAACTTAGCAGCAATCAGGAAAGGTCTAACCTTCTCAAAGACAGGATGAACGGGCAAAATATGTTTGCCTGGTCTGGCCTTACCTTCTCTCGCTTTTCTATTTTGGCGGGGATGTCTAAACATAAACAGGTGAAGGAACTGCCTTCAGTTCATTTTACGATCGTGGTCTAGCTAGCCACTTGCTAACTGTAAGAGAATGCTGACACGTATGACTGCATACTTTGAAGCCGGTGAGTTAATTTCTCCGCAGCCAGCAGCCCTAGTTTGGTATAGTTCATCCACTTTTTCATCAAGTATATGCTGTCTTTATGTTCCAAATAACAACGTTGCTTTCAGATACAGCGAATCTTTAACAAATCTGCTGATAATATTAACCCCAGAATCTCTAGCATCTTAAACTAAAGATTTCGAAAAAAAACCATGTGCATGATTGTTTAGAAAACAATGGGTTTAACTCACTGGAAATTTGGAACTTCACTGGCAGTGAATTGTATCATTTCACATGCAATTTGTTACCCTGCTACGAACATACAGCGCACCAAGTGCCATTATATCCAATTCTAACAGTATATATGAAGATCCCTACAAAACTTAAGATAGTGGAATAACAATAATCATCACCAACCTTTCGCCAAATCATTCTACTCGGTGCTTTTTTATTTCTTGGTAAGCTACTGCATTGCCAGATTGGTTAAATTTTTTGGTTCATGGAGTTAAGGGGCAACTTTCATCAACCATTTAGAAATGCATGAACCAACATTTATATACATCTATACCTGTCGATCTACTATCAAGCTTTTGTATTGTTTACTTTTTTCCAACAGTTGATTCACGAGGACAGCAGAGGATAGGTCAACGAAACTTGATAATATATTGATCTTAACTATAAAAGAATTCCCTCCAATTTTCCACCACCTACATATGGTTACCAAATTTGGAAAATAAAGAATGTAATGTGTATTAGGTCCAACATTCAATCTTATGAGCAAATACAAATTCAGGCCTATTTTGTATAGCTAAATGCCGATGTAGATCACCTAATTCTCCAGCATATGCTTGATTCAACCCGGCAGTTCTGAAGATTTGACCCAGGCCCTGAAGTTACACTCTTTCTGACAAATTTACAAAACTTTTTTCCAGGTTTAAGACTTCGAAGGATTTTCTTTTACGTCAAGCAATTCATTTCGCTTGTTCATATTTTCCCTGAAATGTGTTGCATGTAGTTTTTCATTTTCATCTCATACAGTTTCCTTTCGATTTTGCTTCCTGCTTCTAAATTTTCATCCATGAATGAATGTTCTGTTATCTCATTCTCCATTGCGGTATGGGCAGCTCATATTCAGAGATTTAAAAATGAACTGTGACAATTACTTCTTGGAGTTCATTTACTGAAGTTGTGGCCTCGCCAGCCAGGTGTGATAGTTTGAGAATGGTGGTTGGACAAAACGTCACTGTTTCCTTTTTTAAGAGCCTGAGTTATTTTCTGCGCATTTATTACACACACAATGCTGGTGTAGTTTGTAAATGAACAATAATAAAAGATTATATCCAATACTACAAAAAATATTTATTTCTAAATAGTTCTAAATTCGAGTGTCTATTGTGTAGTGTATTAACTACACATAGACAAGTTTCTCAAGATTTATTTATAAATATTTATGATAGTCAAGTTTTCTAATGCTATTAATTGAATATTTAGAACACTATAAAAAATAAAACCTGCAATGAGAACTTGGAGCTTATTTTATCTATGATATTTAATTCTATTCATAATTCTTATATTAACAATAACAGTGATAATGTTTCAAGTCTATTTTTTTCATCTTTTTTTCTTTTTAATTTATTCAAAGATTTAAATAACTTAATCATATCTTAAGAATAATATCTTCACGTATGTAAGCAAAAGCTCTGTTTTTCTCTTCTCACCCAAACAGTTTACTGTTATTGTTAATAACTTAATCAACTATGAATTCATTAAAAACCCAGTAACTAAAAAATATCACCAAGAAATTAAAAGAAAAAAGAGATTCAATTAGGTGCAGGAGTCAAGAATGGCCCCAGAACTCAACCTTCCACCTAAGCTAGCCACCTATACATTATGCATTTCCCATGCAGTCTCTACCAAATAACAATGCTTTTAAATTCTTGGCAAGCCACTGCATTACCACAATGGACAGAAAATTTGATCCTTTTTTTTCTTTCTGAAACAAGAACTTGCTTGCGTTTTGGTTAACTGGAGAATATCTAGGGAACGACATCACACAGGTAGAGCTAGCATTTTATGACAGATGCACCTAACTCTCATATATTTTAAGGTTCAGCAGTGTCTGCAGTGGGTAAGAAAAGTAAAGCCACCCGGACGATCCAATTCCAACATCGATTCGTATTTATTGATCAAAAGTCAACTCCCATCTGCTCGTCATCTTATCTGCGGGCTGTGTTATTTCTCCCACCCACGAGAAATCAATCACAAAATCTAATCAAGATGAGGAGAGCTTCTGTATGATGCAAACCTGGTGTGTTTCAGTTGATTCAATTAGTGCTCGAAAATACTTGGAATTGAGGAGAGCTTCTGTATGAACCACAATTGTTTAATATGGTCTGGACGTATTGTTATTTTTCTTCGAAATTGATTTCCTTTTGGTGATGGATCACAGAAGACTTTAAATATTTTCATAAATATTCACAAGGGACAGCTCCTATCAACCTTCGGTAATGCGTGAGCCAACATTTGGTCCCCTTCCCACATTTATATCCATCCATCTGCTCCCAAGCTTCCATGTATGGTTTTTGAACAGGTGAGTTATCAGCACAGCAGAGGAATAAGCTGTGTTCTTATTCGAGATTTGTAATTGCAAGGACTTTAATGCATTGCTTTGTAGTATAGGGATAGCTAGTTAATTCGTACGTGTGAAAATGGCAATGCTACCCACCAGACTTCCAGTCAATCAATTAGCCATGCTAACAATGAAAATTTTCATGGTAAAATTTTATTTTAAATAAATATACACAATTCTAAATTTTAAAAAATAAATTAATAAGGTATTACATGGTGCATCAATTTGTTTTTAATGCTACCTATACATATGAGTCCAATCCCCAAAAGGCGTGGCGAAGTGATAGAAAGTTTGAAATTTGCATTGCAGGTTTCAGGTTCGAGTTAAGATATGCTTGTTTTATAAGAGTTTGAACAATCAAAGTCTTACTTACTTAATCCGGACTTGCAAACAATATCTAAAGGAGTGTTGTCTCTTCTAATCTATAAAAAAAAAAATATATGCGTAAGAACATTTAGATTATTCGAGAAAATAAATTCTTTGATTATTTTGTTCTGGTCAAGAACTTGAAGTACTTGTTTCAAACATGCAACCCCTAACTACCTAGCTAAATGCCGATGTAGATCACCTAAATCTTCAACTTCGTGATTGTCACGTCGTTGCTCTATCTTCATGAAATTAATATATTTTTTAAGAATTCCTTTGTGTATTATTTTGAGAGGAGAGTCCTGGTACAATATGAATTAATCTCGATGGTCTTAATTTTTAGGATATATAATTAATAAGATCTCCAAAATAGAAAGAGAATATCTTCATTAAGGGGTGGATTAAGATCGGTTTAACTTGGAGATCGTTCTGTGCATACACAACTACACGAAATGTTTGACATTATATTTTAAAAATAATTTATTTATTTTTATTTTAAATTAAAAAATTATTATTTTTTAATTATTTTCATATACTAGTATAAAAAATAATCTTTTTTAAAAAATTATTATTTTAATATATTTATAAATAAAACCACTTACAAAAACATCCCCATCGTATTATAACAGTTACATAATGTCAGAACAAATTAAAGGTTATGATATAGTGACGTAAGACCTACGTACATGATACGATCAAGTGTTTTAACAGTTATAAGAAAAGACCTCGTAGTCCTTTTCTCTCTCCAAGTAAATAGTTTGGAGCTGCATGCATGGTATTTGAGAAATCATCTCACACAAATACATACATACATACATACATATATATATATATATATATATATATATATAGCAAAGATAATAGTAAAGATGAAGAATTGTCTGCTCATCGGTTTAAATAAATTTCATGTTCATTTGTCTAATTTAATATGATATCGCATATTAATATAAAAAAAACCTAATTCAATTCGGGTTAAATCATTAACCATTATTCCCGGGTCGAAAGGCCGTTACAACCATAGAAAGTATACTAAAATTAATCATGAAATTTATTTTTTAATCAATGCAATACTAAATGATAAAATTTAAGGTGTTCAATTAAAAAAAAACCCGATTCAACTGAGTTTTCCAACTAAATATGCGACTTATGTCATAAGAGTGGAACAACCAATAAAAAAATAAATCTAATATTGAACGATGGTATTGAAAAAGAAAGTATTGGTCTAAAAAAGAAAAGAAAAGGAAGAAGAAGAAAACCATAAATCTAAAGAATATTGTTTTATGAGGAAGGGTGCAATAAAATCACTCTTTTTTAGTTTTTCCAAGTTTACCTGTCAAATTTGAGACCTTGATCATGAGTTTGAAATAATCCTATAGAAACCAAATCAATAAAAATTATGAAGCTCAATTTTTAACTAACCCTACGTTGGATGATGCAGTTTAAAAAATTAAAATAAAAAATAACTTGATTCAACTCGGGTTAACTTGCAAAGCCCTCTCTAAGTGATCATAAGATCGGGATATCCAAATAGAAAATAAATTGAAATAAATCATGTATTTTGATTCCCGATCAATTCAATATTAAATAGTGATATTGAAGGCTGTTAATTGAGAATATAAACTAGAGTCAGTCGAGTTGATCAACTAAACTCACAACCTTTGTCATGAGAATGTGACAACCCAATAAAAAATAAATCTAATATCGAATGATGAAACTAAAAAAATATATTAATTAGAAAAAATCAAAGGACAAAAATAGTCCAATGAATATTATTGAATGATGAAACTAAAAAAAAATGATTGAAAAAAATCAAACGACAACAAATAGTCCAATGAATAGTGCTTTATAAGGAGGGGTACAATTAAATCCCCTTCTCTTTTAGTTTTTTTAAGTTAACCTACAAAATATTCGATACTTATTATAAGATTGAGATAACTCAATAGAAACAAAATCAAAATAAATTATAAAACTCAATTTTTAATTAACTTAACGATAAAGTTAAAAATATCGATGAAAAAAAAGAACACAAAAACAATCCTAGTCAACTCGGGTTAACCCGCTAATCACTATCCCTGGATTATAAGGTTGAGATAACCTAATATAAAACAAACTAAAATAAATAATAAAGCCTAATTCACAAATTAACGATCCAATATTAAATGATAAAATTAGAAAAGGATCATTAAAAAACTTGAGTCAATGGAGTTAACCAACCAGGCTCATTACCCGTGTCATAAGAATGTGAAAACATAATAAAAAATAAATTTAATATTAAATAATAAAATTAGAGAAAAAAACATTACATGAAAAAAAATAAAGGGAGAGAAAAGGAAAAAAAGAATCAATAGTGTTTTATGAGAATCAATACAATCAAATCTCTTTCTTTTTCTTTTTTTTTAAATTAACCTATCAAATCTGTAATTTTTGGTAATGAAATTTAAGATAACCCAAAAGAATTCAAATTAAAATAAATTATAAAAACAACTTCTAAAACATAAATAAACAAACATAAAACTTTTTTTTTATAAAGATATATACTGTAAAATATTCTCTTCTTTGAGGGTTTTGTTTTTTCTATAATTTTTTTCTCTTCCAAAAATCATCTGTATTGAACTCGGATAAAAACAAAGCACACTGGTGAGGCCACCTGCCTAATTCAGGTGACCGAGTAGATTTGACTTTTTATCAATTGCTTTTGCAAGTTGCAAGGGCACTCACCACACAGGCATGCAGGCAGCACTACAGGGCACACCTTTTTTTTTATCACAGGAAGCATTAATATACCGGCAGCAGGGTAAAAACCGTGTGATGAATCACTGAATTGTTTTTACTGATTCACACACCGAAAGAAAAGAAAACAGCAGATGAAGATGACGAGGGGAAATAAAAACAAAAAAAAAAGAGGTGAAAGTATCCAAGCTGTAAATTAATCAAGAACAATCAATATGATCACGTCATAAATTGGTGGCTGAGGGTCGCTCACCGAACCCTAACCAAAGCCCACATGACAAACCCATTTTCATTTAAGATTCGCTATAAAGATGGTAGAAATTATTATTGTAAAACCACCCAAGTTTTCCGATGATCATCTTATCAAAATAATCAACAAGCCATGCATGCTTCTTTTTAAGGACCAAGACTAGCTAGTATATATGTGTGATCCCCTTTATTTTATCTATGATTTCAGCACTGTATGTTATTTTAGTCTCAACCTTGCCGTCTTAGTTCCTCAACCAATCTCATTAACTTCTCTTCATTCAATGCTCGAGTTATTGAGCCTCCCTTGCCTGCAAAATTAGGTGGCATATACAGAGTTTACTTGATATATACCGATCGAGAAGGAGGAATCGCGAGCTAGAGTACGTAGTTTCCTGTGGGAAAGTGATCGTGATCATGGCTTAATCTCTTTTTTATCCTTCAAAGCCTCAACGACCTCGCAGGGCATGCATTTATGGCGCTGCGATATTGCATATGCATTAGATTGTTCAAGAGAGAGAGAGATAGAGAGAGAGAGAAATGGTGCAGTTTCAAGAAACCAGTCTGGCCTTAGTAATTGCTTTCAATGCATTTCACCTATAAATCCCCTCACTCTCTCTCTCTCTCTCTCCATTCTGTACTGCACCCTCACTTTCCTTGATCTCTTGCTTATAACTAGATCTCCCCCTTCTTCTGTTCTTCTCATCAAGGCTGCTCTCATCATGTACATTGCTATATAATCTTGGTTTTTCGTTGCGTCAAGATTTCTCACATCTCAACTCCAGTCTGATTGTTATTTTTAAGGTAAGTTCTTAGCAGCAGTGCCCATATACTGATCAGCAATAACAGGCTGATCTTGTTCTTTTGTCTTTCGATATATACGTACAATCATGGATACATCTACAGCTCTACTTCTTTTTGCTGCTGTAACTGCTTATCTGCTGTGGTTCACGTTCATCTCGCGGTCACTGAAGGGCCCCCGTGTGTATCCCTTGCTGGGCAGTCTTCCTGGCTTGATTGAGAATTGTGACCGCCTGCATGACTGGATCTATGACAACCTCCGCGCGTGTGGTGGCACGTACCAGACTTGCATCTGCGCAGTTCCCTTTCTAGCCAAGAAGCAAGGCCTCGTGACTGTCACGTGTGACCCGAGAAATATAGAGCACCTCTTGAAGACCCGGTTCGACAATTACCCGAAGGGACCCACGTGGCAAGCTGTGTTCCATGACCTTCTCGGAGAAGGGATTTTCAACTCCGACGGTGACACGTGGCTGTTCCAGCGTAAGACTGCCGCACTGGAGTTCACCACCAGGACTCTGCGCCAAGCCATGGCTCGGTGGGTGAGTAGGGCCATCAAGTTGAGGTTCTGCCCAGTCCTTGAAACAGCTCAGCTCAAGGGCGAGCAGGTTGATCTCCAAGACTTGTTGCTTCGGCTCACGTTTGACAACATTTGTGGCTTGGCTTTTGGCAAGGACCCGCAAACGTGCGCACCAGGGCTTCCTGATAGCAGCTTTGCTTCAGCTTTCGACCGAGCCACTGAAGCAACGCTTCAGAGATTCATTTTGCCAGAAGTTTTGTGGAAGCTAAGAAAATGGCTCCGAGTTGGCTTGGAAGTCAGCTTGAACAGAAGCTTAACCCAGCTTGATGATTACCTGACCAGCGTCATTGATGCGCGTAAGCAAGAGTTATTGAATCAACAGAAAGATGGCAATCCACATGATGATTTGCTGTCAAGATTCATGAAGAAGAAGGAATCCTACTCGGACACTTTCCTCCAACACGTAGCACTCAATTTTATCCTTGCTGGACGTGACACATCATCAGTTGCGTTGAGCTGGTTCTTTTGGCTCCTCACCCAAAACCCATCAGTGGAGGAGAAAATCTTGCATGAAATCAGCACGGTCCTGATTAAGACACGTGGTGAAGACGTGACAAAATGGGTTGACGAACCGTTAGGGTTCGAAGAAGTTGACGGTCTGATATATCTAAAAGCAGCTTTATCAGAAACCCTAAGGCTCTACCCTTCGGTGCCTCAGGACTCAAAGCATGTAGTTTCCGACGATGTTTTGCCGGATGGTACATTTGTGCCGGCGGGTTCTTCGGTGACTTATTCTATATATGCATCTGGGAGGATGAAGACTACATGGGGCGAAGATTGCTTGGAATTCAAGCCAGAGCGGTGGTTGTCTTCTGATGGGAAAAACTTCATTATGCACGATTCATACAAGTTTGTGGCATTCAATGCAGGCCCTAGAATATGTTTAGGGAAAGATTTGGCTTATCTTCAGATGAAATCGGTGGCGGCGGCGGTGCTGTTACGCCACCGTCTCTCAGTTGTTCAGGGTCACAAGGTGGAGCAAAAGATGTCATTAACATTGTTCATGAAACATGGGCTTAAAGTTAATGTGCATAAGAGGGATCTGGAGGGTACGGTGGCCGGAATAATAAAGAAGGGTAAAGAGGGAGAGTCACGTCGGTTGCTGCATGGGAATAATGAGGCAATTGCCGTTAGATATACCGGTGGTGGGTGTAACGGCGTTAGTGAAAGTGCTGCTGGGAAGGGAGTGGTGGTTGGGGTTGTTTAAGGGTTTGTTTGGTGGATTTGGAGACGTGAATTTAAGAAGGTCAAGGTAGTCCACGTGAGGCAACAGGGGCATTGCTTTTATTTTCATGTGGACCATTTCTGATCCATGCTCCTCACAGGACTCAAGAGGGCGGAGCTTCTCCTGGCTTATCTATATACATTCTTAATTAATGGCATAATCATCATAGCTTCGAATTAATCTAGCTTCCATTAAAGAGAAGGATTAGGGAGTGAGTATTTTAACTCATTCGTTCTTCGATTTTTACAAGTAGACCAAGCCTTTGATTTGCTATTTTTTTTATGATTCTTTATGTTCGTGTTGTAATTCTACTTCATTTTATTTATTTATTTTATTGGTCTTTTTGTAATTGCTCAAGGTTATGAAAATGATTACCAATTATGCTCAAATTGATGGAAATTCTTCATTATCAGTCCAATAATTAATTGATCTGCTGCTTGTTCATTCTCTTTTTCAATATTATAAAGTGATATGTACCAGCTGCCGCATGATAATTGATGTAAAATTTATATGTATTGATTCTGCGCTTTCACAAGCTCATAGGTGGTGCGAGTGCTTTACATCTGAAGTGGCCGCATGCATCTTTAACCCTACACTTGATGATATGCCTTTTCAGTTCTGAACTCATCAAGACAGCACATAGAAAATAAAGATCGGGATCAGAGTATTTCCGGTTCGGTTTTTATCGATAAAAACAATTAAACCGGGAAAAACCATGGGAGTATGATTCTCTAGTTAATATTCCATGGATCATAATATAACAGGGAAATTTTCTATTCTACCTTCTATTCTTTCAGAAAATCTTGGTAAGGATCCAAGCTAAGCCAAATCCCAAGGGGTTGAAAGGTTCTTTCAACTGGGATGATCCTATGTAACAAGAAGCACGCCTAACAATACCAAAAAGCAAATACACATCATATGGCTTTACTCTGTCACCAACGGTGAGCAACCCAGACAAGGAAATTGGGAGCCTGGAAAGCAAAGCAAGTCTCGTTTTGGAGAGATTGTCGGTGGAACCAGTCTTTCCATATTAGTCCTATATAGGCCTCGCTACAGTCAATAACAAAGAAAAACCTCAGCTTGTTAGTTACGGCATTAATTACTCGAAATTGTTTCAGAGTTTGCCGAGTCCTGTATCAAGGCAACGGCCCTGCCACATAACGTCAACTGATATCAGCTAATTGATTTCCTCTTATAAGGACTACAAGCAAGCCCAGACCAAGTCCACGATACACCCATTAAAATGCAAGATCAAGAACATGGTCATGAGCGCATGCCTGCCAAACTAAAATGTGTGGAATATAAATGTTGCACACTGTCAATTTGATTGGGGACTAGGGATTACTGCTTTCTAGTTCTCTTATAAAGTTGAGATTTAATTGAGTTTCCACAAGTGGATGACAAGCGATTGGAGCATGGCATAGGTATATATGAGCAAACCTGCCCATCCTCTACATCAGAACCTTGTAAACATGTATTAAAGCAGAGGAGAGGAGAGGACATTTTTCTTGACAAGGAAAGAAAAGAAAAGGAAATTAACCTGTGAAAAGGTTTTTAAACCAACCCCAAAACATGTCAGCAGCGTATTAATGGCCTCAAAGATGGCAGGAAAACTTTGATGCATTGGGGCATCCTAGCCTTTAATTATTCATCAGGACTTTTATCCTCGCATGTGTGCTACACGTGTCCTTTTTGTGCTCCTGTCGCTTTATACTCTGACCTCCTTGATAAAGTAGACTGCGCATTCCTCATGTAGATACCATCTTTCCCCATTCTTGTATTATTCTAGTCAAGAATTTTCTCTCCAGTTGAGAACAAGTTCCAGACTAATGTGCCTATGATGTAAAGTACGACGGCCACCTTGAAACACATCATCCCAAGAACCTGCAGAAACAGAGATTGAGAAGCAAGTAAAAAGATTAAGGAAATGAAAATCCCCGCTACAGGATAAGTTAGGGTTAACTTGCTTAAAGTGTTTTACCTCTTTGGAGTATGTATCCAGTTGCAGCAGTACCAAAGACACCTGCAAGCACTCCTGCAGTATTTGATAGTCCTAGCAGAACTCCCTGTGATTGAAATTTATTAGCTTACTTTTGACTACTTTCTTCAAGTTTGCAGACAACTTCTACATAGATGAAGACAGTGACTTTCTGGTTACCGAAGTTGTGTGGAAAAAAGAGCGAGGAAACAGAAAACAAGTACAATCCTTTCGTCGATGAACAAGTACCAACGGGGCCAAAACATTTAGAAAATCACAATTAAAGGTATTATACATCTACTCATACAAAAGATTGCAATGACTCACAGCATAACGGGGGCCAATATCTTGGTGATTGGAATATAGACCAGACTGTGAGAAAGCATCAGACCCCTGTCATCAACAAAGTATATAAAGGTCAATTTATCCAAGATCTCTACAAAATAAGAGATCATCCTAATTTTATAATTTCCAGCTGCTTGCAGACACATGTGGAAGGTATTAATGTCACTTCACCAGACACCTTTCAAAAAACAAATGGAAGAGGAAGAGGAACAGAAAGCGAGGAGTGAAGATATCTCTGAAAGGCAAGACACCCATATCCAGCTTTAAAACACCGCACAAAAGGAGGTGAAATAGCTTTTCCTTTAGGTGTTCAAACTTCTTGCAACACATCCTCATTCTACATTGTACATGCTCAATTGGAACCTATTTGCTTCCATTAAATCAAAGGAAAGGCCATATGAAAAACCAGTTCAGGACAGTATCAAGTCATGCGAGCAGGGTGAATCTTCACATCTAATTGGTTGGAATTGGATTCAACTTACCATAGCACTTCTACCCTTCCTACTGAAACTACTTTGATAGCACTCGATAGGATTCACGGACAATTCATCATTAATTCTTTAAAAACAGTAAATAGAAACCACCTTTTTTATGCAATAATGGATTGGAAGGTTAATATCCATGTTATAGTCAGCACAACAAATATTAGAAGATGGAATGAAACTGGTGAAGGTGGCATTGCTCTAGAACGAACCTGACTGCATGCCATGCAGAGTACAGCCATACCAGGAGTCCTGACGTGGCTGAGCTGCGTAAGGAAGAAGGCTGGGCCTAAAAACCCAATTGATTGCATGATCTGCAATGTTGACAAATTTTAGAGCAACCATAACTTGACTTGAAGAAAACCAGGTAGCAGAAATCATTGCAAAAAAGAGGAATGCAGCACTATCACCCATATTGGTACTGCTTTGAGCTTGTTATAATCAAAGTGACAGCTCTCAATTATTTACTTCATCTGATAAGAAATACAGAAGAGCCCCACATAGATACTTCTAGTTCAGTTGTGTGCCTAAATATCCAATTCTAATTGCATACTCTTATATTTGATCCATATGGTAAGTAGATTTATTTGTCAATGAGAACCATCCATATGGTTAAAGCTGTGACAGTAGTATGGCCTCTCTCTACTATTAAGGCAAATGGCAAAAGCCACATGGACAACTCTAATGCAGTTTGGATGTATGTGACATATCAGTGCATAGACCTACTGCTCCTTTTCTCATCGGAAAACACACAGAACACCCCAATGTTCTTAGAATCCTCCTCGCCATAATAGGATTATCAGTGCCAATAGCATATATCTAAGTGATTAAAGCCTCATAGTACCAATACACATTCAGAATAAGAGCAATATTTAATCCTTGCCTTCCGAACAACTGTGATGGATAGACCTCTGCTCACAAGTGTGTCAGCAATCCAACCTCCTATATTTGCAAAAACAGCCATGGTCAACCATGGCAAGACACATAATAGGCCTGATTCGGTGAGATTAAACTTCAAAACCTGACAAAACAATTATAAAAGGAAAGGGAATATAAAAAAGTTTATTCATGATTCTAAATAACACATACCAACAGAAAGAAGAGGGTACTGGTAGGAAACAAAAAAAAATTCTGTTGGGATCCATGTGACTTAGTCATTACAAATATACACCGTGCAGATCCTTATAATGGATTAGCTGAAATCACACATATATAAATAAGTTTAGCAATCTTGCAGTGGATAAATTACCTGATTGTAGTATGTAGGCATCCACGTTAAGAGAATAAAGGTCCCCCAATTATGACAGAAGTGAGAAATGATGAGAGCCCAAACAGGTGCTTTTGATAATATTAACTTCCAAGGTATGACTGAAACAGGTTCCTTTGATACACTGCCACCCAAGATAAGTTTCTTTTCCTGTGGACTAAGCTCTGGATCTTCCTTCGGTGAGCTATATGCCTGGAGAAAAATCAATAAAAGCAGCTTAGAGTTTTCAAAGTTCAGTTCCATGCAGTACCACAGCTATAAGAAGTTCTAGATACAACCATTGTTTTCATATTTCAATACGTGCTATCACCAGTCAAGCCCCCTCTCATAAAGTTTCAGGTTGCATATTATCACCAGTGGAATGATTATAAATACGGGGTAGCAGAAATAGATGGTTTCTAATTCAATTTCATAGAATCAACATCACATCACGAGGCGGTTTATTTTGGTCTAATGTGAAAGACCATTCAATCAAGTCAGAGAAAAGTGTTCTACTGGGTATTGCACCATAAAGTGTAAGCATATAATTGCCAGTTAGTTTTGTTAATTCTTCATATTTTTTCTAGTGACTTCTTCCACGAACCATACATAGAATCAGAATTTACTGGGGAGGGACAGCATAAAGAAGCATATACTTGCCTTTTTTATCCATAATGCAAACCAAATACTTCCAAGGGAGCCAAATGAGTAGAAAACAGATGCCCACCCAAATTTATGGATTAGCATGGGAGAGACAGCCAATCCCGTGACAGAGCCAAGATACATCCCACTATATACTAGGGCAAGTGACCTGCTTCTCTCAGACACCGGAATCCACTTGGAAAGAATGTTATTCATGGCAGGCATAGCGACACCCTGTACACAATGCAAATCATAAGATGAAAATCCTCTGTCTGCTTGCCAAAAAGCTAACATCACCCTTTTGAATGAAAATGAGTTGATTCAAAGCAAATCAAATTAAGATATAAATTTCCCATATCCTTTTATTTTTTAAGAAACAAAAAAGAATTAACAGATAAAGAATTAAACTATATTACCTTACGACAATTTAGCAATCATAGAGAAGGAGAGTAGTTAAAACAAGATCGAAATTTCATAATGGATACTGAGATTACAATCATTCATCTAATTGAGTATCAAAAAGCTTATAAATGTTCGAATTATGTCAAAAAAAATACAAATAAACCAACCTCTCCAATCCCCATCAAAGCACGCACGATAAGCAAAAAAGGAAGCCCAATTCTTGCTGCAATAGGCGTCAAAATTGTAGCTATCGACCACCAAACCACTCCAAAACCCAAAACTTGCTTTCCACCAATTTTATCTGCCCATATGCCTCCAACAATCTATGTGCCACAAAAATGAAGTGTCAAGGTTAGATAATGAGCTGGGAGAATTTTATTTCCAGTTACTGGTTCTTGAGATGGGAAAACATAAGTATACTTTGAAACAAGTGCGGATCAATTATAGCAACGAGCGCATGCTAATGCAATAAAAACAGTCATTTTTAATGTATCTCTTGCATAGTCTTGTTCTCCATAGCATACCTGAGTCAGTAGATAGCCCCAGAAAAATGAAGACTGAATTAAACCAACAGTGGCACTGTTCCAGTTGAACTCTTGTGACATGGGAAGTATGGCAATGCTCATGTTAACCTACAATTAGCATTTAAATAAGGTAGAACATTCAGATGACAGGTTCAAAGTACAATAAGTAACTGGTATAGCTCAACTAAGTGTCAATTCAAAAGTAGTTCAGTGATACTTTGAATTGCTCAGGGCAGCTTGAGTCACCTTGCCAATAAAATAGAAGTTATGTTACTTGAAAATTAAAGCACCTAACTTCCTGAAGGTTTTATCTCTGACCACGGAATATGAAACGTGTTTACTTGATCTAGAAACTTTAGATTACTGTGACATGAAAAAAAAAGGAGAACCTAAAATAAGGGCTCACACGGTCCATGTTGCATAGGAGGAATGCTGTAAAACAGAGCAGCACAATCACCCATCTCTTTGGAAACTGTTCCCACCAAGGAGATACTAAAACAACCTCACTTGACCCCTCTGCTGACTTCATGGAGTCCGCAGCTGCTGATTCTGTAATGTCATACTCCTCAGATTTATAATAAGTACGGGTTCTATTCGCCTTGACATGATTGAAATGCTGGCATTTCCATTTGTTTGGTCGAAGCCAACTGCCCAGTGAGGGATCCGCAGAGAGACAACATTTGCATCTTCCTCTTCTTTGTTGGGGATAAGTGGCTGATGGTTTCAAAATATTTCCATCTAAATGACCACCAACTTGGAGAAATGAGGAACGTGAGGATACATAAGTGAAACCATTAGCCATTTGGCAATGTAATCTGTCGTAGAGGATGCTTCCCTGTGCATACCGTGCAGAAGCAATGCCTGACTGCACTCCCCTGTGACGTGAAATGTCTCTACCTGTTGGGCAAACTTTGCCTGACAATATCAGAAACTCAATGAAACAGGTTCCCCTTGAAAAACATATCGAAGCAGATAGAATTTAAAAGAATTCTGATCAAGTCAATGATTAAGCGGCATTTAACATAAAGTTTCAGCTATATGCACAATTTAGCGTCGAGGAAAACAAAAGCAGCTGATGGTGCTATAAGGTCAAGGAAAATTGGGCAACTAACCACCTCAACAGGCACTAAATAGTTTGAATCAATTGTTTTATATAATAAAATGAATAATAATTCAGTTGACATGCTATCGTCGCAATTCCATGCTAGAATCAAGTTCAAGTATTCCTCAAAAGAAAAGGAAAAAAATAAAAATCTAAAATTGTTCTTGAAGAAACAATGGGGCCGCGCAAGAATCCATCACATAGCGCATATCACATTGGATCCACCATTATAACTGATGTGTCACAATCTGATCAGTCCTGTCAGAGATGCCGTGAATTTTCCATAGCTGCTAATGAATAAATAAACAGAACCATTTTAAACTTGACCAATAAATGATGCTTTAATTATAAAATAATTTAGCAAATATGTTCCAAAAGCGATTAGATAGAAGTCACTCCATAAAGCCAAGACAATCTTTAATTTGTAAGTTTCATTATCTTAAATAAATTAAACAAGCTTGTAGCCAAAAAAATATATCGATTAAATTAGCTGAGACAGAATTGCATGCACCAAAAATTCCGATATGAAAAAATCAATTCTGAAAAAAAGGTAAAGTTGCATTGATAAGTATTCTAAGAACTTCACATAATTCAGTTGTAAATCCAAACATAGAGACAAAATTCATCCCTAATCAGTGATAAATATGCCGGAAAAAATCGATGACTAGTTGCAAGCAACTGGATTTCAAGCTGATTGCGCGCGCGCGCGCATATGTATATATGTTATGTAGATATTTCTTTCAACAATTTTACACAGCCTTCTCCACTTCAAATTAGAATTCACATCCCTAAAAAAACATCAGTTCCAGAATCCTAGACCAGTAAAATAAAAGCATCACATTTCATAGCAGAAAATTAAAGGTTGCAAAAATAAACTAAAAAAATGCAGTTCCAAACTCCTCATCCGACAAACATAAAACAATAATAATTAAAATAGATAAAAGCGAAGATAAGTTCAAAAAATGGAAAATAAAATAAAAGAAGTTTAAGTTAAGAAAGAAAGCCCACCTGAGCCTATAAATGAACCGAAATTCCGGCTCGAAATGAAGCCGCCGATAGCCATTGCTCAAAAAATCCTTATCTAACTCACCGGAGCTTGCAAGAACTATAGCATTTGAGAGTTGAACTTCGAAATAAGACACCAAATTTGAGTCTCTCTGCTTGTCAAGCTCCGGTCCGTTAGTCCAGAGAGGATAACAAGAGTGAAAACTTTGTCGACGATTATTTATTTATTTTTCAAAAGCGGGAAAAATCTTGGTGGTGTTATGTGCACGGAAAGGAAGGTGGAGAGTTTGACACGTGGCATGTCATCCTCGAGAAGGAGGGTTCCCGAAAGAAACTGCCAGAATTATTTAGATACCCCTCCAGGCAGCAGGAAATCGATGTGGATTTTTATGGCTATAGTTTGTAAATAAGGGATGGTGGTAGGGTGGTTTTGGGATTTTGGATGGGGAAATATGGATGGGCCGTTATAATCGAGGAGCTTTAGTTATTTCTCCATCGCAAAAGTTCCTCTCGGTTCACCGGGAAAGTTACCAAGAAATGTATATGACAGTTGTTTTTACTATTAGAAATTTAGAAATTAGGAGATGGAAATGATTGACAATGACGTGGAGTTTCATAATGTTGACACGTGGAAAATATTTAAAAGATGGCGATGCGACGACGGGGAATCTTCGCTAGGCATCAGATTTAACAAACTCTCAGCCACATTATATTATGGAAGAACTATTTCTTCCAAACTATTTCCGTATCTCATTGGCTGATTTTTTTTATCGTCTTTTTCTTCCAAACTGTTTAATGCGCCTGACTAGTTCTGGTAGACGGAGCGTCAGTGGACCCTGTTCGAATCGTGGCCCATATATCTTTCAGGGTTCATTTTCTTTTGGGCTCCTTCTCGTTTACATACTCGGCTCATTAAACAGGGGGGTTTATGAAACCCCGCTACTTGATATCATGAAAAATTAATCTGTTGATTTGGACAGTAACTATTTTTTAAGTGACCATGGGTAGTTTACCAGTATGTTTATAGTATTATTATTATTATTTTCAAAAAAGCTATTTACTTGATTAAATAACTCAGTGTTATATGTCAAAAAATTTCATACCGATAAAAATTAGAAATAACTTTCAGAACGATAATAATATTAATATCAGTATATGATTAATAAGCAGCTCTTGACAGCCTGAAATAGATACCCATTCAGAACAACTATATATCGCATGACCCCACCTAAGACCTTCCTCGAACAACGACTTGAAAATAGCAGATTACTAAGAGTCAACAGTGCTCCCTCCAGTCAACTCCTCCATTAACCATAGTTCCCTTATTAAATCACAAACCAACCTTTTATTTTTATTTTTTGGCATTGTACATTGACTCAACCTTACCATCATTCCCACCGAGCAGCAGATACTTGTCCTTCCTTGTCAATCCAGTGTTCTCAAACCCTAGCACATCACCCAGCACTTTCTGCACGTAGTTTGCCACCTCGATCGAAGATTTGCCACCAGCCTTGACCGTCATTTCCTCCGGCAAGCGATCAAGGAATGTGACTTCATAAGCTGGCCTTGGGTTCATGAAGAAGAAATAAGGATCCCAGAACTTGACACCGCGCACGGTCGTGCCGTAAAACATGTTCTGTTTACAGTTGACTGCCACGGGCACAATCCTATCACTCAACTCTGCAAACAGCGCACTAAACCGCAGCAAGAACTCCTCGCGACAGGTGGTTCCCTCCGGACACACCACTAGATCACCCTTCTGAAGAATGGATGATATTCTTGCAGCGTCAGCCGCACGATCACGAGTCAAGGCGATGGCTGGGATGGGTGAGAGAAACCTCGAGAGACGGCTTACGCTGTATGTGACACACGAGACTTTGCGTCCGAGTGCTATGGCAATGATAATTGGATCCAGGGCTGTGCGGTGATTGCAAACATAGAGATTTCCCGGGGTCCCGGGTGACGGGGCAGGAGGTGGGGTCCCACGAATGACCAGGTGAATGCCGAGCATCTCGTATGTGTACCGTACTATGCGTTCTGGGAGTGGGAGATTGAAGTAGACACGAATGATGGAAAGGATGAATCCAAACGGCAACCAGATGTAGGTGATCAAGGCATTGAGTGGGTCCGGACGTTGAACAAGACGGCCATCATGGAAGATGATACGATTTTTAAGACGATCACGCGGTACTGGTGTAGCTGATTTGCTGCGATGCACCATGTAGCCCTCCTGTTGATCACAAGTTAGGAAGCACCAGATGGAAACACTCATTACCCATATACACCGTGTGAGCGTGTGTGTTTCGTAAATATGTGTTAGAAACCAAATAGCAGCAATAATGGAGATATTATTCCTATTAAAAACATGTTCGATGTAAATTTTGTATCGGTATATTTACATTAACCGATTGAAATTATAGCCGATAGCTTTTTCTATTTCCCAGTTATCTCCGTGCACTCTCTCAGAAGACAAGAAAAGGTGAGGCTTCAAATTTCTATCCTACTCGTAATTAAAAAAAAATACTAAATCGGATTTTATTCGGACTTTAAGATTGGGCCAGCAGCAAATATCAAGAACAAACTGCTCAGAAAGCAAAACTATAGTTGTTAATTCCGTTCCGTTCCGTTCCGTTTTAAAAAAAAACCGAGACAAAACGGCATTGTTTTCGTCTCGGTTTTAATTCTGGTCCGATCCGGAAATTCTGGCCGGAACGCCTTGGTTCCGTTCCGGGTTCAAAATCTATTTTTTAAAAAAAAAATTATTTTTGACATTTATACATCAAAATAATTTAAAAACACCAAAATATTTTAAATAAAAAAGAATTCAAATTTTAATTATGCTTGTTAAATTAATAATTTATATATATATATATATATATATATATAATTAATTATATATGAACAGTATGACACCGAAATGACATGCTAGAACACTCCGAAACTGGAACGTTCTATTCCAATCAAAAAACCAGAACAGTATTGACAACTTCTAGAGGAAATTGAAGATGGGCCATTATAAATCAAGCCCAAATACACAATGGCTATATCAGCGGCTCTCGCCTCCGAATTTAATAAGAGGCCAGAGTACGCTGTCCCCGTTGACATGAAAGTTAAATGTTTGAAGTGGACCAGCTAATCGTTTAGCTGGCAGGTGGTTGGGATTGTTAAGATTGTAGGTCCCGTGAATTTAAGACTTCAGCCAACCCTTGGCAAATCTTGCCACCCTTTTTTTTTCTTCTTAAGAATACTTTAACCTTCTTACTTCAGATATATATATATATATATATATATAGCCCAAGGAGACAATTGACTTGGCCATTCACCATTTACATTTTTATCAAAGAAAGACGATTTTCTAAAATGGCAGCAAAAGATATTACAAATGGCACAAACATGTATGCAAATAGTAAGTTTTAAGACAACCATCTCCTCTCTCATGGCGCGACCATCTTGAGAGAGATGCGTATTGGTTATTAGGCCTTCCTTTCATGGTTTGGTTACTTGCCAAATAAATACTAGGATGATGATTATGACAATTGACCTTCTTCTATTTCATGTGATTAATTTATTAGCAAAAAGTTAAAAAAAAATTAATATATCTGTTGCCGAGATGTTTCGTTAATATGATGATAGTTATTTTTTAAAATATTTATTTTTAAATATATCAAAATAATATATATATATATATATATATATTTTTTAATATCAGCATATAATTTAAAACAAAATAACAATGAAAAATCTGCAAAATGCTTTCCACCCAAAAAAATAAAAATTAACGGCGCCTGTATATTAACAGTTAAGTGGGTAAGTCCCCTGTGCCATATATTCGACTAGCAAAATTATGGTATTGTTAAGTTTAGAGAGGAACGAAAGCACGAACCTTGCAAATGGACATGAAATCATGATCAGTCTTGCGGTCACCAATACCAAGATCCGGTGCTTCCTCTCCAAACTCCTTCAAAATAGCCAATTTTTTCCACTTGCCCACCAAAACACCAGGCTTCTTAACAAATCCTGTGGCCCTCTTGGTCCTCGGGTTCACTTCAATCTCCGTGCCCAGAACCTTATCTCCACCGAGAAAATCCTTCACAAAAGGCTCAACCATTATAGTTGGATTTGCTGTCACCACCACCTTTCTCTTGCACCTATCGAACACCTCATAACTGTCCGATCTAACATCCGCAGCATAAAACCTGCCACGGCAATAAACTCGATTAATCAGTAAACTGGCATTAATGATGAGACTACTCCCAAAAACCAATATTATTAATCTAGAAACGATTTCATTAAAAGCAGACTGGACCCGCAAGAATGCAGAGTCCGTTCACGTGAATAGCAAGGAAAGGTTGTTACGCCAGAATCAGAGGGAGTTATTATCATATGAAAGCACCACAGGCCATAGAATTTATATAGCCGTAGAGTAGTTGTTGACCTTTGTGTTTTTCTTCACCGGAAAAGCTTCAAAATCCATGCAAGCTCACTTGCTTTTTTTATCAGTAAAATTGTTTTAAAAATTATGAATCAAGTATAGTTGAGATTATGTTACTCTAGAAGCATTAAAAAAAACTTAGTATTAGACAGCGATTAACCAATTAAATTAAGCCAAATATTAAGTAATCTAGATATTGATTACCTGGGCAAAACAGCGCGTGAAACAAGCTCAATATCACGGATCTTGAGCCCAGACATAGAAATGAAGATTAATATTTGTATCCCCAGGGCTTCAGATATGAAAAGGTAAGACACGATGACGATAGGCAGCGCGAGAAGTAAAACAAGACCGCGCAAGAGGCTTCCAGCTTCAGTAGCTACAAGCATAAAGTACGGCAATGAGCTGCTTGACACGAGGAGTGTGCCATCAAGATCGGCTGCTATGGATTGGTACGCCGTGCCTTTACAGGCCGTTATCGGCGGAAATTTTTTATCCTGTTTCGTCGGCGACATGGTAACTGTTCTCTCTCTCTCTCTCTCTCTGCGTAACTTCTCCTCTCCTTTACTCTCTTTTTGCAGGCTTGAAGTTGAAGGAGGAGAGGGAAGTCTTGTTTTAAATGTAACCTTTGACGTGTGAGATTACAAAACTAGGCCTAGAGGATAACGTGCTTGTTACTTTGTTTGGCACAGCTACATTGATTCGTTGAGCTTGTGAAAAAAAAACTGTGTGGTGTGATGTGATAGTGCTTCTTTTTATAAATATTTTTAATTACATTATTATAATTTTTAAAATTTTCAATTCATGTTTTTTTTTATTGTTTATTAGTTAGGTTTAGTTTGTTTTTTAAAGTATTTTTTTATTATTAAAATGATAATTTTATATTTTTTAAAAATTATTTTTGATATCATCCTATCATATGAAAATAATATAAAAATATCAAAATTCTAATTTTAATAAAAACAAAAAGACAAAATTTTTTTTTATTAAAAATACTTTTAAAATACAAAGATAAACATGATATAAATTTTTCTAGCTTTAAATCTGCGATGGTTGATGCCGAATGGTTTTTTTATTTATTTTCCTCGCAGTGCGATGTTGGGGGTTTACTTACATGATGTACTTTTCAATTATTGTTCCATATTTTAATTAAAAAAATAATACGATTGAACAAAACAAAAAATATAAATAATTTTTTTATATGATAATTTTAAAATATTCTTTTGTATTTTCAAAATATAAACCATATAGAGACATGTCATCTACATCCCTACTATCTTTATTTATTTTTCTACATTAAAATAGTGGTCAAGTGATAAAAAAAATAAAAAAAAAAATCAGAGATTTTCGTATACAGTTCCCAAATGCTTCTAAACCCCCCAGAACGCCAATTTGACAAACAGGCTCTGCCATGCTCATTTATTGGCAGGCAGTTACAGCTACTAGCGGGCTAGGAAGCTTCGAGTGGCTGAGAAGTTTCACCTTGACTTCAAGGAGGAAGTCTGATTTACTTCTCCATTGTTTCAAAAAATATATATATATAAACAAATAGTAGTGTTATTTTTCCCCTTTAATGTTTGATTGTTGGCCCATGTGACACGTTAAATTACTATACATTTTTTTTTGGCAAATGTTGATGGCCTACCTAGAATACAATTATCAGAAAATACAATTTTAATATGATAATTGACTGAAAAAAACTAGAGATTTGATTGCCGAAATGAAATAAAATAAAAAAAGCTACCTGATTTTTTTTTATAATGCAGGTTATTGTATGATCAGCCTATGTAAAATACTTTTAGAAATCCATTTCTACCCTTGTGATATTTAAGCTGCATTCTACTCAAAATAATATGTAGTTAGTCAATATAGAATAATAAAATGCCCGTGCGGGGTTCTAGAAAAATTATCTAATAAGAGCTTATTGGAAATGAAAAATAAATGCAAATGCAATTCACAAAACGAGCCCATATAATAACAGGCATCGAGCTCCTTACATGAGATGGGTTTTCGAGCTTATAGGTTTGAGTTTATTATTTCTGTACTAACATATGGATCATCTAGCTGAATATATCGCTCAAATGATTAGGAAATTATTAAATATATATATATATATAATGATGGAAATTTCAAAATAAAAGACACAATGGAAACATTATTTTTTTAAAAATAAATAAATTCAAAAACTATTATTGTTTCAAAAACATATGTCATCCCTCGTCTATTTTTTAGAGAAACAATTAAAAAATTATATTATTTCTTGAAACGAGGTTTGGTGGCATTCTTAAACCTTTTTGAGATAACATTTTTAGTAATACTCGGCCACAAAATACAAGTAACATGACAAGGTATATGTGGTGAATACAAAACTAATTTATATATTTAAATACCAGTTAATTTACCTGCCTTGTATCATGGGTTAAATTAAAAGTTATTTTGAATTGAAAAAAAAAAAGAGTGTAAGCATTGTACTCGTTTTTTGAGAAAAACTTTTAACCAATCGTTGCAGAAAGAAATTATATAAAATAATAATCATATAATACAGTTAATTCATCTAGAATATATTAGAAAAAAATTTAAATACAAATCATTTTTTTAATATTATACAACTAAAAAACAATGTAAAAATACCAATCACTATCTAAAAAACAAAGTGATTCATTTTTTGAAAATAATTATAAAATAAAAGGTATAAATAGATAATTAAATTGAAAAACTTAATAAAAAGAATAAGAATAGGTGTTGATAGGGCAAGCCCATGTGTGGCTTTGATAAAACAAAAGCTCAAATTCGTTCCTATTTTTTTTTCTCTTAGAAATAGACAAAGTGTCGTTTGCTCCTATACACTTTTTTGTCTTTTCACGGTGAATGGCTGGTCTTTTACTGATATTTCTATTACTTTTACTAAATGAAAAATCAAGTTCATGTTTTTAAATTCTAAAACCCAACTTTCAATTCTTTTTATCTAAAAATACCTTGAAAACATGATATAAACCCTAAAAAACACGTGGCATGCCTGGTACACGTAAAAATATAAATAAATAATTCAATCGAATAAAAAAAGCAAAATTCAATATACTTCTCTTGTTGTGTTCAGATGAGAAAAACACTTTGATTGAACTTCTCTCGATAGGTGGAACTCCTTGACATAAATATACTCGTTTTGGTGAACATAATATAGCCAAATTATAGGTTTCTTTTTTTTTCTTGATTTTCCAATGAGTTTATCTCTTATTTCTTAATTTAGAAATGGAAAAGTAAATAAAATAAATTTCCAAGCTAAAATCAAAATTTAAAAAACTTATAGATTAACCAAGCATTTTTTACGTGTTTGCATTATTTTCCTCTCTATTTTAATTTTATTTTTCTACCATAATTTAGAATTTTATTGATAGAGTTAGGTCAAAAGGTAATTTTAAAAAAATAGGAGGATGTGATTGAAAGAAGAAGAAAAAGGGTAAAAAAAACGTTTGGAAGTTGCGTTCCTATTCATACGAAGCAGCTCTAGCTCGTTTAGCGTGGTGCATGTAAACGAGACTCGTTAGTTCGCAATGTGCCAATGCAAAACGACCACGTGGTAGATGACATCGGTCATACTAGCATTTAACATTTCCAGGTGACGATATATAGTAAATAAAAATCTAATCTCTCAACTAAATTTAGGTGGCTGGGATTACCGATCAAGTCAACTCGATATAAGGGCAGCTAGCGCAATTTGAAATTTGAATAGTTCCTTCACAGTCATCGTGTTTACATTTCTTGTAATTCCACGCACGAATCCCTTGTTTCCAGAATCAAACTGTATTTTAGACTCTAAATTTATTGGTTTCAAAGTGTTTTAAAAAAATGATAATTTTTATTTTTATTTTTTACTTTAAATTATTTTGATATATTAATGTTAAAAATAATTTTAATATAAATAAAAAAAACATTATTTTAATATATATTTTTTTTAATAAAAAAGCATTTATAAAACAATCAAAACCATACTACTAAGCTTAGTAAGCCATACTTGTATAATTGCAGCACTTGTATAACTGTAATGGTTGACAGCAAAAATAAGCATTAATAATTATCTCGTCAATAACAGGGCGGCGGTGTGCATTCAAAACTTGCACGTGATATCCTTGTTTTTCTGTTAACCAGCAGCAGAAGAAAAAATCTCCCTCCTGCTGGGCAAGATGACTTTCGGATCCAGACTCCAGACGCGATTCTATACACCCATGCTCGGTTGTTTGATATTTTATTTTAAAAATGTTTTTGAAAAAAATAATTAATTTTTATTTTAAATTAAAAAAATTGATGTTATTAAATTATTTTTATGTGTTGATGTTAAAAATTATTTTTTAAAAATAAATAAATATTATTTTAATAGTGTAGTCTAAGGTTATTGCAATTTCAGAATACCTTATATAAAAAAAAAGTGATTAAAAAACGCGATATTAAATAAATATTATCATTATATGAGGCTAAGAAGAAGATTGATTAAATTGCACTGCTTGTTGTGATTTAAAATCACTATTATCGAATTCAAAACTACATAGCTTTGAATATCACCGTTGTAAAATCATGATATATACAAACTATACTATTTTGTTATTTCTTTTTTAATTTGTTTCATTTCACTAATATTTTTAATTTGTTGATCATACAATATAATTTCATTAAGCACACAAGTATTGTTCTCTCCTGGAAATAATCTAAAGGGAAGGGGCAGAATAATATCGGGCCGAGGAAAATAAAAATTTTCCAGCTAGCAGAATAAATAAAATAATAAATAGCTGCAAGATTTTATTTTCACGGTGGATATCTCTTTGAAAAAACTTTAGAGACTCGTTCCTAAATGTTGATTTTAAATATTTTCTTTCTGTACATAAAAAAAAAAACCCTTTTCTTCTCGAAATTTTCTCTCTTCTATTGTTACGAGAATTGAGTGTCTGTTTGGAAATATAGTTGTTATTGTTTTTAAAAGTATTTTTCGTTCAAAAATATATTAAAATTATATTTTTTTATTTTTTAAAAAATTATTTTTGACATCAGCACTTCAAAATAATCTAAAAACACCAAATTTTATTAATTTAAATTTAAAAATAAAAAAAAAATATTTTTTTTCAAAAACGACTCCCAAACAAAAACTCAACGCTGGTCAACTCCCCTCGCCATTCCTCAGCCCCGGTGGCTCGACAGTTATTTTGGTGGTAAAAAGTACATGATATTGTCACCGGTAAAATTATAAATTCATGAAGAAAAAAATTCCATATTTCAACCCTTTCAACTGTACGCCGGTTTTAAAAAGCCACGTGGGAGAAGTTAATTCGTGACATCGACCAATTAATTCATGACATGTCGGTTAATCTTACATTTCATTGCGTATAGTTACACTTAAAAAAAATGACTGCCATGGAAAAACATTGTCGTCAAACACGGAACACTTTTCTCTCCTCCCTCCTCCTCCCGGGTTCATAGTGGCTCGTTAAATTTTAAAGGTGTCATGTGATTTTATTCTTATGTGAATTTTGATCATTGTGTTTTTTATTGTTTCATGATTAGTCTTCATTTTTTTTGTTTTGTTCTTTATTTTTGTCCCTCAACATTTAATTCCATTCAACTTTTATATTAAGTTTGCTACTTGATTTCTATTTGTTTTATTTTAAATTCTCTTGTTCATTGAATTTTGCTTTTCCATTTCATTTCTCAACACTGAAATTCATTTAGTTTCTATGTCAGATTTCTTTTCTATTATTGTGATTGTTATTTATTTTGTTTTGGATTGCTTTTCTGTTGTTTCTTTTTTCAATACCTCGTCATCTTATTGTTTAGGAATGTAACTTTATTATTTTTCGGGTTTGCATCTAATAATTTTTGTCCTGGTCTTATGACCATGTCACAAATTTCAAATATTAGCTCAATTTGATTTTGATATTTTTTTTTAAAAAAAAAGCGCCTTTAGAAAAGCATCAAATTATAATCGAGAAAGATGACATTTTAAAGTCCAATCAATGAAACTTCTTAAGGAAGTAGTCTTGCCATTTTATTTATTTATTATTATTATTGTTACAAGGACAACGAGCCTGTTTATCTCCTACGGCTACGCGTGAAGAATTTTTCTTTTCACACTACCATTATCATGATTATCATCCGTTCCGTGTGTAAAATCACTTCAATCACACTTTATTAAAAGCATCTTTAAAAAAGCATCTAAATATAATTCAAAAAAGATGTCCTATACCACTCAGCTCTGAGAAGCGAAGTCCAATCCATTAAACTTCTCAAGGAATGCAAAAACAACCATGTCAGCAGAATTATCCTACGTGAGAAGATTTTTCATTTTTTCGCTAACGTTGTCGCATGATGGTTTGATTTTTGTCGGACCCGGTTTGGTTTAGTATTGCGTTTTTGAAAAAATATATATATTAAATTAAAAAAATAGATGGTTTTTGATATTTTCACATGTTGATGTCAAAAATAAATTTTAAATAAATAAATAAAATTATTTTAATATATTTCTGAATAAAAAATATTTTAAAAAATAATCTTAATTATACTCCAAAACAAACAGTAACACAGTCTTGTTGAATTGACAAGCCAATATTAATATACCAACTCAATCATCTAATAATATTCGTATGTGAGCAAGATTTATGGCCAAATACTCCCAGAGCAAGTTTCATAGCCACGGTTTACCTACATCTAAAGCTAATGCATTCGCGATTTTTCTTTTTGACGGCCCTCTCGTACTCAAAACATTTTATGAGTTTTTTTAAAAAAATATTTTTTTTTTGTTTTAAGTTGTTTTTTTATATATATTTTTAGATCATTTTAATGTATTGATATTAAAAATATTTTTTAAAAAATATATATAATACCGCAATATAAAACTGCCTGTCTCGATATTAATTAATGGCAACTAAAAAATAAATGTGGCACGTAATTAAAACCAAGGTCGTTGAGTGTTGTTATAGGTAAGACAGTTTGCCTACTGGCAATTTTTTTTTCCATTG
Organism: Salix viminalis; assembly: GCA_029228465.1. Taxonomy (NCBI): domain Eukaryota; kingdom Viridiplantae; phylum Streptophyta; class Magnoliopsida; order Malpighiales; family Salicaceae; genus Salix; species Salix viminalis. The sequence continues at coordinate 7,172,863 of CM055439.1, forward strand.
TCATTTAAGTTATAGATAGAGTGGTTGGAGTCTTGAAGGTTTTAACAATTTTATTCGTTTTTATTGGCCGACACACTTCACAGGTGTATCCAAATGTCCCGAACCCCGGGCCCCTATTGACTCTTTCTTACAGTACAGTAATTCTCATTTATAAAGCATTTACGGCCGGTTTGTCTTGTGTACAATATTTTATCATTAAAAAAATTATATTTTAAATATTTTTCAATGATTGGCACCACCACCTCCGCTTTTATTTATGTTGGTGGTGAAAAAAGAGGTGGCAGTGAGATCAACAATGGTGATAGAGGAGATGACAGTGGTGAGGTGACTGGAAAAAAAGTGATGAAGGTGAAGATGATGATGATGATAAGATGGTCGTGGTGATGATGAAAATGGAGATGGAGGAGCGAGAAATAGGTGCTGGTTATGGTGGTGATATGGTGGTAATAAAAAAGGAGATAGCGGTGGGGAAGAAGATGACGATAGGATGGAAGTAATAGTTAAAATAGCTGGACAATATTGTACATTAACCATTACTTGTAAAATATTTTTCAGAACTTTATAAGTTGAGATAATTTATAATAAATAAATTAAATTTTAAAGATTGATGGTAAAATAGCTGGACAATATTGTACATTAACCATTACAATCACAATCAAGTTTCACTTGGAAGTTGGAACGGGTGCATGATGAATGAATGGCTTGCCTGATCCAGTATATGTATTATTTGTCTATGTCTTTCTTGTTAATATACGCGCGCGCGCGCACTAAGTACCCTATAAAACAACCTTAACTATTCTATATTTACTCTTTTATTTTATAACTAAAATCTAATATTTTTTTCATATATATATATTATTGTTGTTGTATTGTAAGAATCGTAGAAAAATTAATCTAAGTTTCATAACTTTTACTCTGTAATTAAAGTTTAATTTATAATTGTAAATATATAACAATGATGATTATTAATTAAAAACATGTAGAGGTAGAGGTGTCCCTCTAGATTGCATGTGACATCTCTTTATCAAGTGATAAATGGTATATTACACTAGTTAACACACACAAACACACACACACCGGGCTACATGTCATTTAAAAAATAATAAGCATACTAGTCAATATCATAATAATGATTTCTAAACATGAAAAAAAAACACAAACTTAAAGATTCATACCTAGCACCTTCCCCGCCACTGATAATTTTCGGTACAGTTATTTATATTAATTTATCAGAAATTGATTCTGTGAGGCATTATAAGAAAAATGAAATAAAGAGATGATTAAAAAAATATAGAAATGACTAAGACAAGTTTTAAATAAGAGCTCGTTTTTGCATTTTAAAAAATGTTTTTAAAAAAAATAATTATTTATCATTTTTTATGCTTATAAACTTTTTTAAATAATATATATATATATATATATATATATATATATATATATATATATATATATATATATATATATAAAACATTATAGATATGAGATGAATACGAGTAATAATTATAGATATATGGGTACGTGAAAAGAACCAGCTATGACTGGACACCACCCGTCATTATCCCTACCCTCGAAGGTAACCAATAGCACTCTTGTGTAAAGATTAGCATATATAGCGATTATTGGATTGAGATTGATATTTTTTATTTTTAAAAATATTTTAAAAAAAATACAATTACAAATACTACAAAAAGTGAGATTTTGGAGTTCATTTCCCTTGCTTCCTTGGAAAGACAAAGGTTCCGATGAAGGTAGAGGATAATTTAGTACTTACAAACAAGGTTCTTGAAAACATTTCTTTGCAATAGATACCGTGGAATTCAAGTTATACCAGTCAAGGCATATCTCCTCAACGCCAAAAAGAAGGGGACAAATCATTCTTAATAAGAATTTAAATACTATATATAAAAGAAATTAACAATAATTGTTCCCGATTGTATATAGTGGCAATCAATGCATGCATTTGTAAATGCACTGTGTATACATGGTTTGATTCTGACAGTCACGACATAACGGTAACTATCATCTGCGTTTCTCTTAATTGATAGTAGCCATTTTTGGATAGGAATTTATCAAGGCAGATGATCGTTCAGCACGGGAAACTTGTAGACGTAGACTCTTTTTTTCTTTCTTGGATACAATTAAATTTTATTTTAGTAAAATATATTTTATGAGTTAAGATAAATAGTTAAAATTATGTTGTTTTATGTTCTTAGAATGATTATTCATTCTTACTCGAACTCAAAATATTTTTTACAAATCATAAATTTTCTATTAACTAAAATTCTAGACCCAAAAACTGCAATCAACTACTCCCATACAATTGCTTGTAAGTTGCTATATGTGCTAAGAATTTGATTCAACATGGTCTAGTTAATTTAATTCAAAAATAATCATTAAGTAGAGCCTTTTCTTTCTCGATTAACTTGGTTAATTAAAAATACCATGGTAGTCTTAAAAATAAATAAACAATGAAGAGACCGACAAGTTTAAGGAGAATAAATAACCTTGTGGTTGGGTAGGGCAACAAGTTTGAGACCTGGACACGTGGTTTTGTACAAAATTAAATGGAGAAATTAAGAGCTGCAAAGTGCAATTGAAAACTTTCCTAGTTAGGTCGGTGCAACGCCCACCAACCTCACCAGTAATGCCCGCAAATTCATGTTTGCTGGGGGGCTGGTGCTCAAACAACGACTGCTTTGTAACATGAGGATTTGACTATTTTTTTTATTACATACATGTCAACTATTTTAATCAATTCGCGCACTTTGGAAAAAAAATATACCGTTTGTGGGATTGATTTTGAGACTCGAATACTTTAAGATTTCTCTACTCTTTGGAATTGCATGCTGGGAATTTTGTGTTATTGTTGTTGAAAATCTAATGTTTCCAAGATCACCACCGATGATCCCTATTCTATAAAGGGATATTTCCTAAAAAAAACAAAGAATGAGACGAATGGAAGTGGGGGTATTGGCCTAACGAAGAAAGGGACTTGTTCTCTTTTTCTTCATCAGGGTTCAAGTTTCACAATTCATGCCTGTCATCCCTGTAATATCTTATCTGTTTATTGGGCTTGCAAGATATTCAATGAAATAGATGATTAGTTATGATGCGTGTGAGGTAGTCCGGACATCCCAATTATATATATAAAAAAGAAAAAGAATGAGACGAGTTAGCAGAGGGTACTCGAGTAAGCAAAGGAGATTGAAAGAAGAGGCAAAAAAATAATTGGACGAGGAAAGATTGGGAGAAATTATGTTCTTATTCTCTCATTTCCCGTTGATAGTAAGCAGACCGATTTAAAAGTTATCTATTTTGTCCACGTTTGCTTTAAAATTCTTTTCTTGAGAGGATTGCACGGATAATATGATAAAACTATTGAGAGTTATAAAGTGTGGTCATCTGGAATATGAGAGAGGTTGAAAAATCTGTTTTTTCTATTGTGGAAGCGAAAGAGCTTGCTCTACAAGAGAGAGGTGAATGAATCCAGAAAGACGAAAGTATTGTCTCTTTGCATCGTGACCTTGCTTCTTCTTTTTTTTTAAAATATTTTGATGTGTTGATATAAAAAATAAAATTTGAAAAAATATATATTATTTTGATGCAATTTCAAACAAAAAGTATTTTGAAAAATAATTATTATCACAACAACAAACACTAAAAAAAGCTCTAAATTATTCAGCAAGATAATAATGATGTATATAGCAATTTATTTTCCTGTCCATCTTTCAATAACCAAAATTCCAAATATTGGTATTACCATGATAACTCAAAAGTTCTGAATTTTTCAAAACCCTAATAACTTCAGACAAACATTCAAACCATAACTCATGTCATGAATATTTAAAAGTAAATTCTCTTTCATTCTTTATATGTTTCATCCTCATCTATAAAAACAAACATTCAAATTAGTCAATTATTTTTCCAATAAAATGCATAAAGAATAAACACTTTTATTGGTGATGATTATTGTTACAATCTTTACCAAGGTGTTATGTCACCAGAGACCATATTAAAAAATCTCATTTCCTTTCATCGTTTTTGTTGTTCTGATCTCCATGTTATAAGAACATTCATTGGCTTGAGATATTTCTTTTTCCTTGTTTAAGCAAAAGTTTTAAAGCCCAAGTTGGTGATTGAAGATCATATTGATCAAATATAGAAAAAAATTATAATAATTGAATTAATTGGATGCAAAATTATAATAAATAAACAAGAAGCAATCAGATTTAACTTTGAACAAGCACGTAAGGGAATAAAAAAATTAAAGTTAAGAGAATGACTTTACCTGAAGCTCCATCCATTTTTCAAGAAAAAAAAACATAATTTTACTTTTAATTACCTTGGATCATTCAAAGTAGGAATAAAATCATAGAGGGTTGCTTGCAAATTAGAGTTACCAAGGGATGTTTAGATTCATGACACCTTTCTTGTTCATCTTCTGAAGATATAAGTTGGGAAATGTAAGGTTATAAAACAAAAACTTTCTCTACTTTGAATCAGTTTAAAAACTTTTGCTTTCATTTGACTTTTATTAAACGACTTATGTCTAATTTCATCATTTTACTCATTGCAGTTGAGTTCATTACAAAAAGATTTATTTACTTGTTATTAGTCACTAAACAAAAACAATGGATCGAATTCCATTGCATTACGTTTTTTACTAAACTGTGAAATTTAATTTAAAACCAATTGATTTCGAATTTAATTGTAGAAATAAATTAAATTTTAGCAGAAAAATTTGGTTCTGTTAAACTAAACAATCGATGAGAGGCAAACAATTTGTGCTCCTGAAGGCTTTATCCGGCCCAACAGTAAATAATATTCAGCTGCAAAATTTGCTGTGATTCCTGGGCCTTCTCTACTCGAAACTATAAAACGTAATTTCAGTGAAAGAGCCCATGAATAAATCTGAGGGAATGCTAACCGACACAGCTCGGCTCGCATCGAGAGTTTATCTTGAAAAAACTGTGCGAAGCTTAACGAGCCCATGAGATGTTTGGGAAGATTTTTAATAGTGTTTTTGAAAAAAAATTAAAATTTTTTTTTTTTTATTTTTTAAGTTTAAATTAATAAAATTTAATGTTTTTAGATCATTTTGATGTGTTGATGTCAAAAATAAATTTTAAAAAATAAAAAAAATATAATTTTAATATATTTTTGAACGAAAAATACTTTCAAAAACAACTACAATCACACTCCTAAACATGAACGGGATATTTGAAAATCACTAAAAATATTTTTCAAAAATATATATTATTTTTTTTATTTCTAAATGAATTTGTTTTTAGGTTTTTTAGATGAGTTGTTAAAAATAACTTCTAAAAAATATTATTTCAATATATTTATAAATAAAAAATAATTAAAAAAAATTAAAACCTCATTCCCAGACTGTCTTTTAAGCACATGCATTTAATCCCAACGATCTCGGACGTGAAGCGGCTAAAAAACTCGAGCAAATAAGTAGTCAGAGGCCCGTTCACGCAGGTGTTTAGTTCTATTTATTTTCAATTTTTCACCTAGCTTTGTTATTTTGAATTACATAAATCTTTCTACATAATATATATCTACATACACGTTCAAAATAAATCTATCATCCCCATAATTTCTATAAATTGCGATTGTTTTGCTATTATATACATAGATAAAATAGCAATTTTTATTTTTGAAAGTAAATCATGTATGTGACTTCAATTTTTAATAACCATGGTATTCTTTTTAGGTGAAAGAATAAATGTTTTTTTTTTCAATTTCAAGCAAAATAGCCATCTCACCATCTTTTGTCTCGACTGCATTGGTTCTTTTTTTTTTTTTAAATATTACCGAAAAAATTATTGTTTTTTTAAAAGACCAAAAAAAAACAATTCTAAAAAGGGTTCACGTGTGCGCGGCGACGTTTTATCAAACACGATCGCTTAGACGGCGACACGGCGCGCAACTTTCACTCAGATAAATCGCAAAGTTTCGGAGTCACAATCTTAATTTCCTCTAAATTAGTCTCACTCTCTCTCCTTTTCTCTGTCTCCAAACCTAAAACTTAAAATCCACTCCCTCGCTCCCTCTCTCACGCGCACACTTATCATTTCCGATTTCGCCGCCAACCGCCAAATCCTCTCCCTGTCCCATCCCCTTCCGAGGTATGTAAATTTACATGCACATGCATTTAAATTAATCGTTTGCTTATTGTTTTTTTAATTTAGGGTTTAGTTTTGTGTCGTTGCAGCTATTTTTTAAGCTGACTTCGGAGATTGAGAACTGGTGGATCGTTTTTTTTTTCTTCTACTTGAAGCTTTCTTTCGCCCTTTCCAATTTGATGGAGGACTTGGGAGACTTGGATGTTTTAATAGATTTTTAGAAACTCTTAAGCGCAGCGTTTTATAGTCGTCCCCGTACTGCGAGCCAAGGAGACGTCTTTTGGATATTTTCTGTCAAATGTCAGAAGTTGATATGGCTGTTATCAAACCTGAGGTCTGTTTCCCTTTTCTTTTCGTATTATTTCTAATTTCTCAAAAGAATTTCAACATTCTCATTAAATTGCTGCTTTTGTTAGTTTTATCTGCACTCGTTTTTTGCTATTTGATTGATAAATTATCTGTGTTTTTTTTTTTGTGCAATTATCTCTTTCCGCTTGGACTGAGTTGATTGGTTTTCGGTTGTGGAATGTAGGCCTTCGCTGTCCATGCAAATGTGAACTGTCTCTCTTGGCAGCAACATATTCTTGGAGTGATGAGAATAGATTTTGCATGATCAATGCTGAGTTGGTGAATACCGACTCAATTCAGTACTTTTTTTTAAGGTTTTGCAACTAATATTATACAATTTAGAAACAAGATAGTTAAATCATTGTGCACCTTCTAACCACTTTCTATAACAGAAGATTTTATAATGTTGATCTGTGATTGCTTGTTTATTTGAGCTTCTTCTTGTAGTCGCTGTTTTATCGTGTGACTTTATTTTGTGCTTTAATGAGGAATTACTCAAAAGACTCAAATCATGTTGCTATCTATTGTCAGATGATGAAATCGTATATATGGATACAGACCTCGGATGGTGCTATTCAGCAAGTGGAACAAGAAGTTGCCATGTTTTGCCCTATGATATGTCAGGAAGTAATACATAAGGGAATGGGATCTTCCAAGAATTGTGCTGTATCTCTACCTCAACGAGTCAGTCCTGCCATGTTTAGCCTAATTCTTGATTACTGTAGATTTCATCAAGTTCCTGGCCGCTCTAACAAGGTTTCTACACAGTTCTGGCATTTCATATGCTGTTTGTTGGCTTTACATTTGTTTCTTGCTCTAACCAGTTGATGTCAGAAGTACATGTTAAATGGGAAAACTTGAACGAATCATTTAAATACTCAGGGAACTGCTAGTTCATAGAAGTTCCAGGAGATGGAATAGCAGAGGTATAGGACAGCTTACCCTAGTTTGTTCTTTTGTGAAGGAACGCAAGTCTTTTGATGAGAAGTTTGTTCGAATGGACACAAAGAGGCTTTGTGAGTTGACCTCTGCTGCTGACAGCCTCCAGTTAAAGCCTTTGGTTGATCTTACTAGTCGTGCACTTGCACGTATCATTGAAGGGAAAACCCCAGAGGAGATACGTGAGATATTTCATTTGCCTGATGATCTAACAGAGGTGTCTGGTACTTGTGAGAACCGTGTGTAGCATGTCTTTTTTATACACCTTGTGATTTTAACCTTGGTCCCACTGATTTAGGAAGAGAAGCTAGAGCCTTTGAAGAACACAACTGATGATCCACGGATCCGGCTTTTAAATCGGTTGTATGCAAAGAAGAGGAAAGAACTAAAAGAGAGAGAGAAACTAAAGGTTTTCTTTCCTGTCCAAATTTTTTCCTCGAGTATTGATTCTTTCATCAGTCTTAATCCTGATCAAACTGCTAGTTGCGGATAGTGATTGGGCTGGGCCTTCCATTTGTTGCAGGATGTTGAGGCTGAAGAGGACCATGTGGATGACCGCTCAGTTGATGACCTCTTATCATTTATCAACGGAGGAGAAGGTATGCTCAAGTGGTGTTCAACTGTAACTTGTCTTTCTCCTAATTTTCTAAACCATTTTCTATCTTCATGATGTAAATGCCGAGGTTTGATATTATAATCCCAAACCTGCCAGTTAATATGACAATGCCATACCCAGAGTATAAAAACTAGGAAATACCTGTTTGTAGTTTGTACAACAGTACTTGAAAAGGAAAACAAGTAGAATGGATTTTTAATCTAGAAATTTCTAGAATTTTATTCTTTCAATTCCTATTTGGAATAGAATGAGTAGACTTCTAGGTTCAAGAAAATCAGGGCAAGAAGTTTTATGTTCTCCAATGTTTGTTTCATTTTTGTTAGTGGTGTCTAATTTGGATGATAACTACTGCGAAGTGGAGTGTGAGAGCTTGGCAGGACTTAAGTAATAATGATATATCTAGTGGTACACCTTGTTAGGAATGCATGCAGCTCCTTATTAAACATTTGAGTTTTATGGGGTTCTCTTGGTCGATCATATACTTAAAAGGACCTGGACTTGATCCTTCATCCGTGTTATTCATATAATCTCTAGTTATATCTGGAGTTTTTGCTGTATAGTATTGGCATATGGAATTGTATTTTTGTTAAAGATTCAGTATAATCTACCTGATAGTGCAAATAATTTCATGACTCAAGCGTAGCCTCTATTATATATAAAAAGCATTTCAATTTTCAAATGACGAGTTGCTGTAATGAATTTCTTAGTGTGCCTGGATGATCAAAACAATACCTATGATGCATTATTGTATGTCTGTTTCTACTGGCTTTTAGTCTTTTATATATATATATATATTTCAAATCCTCTTGAAGGCCTTATTGGAAGCAAGAAATTTTCTTCTCAGATTCTAAAGGGATTAAAACTTCCAAGAATAAAAAGAAGCACAGAAAAAGAAAAGATCTACAGAAGTGTGCCCCTTCAAATGAAGCCATTGAAACTCATAAAAAGGTTGGCCACCTTGTTCCCATCCATCATCTCTTAAAGTAACGGGGTTCAGTAATAGTTAAGCTTCTCTTGTCACAATTTCTCAGGAGTCAAATACCGTTAGCTCTCTATGCCATAATGTTGGGGTGGATCAAAAATTAAAGTCCAGTCTTGGTGAGACATTAAAGTTACAAGATGCGGCAGATGAGGTTTTTGCACCTACAGTGGAGTTTGATGATGTTGATATTGATGACGAGATAGATCCAGCTTTAAAAGAAGAAATTGACAGGTGAGCATGGACATGGATTTTTAATTTATTTTATAGACTGTAAGCTCATATATATACACATATTTAATCTTTAAAACAGGGTACCCTTTTCTTATTTTGGTGAATAATGTTTTGCTAGTTTTTCCATTTTTCTACGTGGACCAATTGTGATGTGAAGTTAAAAGATTGCCTACTTGTTTTTGTGGTCAACATACCTGACCATTTCCCAGCAGTATTTGGTCAGTGAGAACTTACGATAGCAATTATTTGGGCGTTCAAATGAACTATCATGCTCTACATTTTGTATGTATTATATTCTGAAGCTTCTGGATTACATATTGCAGCCTTCAAGTCTTTTGATCATTCCACATGATGTTACTGGTTGAGCTTTCACATATGGTCATTTCCTGTTGATAATACTGTGGATTGGAAAGAATATTACACCCTTCTTTGCACTCTCCTCCACACCATGTCTTGACCTAATTTTGTGGCTTCGATTATGATTGTATTCTTAACCATACAAGGACATGGATATTAGTGTTTTCAGGTTTGGTATTCCATAATATCTTTTTTCCCCAGGGAGGTTGAAGATTTTGCTCGTATACTAAATTCAGATTGGCCTGAAAGGATGCAGGAGCTTCTATCTTTGGGTCAGGAGAGGAGACCAACACATTTATCTGTTAATGGCAATGGTGCCTTTGAAAGGACATGGAAGTATGCCCTCTTTTCCCTTGTGACTTGAAGTTTTTCTTGCATGTGGTGATTTTGTTCTCTGGAATATTCTATTCCTTGTGTGCTGGTATTTGCCTACTTTAATGCTAGCATCTGGTTTCTTCCTCTTCCTATAATTTGATTTGTGGGGTCGGATATTCAAATTGTTAATCAATGGTATTAGTGCAGCATGTTTTGGACCATTTCGTGCATGCTATATTCTTCAAGAATTGTCATTTTAGTCTGTATGACTGGAAAAATGGAAATTCTTGTCTTGACTTGGTTGTTTTATCCAGTGACATTTACTCAAGTCTTGTAACAACGTGATTCATGAAATCTTAATTCACTCGACTTTGTACTTTTTAGCGGGGCATCATGTGTTTGTCGTTTAAAAACAGAGAAACCAATATGGTTGAGCAGATGTCTGGAACCTAAGGTTTCAGTTGAATAATGAGCTCTCATAGTTTGTGATAGGATAAAGCATTTCTGTTAAAATGTTAGCTAAACAATGCCAGCGGCATTACTTGAATATTAATCCATTATAGCCACCGTGATTATCATGTTCCTTGGTGACTAATTGAATGCTTTGTTTGGACGGGGAGGACCAGATCCTGGGCAGAAATGAATATTCCAGTATGGATTCTTTCTCAGACGGCCAATGGCTGGAACAATTTTGACCAGATCGTAATACAGGTATCATTGACGGCAACAAAAAGAGGATTGCATTGTCATTGATGTGAATTCACATGTAAGTCTTTTTTCTATTTATTTTTTAATTCTTTTTCTCATAAAAGGAAAAACAGAAAGAATTGCCTGTGCTTTTTAGGAGGCAATTTGATTGTACTTTAAGAGAAGGAATAAAAATGCATGAGCCAGCACTGCTCAATTGTTATTATCTCGCGAGGGATGGTTGTGCTGTTTCTCAATAGAAAGAACTTCCAGTGATTTTATTTGTTAAGGAAATATTGATCATCTTTCCCAGCTGAGAATCGTCCTCTCTCTCTCTCACTCCTGAACTTGATGAGACTGGAGAGATATTTATACATGTTCAACGGCAGGTGTTCCTCAGCTCAGAATGGCATTTTTGTCGCTTGTAATTTCTTTAAGCTTGTCTACCGTGTGCATAGACCAGAGAGTACAGGTTGATGTGCCTTCAAAAAGTTAATTGTACTAATTGTATAATATCAGCCACAGCGTCGGCAGGGTAAAGGAACACCCACCCGTCTTACTCTATCTGAATCTTATGTCCTGGTGGAAAGCATGCTGAAATAAAAAAAGGAAAGATTCTGCATCATGCTGAAATTGCCAAGACTTGCATGCTTAGGGTGAGAGTGTTACAGCCTCGCCTACCAACTGAAGGGGGGTGGATCGAGTCCATGTTAGATAGAATAAGCGACTCCCAGAGAGGCTTCTTGTGACGAGAGGAGACCATATGAATACAGTAAAATAACAAAACATGATGGTGGGCAAAGCAAAAGGCTAGAAGCTTCAGGAACGGGAGTTTGGCATTTAAGGTCGTATCTGCTCTCTACCAAGTGCATGCACGGCGCAAAGTAAAAATTTCTGGTGAATACGAGAGGAGATAAAAGATTATTCGCAGCTAGTCAAACTAATGTTACTTTCGCTTCGGTTCCCAGTTGGCTAATGACTAAAAATATTACAAGCTCTCCTACAACTTGTACAGGTAACATTTACGAGCTCCTTGTGTATACTAAGCTAAAACCAGGACAGCTAGGGTGGCGCCGCTCATTTACATGCTTGTATTTTATTAATCCGACCCGGCGGGTTGAAATTGGATGTGCGGGCAGTGCCATTCACGCTCTCCCATTGTCCATAATGTTTTGAGATCACCCCGTTGCTTTCCCAGCGTCAAAAACGTACCTGCATCCATGACTAGAGGGTTAATCTCAAATTAAATTATGTAGACAAACAAGACGGGTGGCCTCTAAATGACACTATTGATCAAAGGCCTTTTTGTAATTCTCATATATTTAAGACAGCGCTTCATTTGTTCCTCTTTTTCTTAGGTGATTTACACCAGTAAAGCATTTGTTTCCCTTGAACTTCAAATACCCGTGCTTGACTGATAAATGTCAATGCTTCATTTTTAGTCAAGGAAGGAACGAGTTTGGGCAAATGCTTTTGACGGTCCCAGGCACGCACCCTGTACCATGGAGATGGTATTTGGGTTGGTCAGGGCCCTTTAGTTTCAGCTGCTGGCAATTGCTTCGGGCCATTCAACTTATGCTGGCCGAATACATTTTCCATCCAAGGTGGACTTTTGCATGCAAAGGACATACATGCGTAGCACAGGTGAGTAATTGCCGCTATTGTTTGCCATGAGGAATATGGGTAATTTCTGGACCTCCACTTGGAGGCGGGGTGTTGTAGTAACGAAACTTTAAAAAGCTCTCCACTAAAGGGGAATTCCCCGTGGGCTTTCACTCAATGGTTATGTTGTTCTTGCTTTGTACTTACCGAGGGTGAATGGAACAATGTAAAGCAGCGCTGGTTGGCCATGGCCATCCATCATGTTCAAAGCCACGTATGTGATTAGGAGACCTGCAGATCAACAAATTGATGGCGGTGGTCAATAACTACTAGAACATGAAACACCCACAAAGTCACAAAGCAACATTCATTTTTTATATACTGCTTCAGAGAAACTTGTGACTATATGACCCATCCTGGGAGAATTTACACCAACAAATTCTTAACTGGTATTGACCTTGATCTCTGATAGTAGATAGTGCAGAAATATATGAACATCTTGTCTTTTTAATTAAGGTTGCCAAACTATATAACACTTCTTGAAACCCCTTTGAAACTGCCTCTATATGTTTCAACACCGCATGGTGTAGCTCTTATTAAGCAGCAGTGATGATCTAAGTTTAATGGGTGCAATGCATGAATGAGAGTGTGTATCAGCTATGGAAATTTTATGTTGTCTTTTCTTTATCTCCTCCTCCTCCTCCTCCTCACAAGTAGAGTTCAGTGCATGCATAATTTCCTAAAAATCCCTTGCGCACAGGTGGTCAAATATACTTGTACATATATGCACCACCCCATTGATAATTTCTATCAGCTGCTTTTAACTACCACCTTTCCGTGCATGAATAACACATAATAAACTAAAATGCTAGAAGTTAACTTATGAACCACAGTGATGTGTCCAGGTCCATCCACTTTAGCTTTTGGCATACCTAGACCATATGCAGTCATTGCCCAGAAGAAGTATCCTGCTCGAAGATTCCTCTTTGAAAGCCAATCATATCTGCAAAATGACCAGCACTACTCAACTTACAAGCAGTTAAAACATCATATCAAATCCCAGTCTGCCAAAACATATCAAAGCAAAATACCCTCAAGTATAATGACGAGAATAGGCCACATATAGTTCATGGGCCTAGCATCATAGCCCATTCCAATATAGTTTTTGACAATAATTTCATGGCCCTACAGCTTAAGAGGGAAAAGGGAGAGGGACAATTTCCAATTAAAGAATGAGTGCTTCGGCATAATCATGGCTATATCATTCTGAAAAGTTTCAGGCCTGTTATAGGTAACCAGAAAGGCAGAACAAGGAAGCTGACAACAATGATAGTTACTTTTGGAGAAACTGAATACTTGCATTTTCAAGGGTATTAAGGGACATTGTCATTAACCGAGTTAGTTATATGGCTTAAGATTCAAACCTCAATGAAAAAGCTACAAGCAACCCAGGGTAAGATGATGTCACCAAACCCAATTATGCTATAGCCACCCCAAGGATCAAACATCCGCGGGATTTTCAATAGCATTGGTATACCATCCTCCCCACTCTTATCACCACGAGCTACCTGAAAGAAGAGGAAAGACATGAAGATTGGCATTTTCTATTAATAGATGCATTCATTACCAGGACCATTCAGCACGCCTCACCACAACTTACCACTATCATCACACTCTCCTTGAACCACCATTTGGAAACAAAAACCCAGAAGATGTCATACAAGAAGGCACAACTTAGAAGAACTGTTCCAACCTGACCATCATTATTATTTTTTTTAACCAAAAGAAAAGAAATTGCATCTTTGAATAATGTAATCATAGTTGTTATAATGCATTTGCTCACCACTATTTATCAAGTACAACAAGATCTTCTAGCATAATGAACCTGTATTAGTTAATGATTTATCAAATTCTTTGTACCGAGAATTTTAACTTGGCCAAGATGTTATATCCCATTCCTATAGAATATGACCTCTTGCAATTTAAAGTTTTAAGCTGGAGTCAGATGTAACAAGGATCAAAGCATCTTTCTGGAGATGAGAACAAATAACAATATGACAGGCACAGACCCAAACCTAGATGACCTTAAAAGGCTATCAATGAAAACAAATAAGGTAGCACTAGAGCTGTGCAGTGGCAAAACAAACTAATAGTTTCATGATCACCTTGAGATTGGGCACACGAACAATCTGAAGAACAGTAATGATCAGAGCAATACCCTGATTGGTGCAAGAAATAAAGGAGAAAGATTAGTTGGCCTCTTCCAATCAATTTGCAATGACATGGAGAAAGTGAAAAAGAAAAGATAAAACATTTTAGAACCTTAAGACACTTTGAAGGTACTAAGACAAATAAACTAGTTCTGTTGGAAATACTTCCATAATAATGGAAGTGTTACATCTATAACTAACTTCGTATAAGTTCTTTACTAGTAAAATCTGATATCCAGTTACAAATTCTATATATACTTCCAAATGTTACCATTAAACCATATTATTGCTGGTACTGTAATCAAGTTTGTACAATTTAGACATGGCATTAAAGATTGCCCATTCATCTCTTCTACATATTCGTGCTCACTGCTCACTATTAGTAGAGAGAATATTGGCTTGATGATGGTGGTATGTATTTAACGGAGGGGAAACAAACATTATGCTTTCCATACAGGATAGCAATTTAAAGCCATAGGCAGGCCTAGTGGTTGTGTTCTATGGTATGGAACTTCACAAACCATGTATGTATGAAGAGAACTGCAGCAACATGAATGGGAAAGAAAAGAAAATTGTCTTACAAGGATATCTTGACCAATCCAAGCAAAGGAGACACGGCGAAAAACTGCCCAAACAACAGCAAATGCTATGCAGAAAGGAGAGACTGCCAAAGTCAGATATGAGACAGCTCCAAAGAAGGGAACTTTAACAAAATGATTCTCCAGCGGGTTGAAACCATCTGAAACTATAATTGTCAGCTGTCAGTTAAATTCTTCCACACAAACTTTGAAAAAACAAAGGAATTTAACAGATGTAGTGAAAGACAAGCATGGTAAAGAGTAACTAACAAAAGAATACAAATAATGTTTCTGAAAGAGGAAAACATAATTCTTATTACTGTAGGCACCGAAAGAAAATACCAATGTCATTTGTTTGGCCACATTAAGTGCTGCATAAGGCAATTGCCACTTATTTCATTTTTTTTTCTTTTAATAAATCCATGATTATAGATGGTGCTCAGACTAATTTTATCAAGAAGCAGTAAACACAGTGGCAGGTTAACACTGAAGGGCTGTCATGCAGATAATCATTTTTCTAGAACCAACATGGATAACTATTAGGGGTACAGTAAAATGAGCTCTTAAGAAAATAGTCCATGATCTGGAAAAATCAAGACTGGCTGAGTATTTTTAATTGTTCTTTTCATATATAGTTCCAAGAATAAATAAATAAGAGAAGCACATAATAATGAATGATAAGAATGCTAGGGTGCTCAGCCAACAAGACAAAATCCCAGTAGCATGCCGACACAATCAGGTAGTAGAGGAAAATCAACATTTTGAAGAAGTCATGCTTCTTGTCCTTTTATTATTATCACATGGATAAAATTCCAACCCTAAACAATTATGTTGAGAATTAAAATGCAGGATAGGGAGAAGAATACACATACCATGATAATAAAGCAACCAAGCAAGTTTGCAAGCCCTATAAGCATGAAGAGATTTCAAGGTTCAACATTCACAGTAAAAGAAACTTCAGAATGACGCAATCTGAATCAACAAATTCAATCAAAGATTGAAAGATCCACGGGAACTTAGGTACTTAGACTTGCACCACATTTCACCACTAAATTGACTATTTGATGATTGAATAAGAAATCAGACACACATCAAGATAAATACTTTTTCATGACATATTAGGCGAGGTTACCCTTTGATAAAAAATGAACTGCTTTCCAGCAGTTTGAAATAATTGAACCATATGGATTGCTTTCATCAACACAATGTGACATTTTCAACCAACTAATTCCTACAATATGAGGCCTCACGAAATCAGAAATCTTAGAAACCTCCGATCAAATTTGCTTCTCTAACAACACTATAAACCTAAACCAGATAGCAAGCTAGTGTGATGACAAAATTAGATTAGACCTCAATGATATCTCAGATGAAAATGCAGGTTTATTACAATGGAGTAGCATAGATCTAGAAAATGGAGGTTGCAACTTCCAGGAAAACCTTAAACTTTTAAGCAAGTTAGAAACAGGGGAGAACACCAAGTAAATTCAAGAATCCTTGCATACAAATTTACATATGCATGCCTGTCTACAAAAATAAATAAAGATGGCAGATACAGCGATAAAAAAGAATTAACAATTAAAATGTAGCTGACCCACCTCCACTCCCCCAATGCAGAACAGAACCACCAGAACCTCGATGAACCAGTATGACATAAGTTTGTAGAGCATAATCAAGAAACATGAAGCAATCACGACAAAGAGAATTGCAGATGCTGTGTTGATGTTAACAATACCACTAGAATGAACACCATCCGTATTTACAAATTCATCCGAACCATCCTGCAAGCATAAAGTCAATTATATCTCACTTGAAAAAACCAGGGATCTAATCCACCGAGGATTATGCTTGACAGGAATTGCAAAAAAATATCTGTCTAGATGCTCAAAATGACCTTTAATAGCTTATCCTGCTCTATAGCAGCTTCTCTAGCACTCCATGCAGACCAGTAAGAAGCGCATAAAATGGTGCCAACAGCCATAAGCCATAAGAACACTTCTGCGACATCCACCACTGGACGTCGTGGAGAGTATAGCTGCACTTTAACTGAGGAAGGGAACATATGGAAGCACAAACAATGAATGCCCCATTCAAACAAAAGCCAAGTTGCATATTAAGGTTTAATAATGATGCAACTGATTCATGTATAAATTTTTTTTTGGATGCGAGGAAACCTCGCTCCCCAAAAAACACACTTTGTAAGCCCAGGTGAGCGAGTAAAGACCTCGGTTGTCACAGGCTCTTACAAGGGGTGCACGCTCCTGACTCGAACTTGAGATCTGTTGTGCAGATCACAAGCCCTCTGCCATCACACCATGCCCCTTGCAGACCTGATTCATGTACAATTGCATCTGAAGAAATGAAAAGGCATATCTGATTGTGCTACTAATACAAGGGAATGAGTGAATATTGAGAAATGCAAACCTGTGGAGCTGCTCGCCAAATATTTCTCCAAGCTTGCACCAGCATCTTGTGGGAGCATGACAGTAGCAATGCCAATCTTAACATCAGTTTCATTGGCTTCACAAACCATCTTGAAGAGTTCTACGGAAAGAAAGTTCCAAGAGTAAATCATGAAGCCAAAAATGCAAACATGATCAGCATTGATTTTTGTTTGTAAAGAGGGCCTGACTATTTTAAGTTCAGCACAATATACTTTGGTGACACTCGCATGTTCTAAAAATATTTGTTTTATGTTTTTGAATAAAAAAAGTATTTTGTTGTTGAGACATTTCTAATTGAATAGGAAAATAGGTGGATTTTCGCCTGAGATTTTTTTAGTTTTACAAGTCAAAGCAGAAGAAAATAAATGCATTTTGGAAGTAGAACAAAAAACACGAATACAGCAATTATGGGAATATAGATGCCTGTTGAGAGAGAGAGAAATCAGTGACACTTGTATACATCAACATCAACATAACATGAAGAGGTAGACAGATCAGTTATTTTAGTGTTAAGCTCCAAGAGAACTAATGCATGGCAGCATTACCTGTCAATTGAGAGGGTTTTGAAATGATACATATACGACGGAAAAAATGGCACAAGCAAATACCTGTCCGGTTGTTTATGATAAGAATAGCTGAAGCACCAGCATCTTCAGCAATATTTGCCTTCGTTGTGAAGCTACAGTTACCTCGGTGTGCCAAGATCACCTCCCTTGAAAGCTACTCGGCAGCGAGAAAGTCCAAATTATAAGAAAATGAATAAATGAACAATATTATGAGCAATTAATTAAAATCTGGGCAAGATAAACTCTACAAATAGATCAGAGGTTAAAAAAAAAACCTTATTTCTGGGTTTGCTGCAACAATCAGGAGGGTCAGCCAAAACAAGTGTAGATAAATTCGCATGTTTTTCCTTCGATTCCAAAGTGAGGCCAAAACGAGCACCAACACCAACATACTCAATGTCCTCTACGCCATTAATATAAGTTGGTACTTTAACCTGTGAAATGGAGGTAAAATCCAACAACATTTTACAAATGGAAGTAATCATTTTTAACTTCTCATTCACTATTGAAAGGGTATAGATAAATAAATGGAAATTTATTATTTTTAGATAACAAACGATTCCCATCACTTAAAATAACAGTTTATACAGAAGCGGTTAGGGCATAAGCCATCCTCCAAGCTAAGAAAACGAGCAGAGCAACACTTTGATAAATGCAAATTTAATTTTTTATTTTTAAATTATTTTTGGAACAATTATTCGTAATATTTAAACAGAAAAAAAGGGGAAGCATATAAAGCGGGTATCCTCTCAAAGTCTACAACTACTATTCAGTTTTTTAAAAATCAATTGAACGATCAACTACTTACAATTTCCCCTCCTTTTCTGAGCAATCAAACAGAAATCAACATAGCAGTAAAATATAAAAACACTTGAGTCAATTCAAACGAAACTAGTGCAGTTACCACCACTTCGCATCAAAATCGAATTAACCAATTCATCGCAAAAATCAGCTGCATAAAACTTAGCAATTTGCATCACTTTCCTTTCCTCTCTTCAGTTTTTTCACCATCCAAACAGAATCAGCAGAGAAGACTTGCAGATAAAAGTTAAAGTGAATTAAGGATTTCTTCCTCAAAGTTTTACCAGAACGAAATTATTTTCACAGCCAGGCCGCTTTGGAGCGACGTCGTCCTGATGCACTATATCACCAGCTGATCCAAAACAAAAGCTTGAAGCTAAAACAACCATAAATACATATATATTTTTACAAATATTCATTTTAAACTAGATATTTTGAAGCTTTTTTTTAGGGTTTCAGCAGAGAGAGATAGGAGGAAATGAGAAGATGAAGAGAAAGCATGTGTTGTACTTGCATTTTAGGAGGGAGACATGATAAAAACGCCGTGTGGTAACCGTTATCGAACTGGTTTACCTATTGGTTTTTCTTTTTGTTGGTGGCTTTGATGAAACGCGTTGCCTAGACCGTGACAATCACCTCCCTGAAATTTCACAGTAGCAGGTTTCTTTTATTAATTTATTAAATTCATTTAAGTGTTTGATTAGTTCGAGAGCTTATTGTAAGCAAATTCGTAGTTAACAAGTTAAATAATTTAATCTGAGTTCCCTTTGCTCTTCTAGATGATCAAGCGATTTTTTTTAATAAAATTAAATTGAATTAAATTTTAACGGGATAAGATTACAAGTTAATTTATTATATAGATAAGCTTTAATAATTTAATTTTCATCCAAGTTTTTTTTTAAATAAGCTATGATCAACTTATTAAAACATTACCAGATATATATATATATATATATATATATATATATATATAATAAAGATTATAATGCTATTGTCTGTTAATGTATATATTTAATATTTTTTACAAAAAAATAAAAATAGAGATATTTAAAGATAACCAAAGCATTTGTATCCAAAGCATGATATTCAAATAAATAATAATTATCTATCATTAATGTCGGACTTTAGTAAGACAAAATATTAAGAACAATACAGTTATGTTTCAAATTAAAATTGTATAGATTCTATATTTAAAGACTATTGTTTTCACTGCACTCAATTCTATTATTATGACTAACAAATTCATCTTATAATGATTATCTTTTTAAATTTTGTTCACTATTATTATATTCATACTCTGATTAGATGAAAGAGTTCACAAAACAAGAGCTTGATGTGAACTTGTAAGGAAGAAATATAAGTCTTTTTTTTTCTTCTAAAATTAATAGCTTTTGTTAAAAATGTCAACGCAACTGGTGGTTTTACCACCTTCCCGAAAGCCGTTGATAAACCACAGCGCGTGGGACAGTATTTAATCCTCACTCAAAGATTACCGGCCACTGTATAAGGAGGTCGAGAAGTACCGTATATGCCGTACATATATGACGGCGGGATTAAATTATTGCCCTTCTTCTTATCTTCTGTGACCGTATCCATCTTAGCCAGTAAACGTGGCAATTAAATGTTGCATTGTAAATATTAAACAAATGTTTTTCTTTGTTTCATTTGAAGTGTGCCAATATTAACAGGACACGTATTATGGTCATCAGATCTGATCGTACTGTCAGTACGTAGACTTTTCGTTAGGCATACGGCACTAGAGCTAAGAAAGTGGGTCCCTAACGTGGCTAACATGTCTGGTCAGCTCTTCGTTCACACATGCACCACCGGCGGTGGTGGAATCACACGTGGGCTTTATTAATTTGTGTATGCCCTGCAGAGCCTGTATGTGGAGATTCTGTCAGGTGATGGTGACTGGGCTTTAAGCCCACTGAGCTTGTGTGGTAAAATAATGATGTCTTCCACCATTTTTTCCTAAAGAATTACCAAAAAGGCAAAATACATCAAAGTTTACACCAACAGTCTCACTCAAATAAAATAAAAACTGATGCGATAGTTAGCACTTCAAAAATGCTTCTTTAAATTTTTTTTTAAATAAAATATTTTTATATTATTTTAATATATTAATATAAAAAATAATTCTTGTTTTTTTTTAAATCAGTGTTTCCTTTTTACCCATCACATCAAGATCTATTAAAAAAAAATTCAAGTTCTAATTTTTAAACATGGATGTTTTTTTTCTTCAACGAGAATGAAATTTAAAGTTTTATTGTAATACGACAACAAAACTTGTAAGCCTCGATCTGTATATTCCCGGGCTAGAACCAAATTTATATATAATTTTATTTCAAATTAAATAAAAAAAATCTCAGAAATCCTATATTCATATAAAGTAATGGAACCCTAGAGTTCATTCACCCTAATTTCTGGAATGGATTTGCAAATTGATTGCATAATAGCTCTAAGGCAGCTACTAATCAATAAATTACTTTTGATAAATTGAGTTGTCGATACTAAAAGTAATTCCAATGGCATATCAAGGGGCTATAATAACTCTTGCCAATAAGTAAGATACGAGAGTAAGATATGTTTATAGAATTTAACATCTAAGAAAAAACATGTATTGATTTTTTTTTATACATAAACTTTTGGTCTGACATTTATAATTTTTTATGATATCTGTAAAGTCAATCTATGATATAAAATGATAGGGGCGTGTCTAAACTAAATTTTACAGGCGTCACAAAATTAAAAGAAGAAAAAGGAATTTATAAATCTATTAAAGTCAACTAGAACTTATAAAAGTAAGAATGATTATGGTGGGCAATAACCCCAGGGGGTTGGCCTGGCGGTGGAGGCCTGGGGCTCGTGGGTGTGCTCCCCATGAGGTCTCAGGTTCGAATCCGCTCAGGTGCAAACAATTCTTTGGAGCCATCGGACTTGGATGAAGCCCTTGACTTAACTGTGATGTACTTGTGGGAAACATGCTTGCCGAGACCTTGTGCACCCCCGGGATTAGTCAGGCCCAGCAGCCTGGATACCCGTGGTTAGCTTCGGCTTATCCAAAAAGATTATGGTGGGCAAGTGGGGTCTTGGCCTAGCGGTTGAAGGAACTTGTTTCCTTACTCGTTCAAATCTCACCATGCACGTTTGTCATCCCCGCGGTTCCTTACATGTTCACTGGTGCAGGATGTTCAGTGAGTCCAGGAATTACTTGTGGTACGCGTAAACTAACCCGAATATCCCGGTTATAAAAAAAAAATGATTATGGTGCGTCTGAGATATTTCATATCTGTAAAAGAGAGATGGCATGAATAATGGACATGGACGACACAGCTATAAATATCCCAATTACACTGTTTGCGCGCAATCCCTAATCATGGCAATGACGCGGAACTTATTTTTCTTTCAGCATCAAAAGGCATGCCAGGTCATGGCATGATGAATTTTTTTTGTTAAAAAAAGAAAAAGGCACAGGAAATTTAGTTGACTTTTACTTCCAGAAAACAAGCTAGCTAACTGGGATCCTGACCGTTGCTTACAGTACATGAGCAGTCCATTCCAGGAACAAATTGCAAAACTTGATAGCAGTCTAAAACTAACAAATCGAAGACCAGTGCTCGTACAATGATCGATCTGGAAAAGGAAAGCAGCAAAATCAATGTCGATTAGAATTTCAAAAACAGAATTACACAAGGGAATAGTAACTTCAAAGAAAGCTGCGGCAACATAGTTTCAGGTAAAATTGCATCATAACTAACACAAGTACAACCTCAGACATAGACAAAACTGTAAGTTTATAACAGGAATCTAGAAACTTAAGTTATTGCTGCATCAGCAAGGAAAAAAATGAGCTAAGTTCTAGGTATTTCTAAACACCTTTGTGCCTCCGAGATGCTATCACATACAATAGCACCAATGAGTCTCGTGTTTTCACCAATATATCAACCTCGGCCTTGACTACCATATATTGGTCAATCTTCATCTCTTTCATAGTATCCTAGGTAATTTCCACCTTAAACCCTTTAAGTTATGTATCTTTTTTATTACATGTTGATTTAGTTGCACATGTAAGTTTAACTGAATTTTAGGTTTTGTTATAAATTTTAATTTACTAAGTTTTTATTTGCACCATATTTAATTTAAATATTAATGATATTTCAATATGTTCTACTAGTTTTAAAATATTCATTCATAATTAATTATAAAATTAATAAATAAGTAAAATTAATATTGATTAAAAAAACAATAACGATCAACAATAGAAATTCCGTTGCTGGCTACAACCCAACAACGAGCATTAGCAACGAAATTTTTGTTTCTGGGTAATAGACAACAATCGAAATTAGCAACGAAAATTTTGTTGCTGAATATTACTCAACAACGAGCATTAGCAACGAAACATCCATTTCTAATTTTTTTTTCTGCACCGAATTTGTCATTGCTAATTTATCTACAATAGATAATTCATTGCAGATAAATTAGCGGATAACTTGCGGTTACTATAAACAGTTGATTCTATTGCAAATTTAAGCAGCGGGGCACCATTACACAAAAATTGAATACTTCATATGAACAAGAGTAAAATCCATTGTCAGTTTAATAGATAATAAACATTCTAACCAAATCACTAATTCCACTTTCATATCTTACCTTAATTAACTCCAAAAAATTCCCCACGTCAGAAATTTGTAAAATTAATAAGTAGTTCCCTCATCACCAAGATCATCACCAGTTGGATTGTAATCGCCATCATCGAAATACTCCCCACGACCATATATAGGGACCATCGGATGACAGCGGCGATTCATCTCCGTCACTATCGATCGTAGTCGTCGTCTTCTTCTTCACTTTCTTCTCCTCCCTTCCTCTTCTTCATCGATCGTATCCTCCCCCTCCTCGTCATCGCTGTCATTCTCTTCAAAATCTCCACTTTTCGCTTCGTTGTTTTCCAAATTCTTAAACATTTCCTCCTTAAATGCCCACTTGACCTTCTTTTGACCTTTCCTTTTCATTCCCACAAGCAGTTCTTGAGTCTAATTACTTTGATGGTTTTAACCGAAACCTATCAGAACTTTGAAATGCTTTTTCGATGGCATTCTCTACTGAATTTTCTTGTAGATAACATGGAGAAATTTTCCAAATTCTGTCAAAGCTGACATCCTTGCGAACCTGATATTTTGTTGTGCCACCTCTTGTTTCTTGGAATCTATTTCAAAAAGAATATTTGGCAGGTCTGGTGAGACGATATCATCATATGGGTAAAGAATGAAGGGCTTTTGGTTCTTGCATTTTAAAAAGGAGTAAATTATGATTTAGTCTACTATGAATATGATTTTTATATATTAATTGAAGTGTTTTGATTTTATTTTTGAATCAAATAAAACTTTATAAGTATGCTTAATTCGAAATAGTTTCTGAAATTGATTACAAAATCGAGCCAAAAATTTTAATTTTGAACTCTTATGAATAATAGTTTATACCACATTCCTCGTTAAACAAATTAATTTGACTCATTACTTACTATTCTAAAAAACTTGGGGTGCCACTGCCACCTCTAACAGTGAAGGAGGTGGCTGCTACTGCTGCTTCTTTTGCATTTTCCAACTTTTTTTTACATTTTTTTTTATTTATCAATATTTTCTTAATTTATTGGGTCTTTATTTATTTATTTATTTATTTATTTTTATAAAATTATTATAATTTCAAACAAACATTAGAATGTCTAGTCTGTATTCAATTTTACAAACATTTATTTTTATTGCTATATAATTAAGTAAAAAATAGTTAAAAAAACAAAGTTTTTAAATCCAATGAATTCATCACCCGACCATGGATTTGACATGTTAAGCCTCAAAATCCAAGTCGATTTCAATGTATTATTGTTTTTATATTAAAAAAAATATCTTAAATATCTTTTTAAGTTTAAACCTTATTGTTTATTAGTTAATTTCTGATCTGTCAACTTAACCATATTAGAATTATTTTCACATGACAGGAAAAAAAGAATTACATGTTATTCCCTTGCAATTAAGAATTGATAATCTAACATGGAAAAGACTGGGACGAGATGATTTCAATGCTGCAAAAGTCTTCGCTGAAAAAAACAACGTGGTCAAGTGCCATGAATGAAAGGTTTGCCATGCTTCAACGCTGCCGCAGCCAATCTTGAACTGCAGAAGGAAGAGAACGATCAGGGATAAGATCAAAAAAAATATTATGCAATAAAAGAAATAAAATCATTTTAATCCTCAAACGTCTTTTTAATTGAATTTTTTGTGAGAAATTCATCCGAGCTGAGCACCCCCTAATAAACAAATAAAAGCAATAACAAATATTTCAAAAGTACAAGATTATGAAACATGATGTGAAGCAAGCATTCGATTGTCTTCTATATATCAGGATGATTATAGTGGTTAAGAAATCATCTCATTTAAAAATTTAAATTGTTAGGTGAGACTCTAGAATATGATTTATATTATTCTTTCAACATACTCCCTCAAGTGAAAAGCTCTTTGAGCTTAAAACTTGCACACAGACCTACTCTACCTTGTTCTTGATTTTTATCAAATAGAATGAGGGTGGTGAGATTTGAACTCGTAACCACTGAGTCAACAAGGCTCTGATACCATGTTAAAAAATTATCTCACCTAAAAGCTTAAACTGTTAGGTGAGGCTCCAGAATATGATTTATATTATTTTCTAACAGTAGTAAGCCTAAGTCGAACAAAAGCAATGAAATTTTTATTAATTCTCAGGAAACAACTATACAATCTATTGAACAAAGAACTTGTTTACATCTGTTGCAGCTGCTCCCGAATTGCTGAGCGAAGTGCACGGTTAGGGATAAGATCATAGTGTGCCAGCTCAAGGCCTCCGCTTCATAAGTAAAACCACCAGCTGCTACATGTGGATCTCGCATTACTTCCTGCACTATAAGAAAGTCATCAATTTGTTAAGGAACCATCTCATCTAAAAAGCTTAAAGCTTGTAAGTGAGGTCTCATAATATGATTTATATTATTCTCTAACACACCCCCTCAAGTAAAAGCCCTTTTGGGCTTGAAACTTGCACAGACCCACATCACCTTGTGCTTTGTTTTTTTATCAAATAGAATGGGGGTGGTGAGATTCGAACTCGTGACCGCTGGGTCAACAAGGCTCTGATACCATGTTAAGGAACCATCTCACCTAAAAACTTAAGCTTCTAGGTGAGATGGTTCCTTAACACAATTTACTACACAACGCAATCACAAGCCACAAAAATAGGTTTACAGCACACAGAGGCGCCTGTAGATGAAAATAGATTGCACAGGTGGCTACAATAAACATACAAGATACATGCGCGTGTGCATAAACAGAGAGACGAGAGCTATTTAAACCAGAAAAATTACTCTGATGGAGTTGAAAATAATCACAAACTTGAATACTGAATTTCTTTTCATTTTGCTGGTACAGTAAAGGAAACTGGGAACCAGGTCATGGAGGAATACAGGGCTAGAATAATATATGTATTAGAAGGTTGTATCTATTTATTGTATTATAGGAGATGAAAAGGGGAATGGGATGCTTGAGAAGTCGTAATATAAATGACAAAATAATATAAATCCAGTTAGCATATACAAGTCACTCTAAGACATGAGAAAGTGTGAGGAATAGATGAACTTACTAGGAAAATGAGTCATATAAAATATGAAGGAGGTTGGAAATGCTCTTCCGAACCAAGCTGGAAAAACTATCTCATTCCACAAGAAGCCTTCATTGGCTCGAGTACACTCCATACTTCTGATGCAAGATCTGGCCGGTTCTTTCGGCTCATCTCAGAACACCTCAATGCCAAGTGAGCCAACATTTCAGCCTGCACAAATGGCCAATCTCCCGCCGAAGGATCCAAGAGGGTTTTCAGGTTTCCTTTATTTAATGCATACTCCACCTCCCTTCTTATACCCAAGGCCGGTCTTGCAGTCAACAATCTTAACAATATAATTCCAAATGAATAAACATCTGACTTTGGGGAAAGCTCTCCAGTGGTAACAAATTCAGGATCCATATACGTAAAAGTTCCTTTGGGGTCAGTTCTGCATATTGTTGTGTTGTTGCTAGAATCTTCCTTGTGATCCAGTAAACGACAGATTCCAAAGTCACTTAGTTTAGTGGCAAGATTTTCATCAAGGAGGATGTTAGCAGGCTTAAGATCACCATGCACTATGCTGTGTGGTTTACTAGAGTGAAGAAAGATGAGGACAGAGCATAACTCAGCGGCGATGCATATTCGAGTTTGCCAAGATAAAGGTGGAGAGTTGTCCATGCAGCTCAGTCTGTCTTCGAGACTTCCATTAGGAATATACTCGTAGATAAGAGTCCAAGCTTCTGGACATGCTCCGACAAGAGTGATAAGATTTGGATGTCTCATTTTGCTCAAAACATTAACCTGATATAAAACCACAGGAGTCATGCAGAGCAGAGAGTTATAACTAAAAGCACAGCTGCAGAATCTTTACAGATAATTATATAAGAGATCTAATAGGTATAAAAAAAATCCTTTCAATCATTTTTTATCTAGCAGCTCCAAATCTTATAGAATTTGAAGTATATATAACTGCTCAGCAGCAGATGGTCCAACAAAAATTCACTGAAGTTAGTTGATGGCAAAATGAACTGAAGCAATTGATCAATTATACAAATACAAACTGTAGATCAGTTACACTGCCATGCTTGTCAACAAGATACCAACTAGTTTAGAAATTGCTAGCGCAGCAGAAGAACAATTTCCAACAATATGGCTATTGCATTGTGGTCCTAATAATGGTGACAATTGCATAGTGGTCATGCAGGATCACAAAGACAAATGCAATGTAAGTCTATTACAAAACCCAACAAAGCATAGCAGCTGGGTTGGAGAGGGGGGGCACAGGGAGTGAGAGGAGCAATCTACAATTCCACTCCAAGTCCCCAGCACCAGAAAACCATAACACATAACAGTAATGTTGTTGATAAACTAGAATAAATTCAATGCCACATCATGCCCTGTGGCAGTAAGACATGCAGAGATCAACAATTTGGAAAAAAAAAGGCTAAAAAATCAATATTACCTCCTGTTGAAATTCAGCAGGACCTTGCATGCTATTAGAGCGCCGCATCTTGACAGCCACCTGGGTTTGGCCCAAGATGCCTTTATAAATGTTACCATACCCCCCTTCCCCAATCTTAAGGGAAGGATCAAAGTGGTGAGTTGCCTCCTCAATTTCCGAGAAAGAGAACTCAGAGAAGAACTGAGGCATGTGAGTGCTTGAGGCCTCTGTTCGATTTCTCCTCAGCTCCTCAGCTTCTTTCAGTGCATTGTCACGATCCTTCTGCAAATGATCCCATTCTTCCTTGTAATTTCGCAAAGGTCCCACAGCAGAAGTGATTTTCTGCTCCAACTCATTTACCATCTCAGCAGACTCTTCAATTTGCTTCTCCAACAATGATTTCTGATCCTGGCCAATGCAAGGTTCTCCCATGACTTCATCCTGTTCTTTATTTATCTTTTCAAGTTCTTCCTTTTCTTTTGCTAGGTCTTCCTCAACTTCTTTTCTTCGTTTTGACTCCTCTGTATACAAGCTTTCTGATGCTTTGGCCTGTGAATAAGAATCATGATTGGTAATTCACATGTGTTCATACAATACATGCTTAAAACTTTTGTTTCAAGCAGCCTGACAACCATTTACAGAGAAACTAGTGGGAAATGGTGTCATGAAAGGTGCAGTTTATCCTGCCCACTTATCATCAAAATATTGGTAAACAATTTGGACTTTCAACATGCCATAAAGTGAATTAACTTTTGTACAACAATTTATTCAACTTAGAGGAATTAGAATCCATGTCTTTTCATGATAATTCACATATAAAATTAAATCATCTTCTTTTAAGAGAACGAGGGGAAAAGGTGGTTCATGGATGAAAGTATACCTTCCGTATGGCCGCAACATCATCCCTTTCTGCTTTTGCTTGTTCAAGTTCATCATACAGAGGATCTTCTATGCTTCCATCCTGCAGGAATCCATCAATCACTGAGTACTTGAAAAATTAAAATAAAAATAAAAACAGGAACTCTTTCACACATTACATCAGCTTAGGAACTTGGACATCTTGCATGATTTAAAATGTGCATTTTCATAAAATGATTGCAAGTACCAGTACACTGGGAGGAGATGACAGGAAAAGATCCTCCGTCGGCTGAGGTAGTGTGCTTAACTCTGACTCATTCTCACTCCCTTCAGTTCTTAAAAATGGAGTCGAAGCAACATAGGCTAATCCACCGGAAAAGCATGATGAGAGAACTGAATTTTGGGAATTACTCCTTCTTGACAACGAATCATATTGATCAGTACTCCAATCTGCATCTGACCTCGATAAGGTTGAAGACCCTCCATCTAGTGAAGCAGGATTTGTTAATCTCCCCCGAGGTCCATTAACATCCAGAGATCTTACCCTTCGGAATAATTTTTGAGCTGGATTGGTGAGTTTTCCACGACGCTGCTGTCCAGGGGAAATAGATTTTGATCTCATAATTTTTGATTGTCCAGCTTCAGTATTTGGCCTTGTTTGTTGCGATGAAGATTCAACATCCATATCAGTTCCATCCAGAGCACCTTCCCTGTCTTTGACAAGAACATGCATTATGATCATCACAACTAAGAAACTGTACTAGAACATTTTTTACAAGGATGATTCAGCTGTTAGAACTTCGAAGAGTCCGATAGATATAGTATTAGTTTGTGGCCATGAATAGGTGGTCAGTGGTCCAAAATAGCCTGTAAGAAATTTAAGGAAGTTCTCTGCTGCTTTTCACTAAATAGAAGCTTCTTCGTTGAAAATTATTTTATTCCATTTTCACATCCCAATTACTAGACAAAGAACAAATTACTTAGGAACCAAGATAGCAAGCATTTCAACAATACCGTGTTTGGATAAGGTGCCCCTTGCAAATAAACCATATGTGACAAGAAGCAGGTGCTTGCTGCAAAAACAGAGACGGCCTTTTTAGACTTGATATCCTTCATATTCCTGCAACAGTTCAGCATCAAATTAAGCAAATCCCATAAGTCCTACACACACAACCAGAACAGATATTCACTCTCTTTATGAGCTGAGTGATTTGTAATGGTTCTAAAGGGCTTTACTTGGAATAGCGCTTGTCTGCTGCTGCTCCCATAACAAGCTTCTTGATCCGATGCTGAGAAATGAGTTCTAAAATTCCCTTCTCAATAGACTCCATTTCAACATATAGCTTCTCAGCCAGCACCTGTGTAAGAAAAAATATGAATTCAAACTCAATATTGAGTGAGCATGTGCCATAAATTCTTTAGTTTTTCACAAAAGAGGACATGAGCTAAAATATTTACAGGTTTATTATGCATAACTCTTTTTCTTCCTCTACTTTAGAGTATAGATTTCCACAGATTTGATACACGCTTTAAAAACAATCCAATAGCATAACATGTGTAGAAGAAGAAACAGAAAAGAAGTTTTACCCCCATTTTTTGACAGAGAAGAAGATACTCATCTAGCATCTTAAGCATCTCTAGCCTTTCAAATTCCCGGTATCCCCTCACTTCCTGTTCATTCAGCTTACTGGGCAGAAATTTGGCACCCACTGCAATTCAGAAAAAAGATTACCCAATAATTAATGAAAAACAAAAACCATATTCGCTAAAATTGACACACCAAATTCTTTTTCTTTCATCTTTGTGAACTTACTGAAAGGAATCAATTCCGCCGGTTGATGAACATGAATGATACAAATTCTTTTGCCTCCTGAATTCTGTAAAGCCCAAACAAGCATCGATTTACATTCTTTCACAGATTTTCCTAGAGCAACAAAGATCTTCTCTTCAATTACCCTTGCTACCGGTTCTTCCACAATCTCTCTACCACTTGCCATCTTTCCTGGCATTCTAAATTCAACTAACCTCAATGGACTCGTTTGTTGCGTTTTCGCAACCCTCGCATGACTCACCATAGCCATATTTTATTTACGCTTATCTAACAAATTAATCGTCAAAAATACAGGGGAAAAAATCAAACCATTTCTCCTCTCTCTCTACAACTTACTACAACACCTTCTCCCTCTGAAACTGAAACCAGCTCTCCTTCTCTCTCTAAGAAAACGAAACAAGCTGAATTCAACTCCAAGACTTTCTCTCTCTGAGACTCCAATTCTCTCCCTCTTCGCGCTTAAAATGGCAGAATTTGATCAACAAGTTCGAAGTTGAATCGAAACCTAACTTTGAGCAAGGAATTAGAGAGGGGAAACAGCAGTGAGGAGGTTTGGAGGAGTCATTGCTACCTCTGATTTGGCTTGAAAAGGAACTGCTTGTCTTCAATGACGATGCTTTATGTTTAAAAAGGCAAAAAAACAAATAGAAACTCAAAGTCTTCACTCCAGATAGAATTATTTTAATCAAAAAAACAAATAGTGAAGTAACCGTAATATAATTTCGCGGGCGGGATCTAACTTCGGGAAGCAGCATCTCTCTAAAGTCAAAGCTCTTATTTTGGTCTCCTCAAAATTGTGGGATCAGCAGGTACTTTCAACTTTCAAGTTTCTGAAAACAAGCCCGATTCTTGCAAATATTTTCAATATGGTCTCTAACTCTCATATAGCAACTTTTGGAAGGTAGCAGTGTTTCCACTTTTTTTAATCTTTTTTTTGTGGATATTATAACCTATAGGTACTTTAAAAGTAAGTGACTGGATATTTAACATCCAGGAATTACATCAGAAAGTTTTGAAAACATCAAGGTTGATATTGGAAAATATGGAAAATTATAAACCTTTAAGGACTTAGATACGATATTGTTAAATCTAAAGGGATTGAGAAATAGTTTGCCATTTATGTTTTTCTAGTCGTAGCTGTAGTAGATTTGTTCACTTGCTTGCGAGGAAGGCTCAACGAATTAGCTGGTGGGGTTCGTTGCAATTTGAAAATTGCTAAGGTAAAAGGTTTAAAAAATCGGGTGAGGAGACACTCGCGTGATTAGCCTCTATCCTTTCCCTTAATTGTTATTTTTATTTTATTTATTTTAGCATTTATTTAATTAGAGATTACATTTCTGTTCTTTTATTTTATTATTATTATTGGAAATAATCTGAGGTTGTTTTTGTTTGTTGTTAATTTTTATTTTTTATTTTTTTAATTAAGTAAATAAAATATAAGAGAGAATACGGTGAGAGACACTCACGTATGTCTTTTCTCTTAATAATGTATCTATATTAGTATCATTTTTACCTTAGTTACCCATGTATTTTTTTGAATTTCATCCTTTACTATTTATCTTGGAGATTGGAGTCTATTGTTTTTTTCTATATAATTTTTCATTACTTTTAAAACTGATCTAAGTTATTTTAGATCTTTTTTTGTTTGTTGTTATTTGTTAAATTTGACTTTTTAGATTAATTTTATTAAATAATATTAAATTAATTAACTCAATAAAATTAACATATATTTTCCATAGTTTTTATCTTTAATTTTTTTTTAAATATTTTTTTAATAACTATATAAATATATAGGTTAACTCTATATAATGCACGGCTAACACTCAGCACCATAGCTTTATTACGTGAACTATTAGATGTCATCAGTAGTAAATGAATACTTGATAAAAGCTAACAGCACTTGTTATGGTCCTCGTGGATAATGTATTGATTTCAAATTAGAAGAGTCAAGGGTTTTTTATCATGCTAATTCCCTGGTCGTAAGAAAGAAAAATCCAGGTGAGGAGTTTCATTTGCGAGATTTATTATTGTTGTTGTTGTTTTTAGCGTTGTTATCCAGGGCTAACTTGCATATATCTTGTTTAACAAAAGAGTAAACAAAGGGAAAAAAAAATATCAATATTCAAACGATCATAAACACAAACTAAAATTTAAGAATAATTTTTCAAAAAAAATACTACCTCAACAAAAGAGAAAATGATAAAAATTAAAAACCAAAGTTAAGAGCACACATATATAAACATGGACAAAATTAGGAACTATTTAAGAAATATAAAAAAATAAAGGAATTAAAATAAAAAAAATTAAAAGTATAAGGACCGAAATACAAACAAAATATATTATCAATTTCAATCAAATGACAAAATTGAAACGATCAAATCTTCTGTACCAAAAATATTAAGGGATTTAAAACCAAAACCCATTGAAAGAATAAAAACTAAAATGAAAACATAATATATAATTAATTTTCAATTGAATGACACAATTAAAATAAATCAAAAACTTGCACAGATGAAATAAAGACTATACAACACAATAAAACAATCAGTGACTAAAATGAAACAACCATAAAACATGGGGGTTGTTGTGTAGTTTAGCGTGAAGGAGAGAAAAAAGAAAAAAAAAGTTCAACCGACCACCGTCATATCTCCATGCATGCGTCACACCATGAAGAAGAGGACACGACAGCTAATCCAGTGAGACGCTGGACAAATATTTTACTTTACCGTGACACGCCGACCAAAGCGTGTGTGGGGCCCAAATACTATCGGCGTGTGTGTCAGGCGCACGCGCGCGCGCATAGTATTCGAAGAAAAATAATAATTAAAAATAGTAAATTACCGGGAATACCCCTACAATCAACTCTTTCAATTTTGTGTTATTGGGGAGAGCAGATTAGTATTTATATATTTTTAAAAAAATATAAAATATCTGAAACACCCCCGCAGACAAACCATGATTTTTATCTTATTAGGGAATAAAAGGGTTATTTTATTGTGCAATAGAATGTGAAATTAACATGGCACCCCTTCTAGTACTTATTTTTTTTTGGTCTTATTAAAGGACTGAAAGATTATTTTACTATGTAAAAAAAATATATATATATATATATGACCCGCCTGAATTAACCCAAAAACATTATTGCAATTCACAGTGAAAACACTCACAAACTACAATAACACCGTGATATCTTTTAGTATATGTTATAATATTAAATTGGTCGGTGAAAAAACGGTAAAACCAACAGGGACATTACCTGTATAATAAATCATATGAAAGAGACATACTGAATTGATTAGAATGGTTGATTTTTCCATTCAAGTTATCGGAATGAAGCTGATATTAAATTAAATAGATGACCACTACAAGGGTGACCAACATTATGCCGCAGGCCAACCCCGTTTCTCTTTTCATCGTGAAGGCAATGCAAGGGTTCTCAAAGGAAAAAAAATAAAATGAGACTCGGGTCATTTACTCTGGTGAATAGACCCATGTATTTTTGATAATATGAAAAATAAATACAAAGAATAGAGGTTAGAATATCCGTGTGGTATCAAACCATGATACCGAGTTAAGTCATCGAAAGCAAGTTGAAACCTCATTTATCAAATCCTATGCCGAATAAACAAGTGGGTCTATTTGTTTAGTTTACAATCATATAAAAATATGATAATATCACAATCATTATTAAAAATAGCTGCATCCTAAATAAATATATAGACTTGCAAAATATATAGAAAAATAATAGAGCCTGTAAACTAAACAAGTATTGACGTTATACTTGAATAAAAACAGTTTAGAGTATTTGTTGATTTTTTAAAGGACTATAAAAAAATAATTATTAATCATGGATTTGATAACAAATATTTATCTACGAACCAGATTGAAGCCCAAACTCATGAACTCATTGTCAAATTCACAGAGTGTTCTGGGTTTGAAATTTTATTATCCAAAGTTTATTTGACAGTAATTTCTCAATTCAATTTTAATTAATTTTTAAAACATGTTAATATTTCATGTTGAAATACTCATGTTAGACTACAAAATTCAATAAGATTTTAATCTCAAATATAAATGGATCTCGTACAGGATTTGATCTTAAAAGGCCTCTTACATGTTCAAGCACAACTACAACATAGTTGATCTTAGCCATGTATTCCAAATAGTAATATTGTTATTCAATGATAAGAGATATTTTTTAGAGTGATTTGTATGTTAGTATTGAAATGAATATTTTATTATAAAAATAAAAAAAAAAATCAAGTTGAATGAAAAATAATTCAACAAGGGTCGCTAGCAATTTTTTCCTATCCTAAAAAATACATTTAAATTAGTGACTCTTGGATACACGAAATGAACGTGTATATCAACATTTTTTAGCCCATAAATTAAATTAGCTTGGTAAACCATATGCTTAAAAAATGGCTCTCGCCTCGGTGGTCACCCTCATTTCTCTATCATGCTGTTTAATATCAATTTTAAGGAAAGGAAAGCACACACATCAACATGTTTTTTCTCACCCTTGAGAGGAAATTTAATATTTTACATTGTGTTTTAAAAATATTTTTATATATTGATATTAAAAATATTATTTTAAACAAAAAATATTTTTAAAAACAAAATCAATTACCCTCCTAACAATAATACGTTGACTCTGTGGGCGAATTAACAAGGATTAATGCTACACGTGGCCGTGGTATAAATCACATCATCGTGCGTGACTTCTAGTGAGTAGCGACAATGTGACATAGCCTGACTTTGACAATGATTATTGAGTATTTATTTTTTAAGATATTTTTTGTTTAATAATATATTAAAATAATATATTTTTGTTTAATTTTGTTTCTGATATAACATAATAAAATGATTTTAAAATATCAGTTTTTTTAATTTAAAGTAAATAAAAAACTATTTTTTCAGAAATATTTTAAAACACAAAAACAAGTATAATTCCAAAATCCATCTACCGTCTGTGTACGTAATTGCGCGCCGTTTCCTTCTGGCCTCTGTCATCAGACTCGTCACTTTCCAGTAAAACGACCGAAGACCTGCGCAAGTTATGGAGGTTGGACTGTAATAATTGTAATAGTTTTTTTTTAAAAAAAAATATTTTTTTTAAATTTTATTTGTAACATCATTCCATCAAAAACAATTTTAAAAATACTAAAAATAAGAAATATTAAATTACCTTTTTTTTCTTTCAAAAATTTGTAAAACACAATTTTTATCGGGAAAACAAAAGATAAATAGATAATAGGATGTTCACTGTTCAGCTACCAAACCAGTCAAAATCAAGGTACTCTAACCAGTCTGAGTTTGGTAAAGATAATTTTAAAAATATATATTTTTTAAATAATTTAAAAATATTTTTTAAAAATCATAAAAAAATAAATTTTTTTTTCAAAAACGCTTTTGAAACAATCTTGAGATTAAAGAGTTTGCTTTCACTGTGATATTAGATTCGAGTCATGTGGTTGTTAATTTGATAACCGTTAGATTTTATATTGTCTTTAACTTTAGGGTCTGTAGGATTTAACAAGATATACGCAAGTTGATCTGAAAACCAATGTTAATAAGAAAAAAATCAAGGTACGCCAAATTGTCCAACCACATTGATATAATTTCATCTCAAACAATTTTTCATCTTAACAATTTGACGTGTGTTAAAGAAAAGTATTTTAATTAAATGAAGTGGGTCTATAATAAATTCTGGTGTCCATTAAAAGTTTATATTATCTTTATTTTTAAAATTTATGAGATTCATCGAGATGCACGCGAGCTTTAATAAAAAAAATCAAGGTTCGCCAAATTGTCCAACCGCGTTGATATAATTTCTCCTCGACATTTTGACATGTGTTAAAGAAAAGTATTTCAATTAAATGCAGCGGGTCTATAAATAAATTTTGGTGTCCACTAAAGGTTTATATTATCTTTTATTTTTAGAATTCATGAGATTCATCGAGATGCACGTGAGCTTTAATAAGAAAAAATCAAGGTTCGCAAAATTGTCCAGCCACGTTGATATAATTTCACCTCGACAATTTGACATGTGTTAAAAAAAAAGTATTTCAATTAAATGCAGCGGGTCTAAAATAAATTCTGGTGACAAACTATTTCAATTGAAAACTAAGTTTTCATGTTAGGTAGTGTGACTTTTCTTAAGAAATCTGCAGGTCTCGCTTTTGAGCAAACGATACGCTACATTGTTGTCCAGGCCAAATCAATTGTCTTATCAACAACAAGGCCTAAACTTCGCATGCATGTGTGTGTGTGTGTGTGAGAGAGAGAGAGAAGCATGAAGCCTTCTGACCAGTAGAGTCTATGGTTTGAAGTAAGTTATCGTATCTTGACTATGGGATAATAGTAGATGTTTGCCTATCTTTTGCATGCATGTTAATTTATTTCTAGCCAAAAAAAAATTTGAACTTGTGTTTTAATCCCATGAACCCTGAAATTAACAATTATATAAATTTTTAGTAGCCCTAAAGTTTGTGAGACTCAACTAGTGATCTTTAGAAAGCAAACTTAGGACCTGACCAGTTGAGCTGCACCCCTCAGGATTGGTCATAGTTCAAAATACAAGAGAGCAAGAGAAAATGTTTGATTTTCAACATGTTTTTTTAAAATCATATTAAAATTATATATTTTTATTTTTTAAAAATTATTTTTAATTCAGTGTATTAACCCATATATTAGAAGCAAAAAGAGGTGTCTAGAGAAATAAGTTTTAGAGTAGGAATATTTTGCTAGTCCACTGATATTAAAAGGATATTTGTAACTGCGTTTCATAAGTGTTTTTGAAAAAAAAATATTTTTATTTTTTATTTTAAATTAAATTTTTTTTAATTGTTTTATATCATTTTCATGCGTCAATGTCAAAAATAATTTTTAAAAAATAAAAATAAAAATATCATTTTAATATATTTATAAATAAAAAACATTTTCAAAAATAATCTCAACCACACTCCCAGATAATTACTGTAACTATGTGATCCTAGTTGGGTATACAACCAAGACAACGCTTTAAAAATAGTTTGAGAAGAAAACTTTATTAAGTTGAAAATATTTGTTGTGATTTAAAAAAAAGAATATATTACTATTGCGCTATAATTAATTATGTGATCCCGTGCTGATGATGTAAGAGTCCTCACTGGAAAATTCCGGTTGGGTTAAGGAGTATTATTTTAATTATTGGCTGCTAGATAGGTGGAAGAAATTTTAACATATATAAAAGCAACCAATGCAGCGATTATGTGCTAGGAATAGTCAGTGAAGCTATTGTTTGATAGATCAGCATCTTTGCACTTTATGAATTATAACTTCTTTTACTTTTTTTTCAGAAAAAGATCGAACCAAGTTTTCTTATGGCTGCATGCCAAACCTAATAAGGCATGGGTTGGTGACTTCTCAACCCATAGACGTCTACGGGGTTTTGCTTATTATTAAGTGTTTGTTTGTAAGTATAGTTGAGGTTAATTTTGAAAATAATTTTCATTCAGAAATGATTATAATGATATTTTTTATTTTTAAAAAGTTATTTTTGATTTTAACATATGAAAACGATTTAAAAATACTATTTTTTTTTAAAAAACATTATATTAGTCGTATTAGACCGACGGGCAAGGGTTTGGCTTACTGCCAATCGTGAGCTTAATGGTGTGCTAAGCACAAAGGATTAAAGAGTTGAAGATTATTATAGATCCCATGTTTAGAGCATAAAGCTCTTTTACTTTATTCTTATGATTTTTAACCTGAAATGATAATCTCATTTAGAAAAATATTTTAATCCACAGTGTACCGCTTACGTAGTAAACATGCTAGCTTGTATAAATATATATCCTTCTGGATAAACAAAAACCTAATCTTCATATCTTCCATTTGGGCCTTACATTGTCCATGGCCAACGATCGAGGTAATTCAAGCCCGACATGACTAGTCATTCAGGGTTACCTCCCTGCTTGCAAAGATGCAAGCCTATTTCCCGCCATGCCTCGTATTTAAAGTTTAAACCGCGTCAATTCACTTTCACAAATCACTCTTCTCATAACCGATATCTCTCTTTCTCAATCGTTCATTTGAATTAGAAAAATCAATTTATCGCTTAACCGCCAACCCTAGGGTTTCAGTCAATAAAATTAGGGTCCCATTACTCCTCTTTGAGACCTCAAAATCACTGACACGATCAAATGAAGTTGAAGATCAACAAAGCTTGCGATCTCAGCTCCATTTCGGTACTTCCTCCTCAATCAAGGTTCGGTTTTACTGTCACGACTCGCTTGTGTCTGGATTCTAAGAAAATTCACTAAGACTAAAGAAATTGAGTTTCTGTTTTTTGTTTAGCTTAGCTTTCGAGATTTCAAAAATTGAACACCAAAAACAACGGTGTGACTT
Organism: Salix viminalis; assembly: GCA_029228465.1. Lineage (NCBI taxonomy): Eukaryota > Viridiplantae > Streptophyta > Magnoliopsida > Malpighiales > Salicaceae > Salix > Salix viminalis. Next base: position 7,211,823 of record CM055439.1, read on the forward strand.
TTTTCTCTCACATAGATTTTCCTCTGTTTTCTGGTCCCCAAGCAGAAGGAATCGAGTTTTCAATTTAGTTTTCCAGTCCAGTCTTTCCTCTTATTTAAAATGATCTGAAGGAGATTAGCTGATTTTGATTTCTTTGTGAGATCTGCTTGGATGCTGAGAAAATTTTAAAAACGAGAGAGATGAAATAGAAAAAAAACAGCTGCTTATATTCAGTATTACGCTTCTTCGCTTGTTTGTTTAGCCTCTTGTCTGATCTTAAATACTTAAATTGACTGTTTCTAAGAAAAACTGGAGAATATGAGAATACATGTTTATGCAATGTTAAGATTTTCGTTGTCAGTTAATTAGGAGAGTTTTTAATAAGATATGAGAGGTGTTTTTATTGTTTTGGAGAATTCCCCCCTGCTTAGTTGTACAGTTTGTTCTTTTGATGACATGAAGGAGATCGAGTTCTATACCAGCTGGACCACAACAAGCATCGCAACTTCGATCACAACAATCACAGCAGTCATTTTCACAGGGGTTCTCATCTCAGCATGGCATATTTTCTCAGATCTCTCAGACTTCTCTTGATGAAGCTCTGACAAATGATCGGGTTGATTCTCATTTTGATTCGCCTTTATTTGCATTTATGAGAAAATGGAGCATTATAAGAGAACAACAAATTGGAATTCTTTTATTAAACTGTTCTCTAGAAATTCAAATATTTGTCTCCCTGCATTTTATAGTCTTTTTCAGTATTAAGCTCGATTTAGTTGAGGTTCTTAGTTAAGGAATTGGCTAAGGTGTGATTTCAAATCGTTTTATTTTCACATCTGTTTTGAGAGAAGGTGAGCCTGAATTATGGAAGCTTTCCTGTTCTTTCGTGACAGCATGTAAACACTTATAATTTATCATCGTACAGTAAAAGATAACGGAGGGGATTAGCTGTCAAACTGACGTTCATTTTATTTCTGATAGATATAGAAATTATAAGCTGTGAAGATCTAGTTCCTTTAGCCGTTTTGTTTCTCCATTGCTCATTGACTATTCTTACACCTAGACTCACTCTTGTCCTAAGGGTTCCTCCACCTATTATTCACCTCTGCTGTACATATTATGTCTACATTGAAGGGGCGAGAACCTCCTTCAAAGTGTGTTTTGCCGCTTTCAAAACTTCGTTTTGGAGTCCCTTACAGGGAATAGCTGCCTTGTCTGGACCCCTTTGCCAAACCTTCATGAATAGAATGGTGTCTCATGTAATGGTTTTGGACTGTGATGGAATTAATTGAGCAAAATTAAAAGAAACAATTTTCTGAGTTGCCTTACAGGGAATAGCTGCCTTGTCTGGACCCCTTTGCCAAACCTTCATGAATAGAATGGTGTCTCATGTAATGGTTTTGGACTGTGATGGAATTAATTGAGCAAAATTAAAAGAAACAATTTTCTGAGTTATTTGTTTATTGTATATAAAATACAACTGAAAATGAATTCATCATTCCACCTTTTACCTTTGCTTTTTGTTCATTTTCTATGCAGAGATTCAGTTCTCAGGAGCAAGAGAACTATGTGAAGAAGCCGTCTTGCTTACCAGTAATTAACTATAAACGTGAAGAGAGTCAATTGCCAGTCTCTAGATCTTCCAATCTGGTGCGCAAATGGAGCGCTGCTCCTGTTCCAGATCATAAATGTAAGTTTCATATGGAGTGTAATGAATATCTGAAAAGTATAGCAGTTTAGATCTCCTATTGAAGATCTATACGTGGATCAATTAATTTTATATTCTTCCATGCGTGGATTCTTCTTTCCGTGGAATGCTAAATTCGTTGTTTAACTAAGCAGGTAAGATAAATGAAGAACTTCAGCACCGGATTGGAATGATGGAAACTTCTTTAACCAAGTTTGGAATGATCTTGGATTCTGTTCAGAGTGATGTCATGCAAGTAAAGAAAGGAATAAAAGAAGAATCACTGGAGAGTGAGTGACAAAAACTTTTAACACGCTGGAAATCAGGAGCTTGTGAGAAACAAATGTTAATGAAATTGTTCCTTGGGACTGTGGCAAAAACTAACTGTGATATCTAAATTGTTCCTTGTCCTGCCCTTTAAGTTGAATATAGCTTTGTAATTTATCTATTAGTTTATTGAATAACTCATATTGATATATCTGTCCCATATAGCCTGGTCTTGTCAGGAAGGATTTGGATTAGAACTAAGATATTTAGTGTCTGTTTATCCTACAATTAACTGCGAATTTAATCTCATTACACGCAATGTCAGTTATTTAACATAATTTGTTAACGTCGTTTTGTCATCTCAATTTCATTCAGTGGAAGGCATGCGTCAGAAGCTTATTGTCCTCGACACCTCGCTGCAGCTAATGGTAAACTGTAAAAGTACACTTATGTATGACTTCAGAATAGTTGTTTGAGTGTCAATGACTCAGCACTTTTAAACATTACCGAGATGTTGTAAACCAGAATAAGGGACAAGAAGATGTCAAATTCAGCCTTGAGGGGAGCCTGAAATCTGTATCAGAACAACTCAGCAAGGATAGATATCAAGATAAGTTGCAGCAGATTTTCTCGGCACTTTCTACCTTACCAAAGCAGACGGAAACATTTCTGTACAAACTACAGAAGGAGCTATGCACAACCTTCACCAAGGAAATCCAGGCATGTTGTTTTCTACTTCCTTGCTTAGTAAAAATAATATTGAAGTGTCCAGTCTTCTTAGAAATTCTTGCTTAATCACTCAATCCCTATTTTAAATAACTCAATATTGCCTCTCGGCTCTTGCTTGGTAATTCCTTTTCACTGTCATTTCTATACTTGCAGGAGATGGCTTGCGGACTGAAGACCCCTCTCAACCAAAAATGTCCATCAATCACTATACTTTCACCAAAGGTGCTTTACTCTTTTAAGAAAATTCGGGGTATCTTATCCGAGAATTTAGCTTTTGCAAGCATGATTTATAATATAACCGTGCATCTATTCAAATTTGCAGGTTACTAGCCACCATGTTACTCCAGAGAGAAAGCCCGAGCCAGTGAAGAAGTATGACATTCAACCTGGTTTCCCCCCACTGATTCTCTCGTTTTCTATGCTTGTTGATTCCATTTTCCGTGCATAATAAATTTAAATCCATAAGTGCATCCATGTGTGTGAAAGAGAGAAAAGACAACGCATGGCAGTTCCATACCATGTTATTGGCAGCCTCTGCTTGGATTTGATTAAATGCCTTGGTTTTGTATGTCTAGTTGCGCATTTGTTATTCTGTATCGTCTTGTTGATCTATATTGCTTGTTCAATTCTTAAAATCAATTGTAATAATCATTATATCGAACTAAGAGCTCTGGATGATTTTTCTCGATTCCAGCCCAGCTTTGCTTCCAAAGGTTGCTGGGCAAGCAAAAACTGTTCCGATGGTGGAAATAGGTGGTTGGAAGTCTGTAAAGGTGAAACAGCGCACATTTACACAAGCGGCACCCCCCAGGGAGCAGAAACGCATCAAAGTTTCTTCAGATCAACAGGTAGTTCTTAGTGTGCACCTGTTTTTGGCCTTCCCAGTGTTGCTAAGCAAACACAGGTTTTTAGCTGGGATGTGCTGTATGTTGGCTCTTCCTGGTTGATTGGCGTGGTAAAAGTAGTTGCAGTAAAGTTAAATTCCTTAAAAAATGAACAACAAATAAATGATCTCTGCCGTATGTGTTTCATGGGAAATTTTCTGCTTACTGATTCAAATAAAAATTTCGCTTACTATTCTTGGTCAATTTAAAATGTTGACCCATATTGCAGGAAGAACAAAGTAGAGTTATTATCGATTCAGATGAGGAGATTGATGGAGTTTTTTCTTGCTTTCTTGATGTTAAAGAAACAGGTATTTCGAGGATTTTTCAGGATTTATTATTACTTTTCATTACGTCTAGTGTCCTATCCTTCTTCCAAATACTCATATAATAAATAAATATCATGATAGATAATAATATAAATCATATTATATAGTCTTATCTAATAGCTTAAATTTTTAGGTGAGATAGTTTCTTAACATGGTATCAGAACCTTGTTGACCTAGCGGTCATGAGTTCGAATCTCACCATCCCTATTCTATTTGATAAAAATCAAGCACAAGGTAGTGTAAATTTATGTAAGTTTTAAGTCCAAAGGGCTTTCACTTGAAATGGGTGTTAAAAAATGATATAAATCATATTATAAGACCTCAATTAATAACTTAAGTTTTTAGAGGAGATAATTTCTTAACACATCATATCTGTATATATATCTGTATATGATATATTTAAGATTTAAAACCCTCTTATAAGAAGTCCTGCAGTTAGATGGCACCACTGGAGAGAATTCTATATAAAGGGTGACAGTTTTGAATTGTAGATTTCTTTGGGATAAGAGTACATGGTAATTAACCATGCACAGAGGGCTATTTTAAAAAAGAGCTCTTGGCTGAGCTGTGTAGAAGAACGTAGCATCTAAAGTGCAATATTCTCGCTGTTACAGATATTGTTTGGGAATGTAAGCAAATAAAAAACGGTTTAGTGGTGTAAAAATATATTTTTTAATATTTATTTAGCTTACATAAAAATAATACCTTAGAATACAACTATTCCCTTCAACCTTCAAAAGAATAAGAAAAAGAAATACGCATTCCCACCTATAGCGCACACAGACACTTTTCAGAACCATTATTCGATCTGCTAACGTCGCTGTAAACGCTAACTGTTTCCTGTTCAAGGCATAAGAAACCCCATAATCGGTGAATCAAAGGAAGACACTGCAAGAATTTTGCGAAAAGCTAGGAGGCAAAAGAGAAAATACTGTAATCCTATCATTATTAATTGAAGGTACCCTCGCGCTTTTGTATTTTCTTTATTATTTTATTTTTCGTTTGAAAAAGCACTTGCTATATTCTATGTACACACTCTTCCAATTGTTGTTGGTCTTAAGATCTCTACCATATTGAGGGTATTGAAACAAGAATAGAAAGTGCACTAGCCTAAAAGGGAATAACAAATCTTGTAGATGTGCTAAATGAATGAAATATTTTTACTTTTTAGTCATAATTCAAAAGTTGCTTTATGTAGATAATTTTAAATTAATTGTATGTTTAGTAAAAAATTATTAGAATATTTTTTATATAAACTCTAAATAAGATGTTCAAGTCAAGATTTAAGCTGACTTTTGATAAAATAAAAACTTAATTTTATAACAGATTTTTAGGTTAAGCTAAAATTAGTTTAACCAAACTTATTTATATTTTTTTCTAAAAGTTAAACCCTAAATCAAATCAAAACCTAAATCCCTTGCTTAATATAACCTCGATTAGCAGCGTGGCTTGCATATTAGTGATGCAAGAATTTCTTTTATATGAAGGGAGGAGGGGGTATTTGAGATTGTGCTGGGTGAAATTCAAAATAGTTTTTCTTTGAAAATATATTAAAATAAGTTTTTTATGTTTTTATTTTATTTTTAACATTAAAACATCAAAACCATAAAAAGACAGTAAAAAAATATTAATTTAGTATATTTTAAAAAAAATATTAAAAAACAAGAACAGAAGCTTCGTGAAAGAATACCCCCAAGTAAGCGATACACAAGGTCTTCAGTGCCAGCGGCGTATGCATGTAAATATTTCTTGGTTACCGAGTCTCTTTTTTTCCCGTCCCGAATCATCACAAGTTGCCAAGGAAGATGGTTTGAAACACTTTTAAGAAATTTGACAATTAATTATTATTATTATTTACTTATTTTAATATTTTTTGGTGTTTTTATCTGATATGTTAAATTTAAAAATGATTTTAAAATAACATAAAATTATTTTAATATATTTTTAAATAAAAAATATTTAAAAAATAACAATTTTTAAACAGACCAGAAATCTTGCCAAAGACCCACCACCGTACACGTGTTTAGATTTGTCGTGTTTATGATCTCCATCAGTTGAGTACATTTTATGTGTTATTAGCTTATCTAATAGGGATGGTGTGATGGCAAAGGACTTGAGATCTGCATAACATGTCTCGAGTTTGAGTTAGAATGTGCACTTTTTATAAGAGTCTGGGACAACTGAGGTTTTATTCGTCCACTTGAACTCACATAGTATGTTTTTCGAGGATAACATTTTTCTCGAATCCAAAAAAAAAAAAATATCTCCCTTCTCCCAGCAACTTTGTTGCATGTGCATTTTATTAGTGGTGGGTGCAACATTACCCAGGAAAAAAAATTTAATTTCACTTCCTGTCCTGTGAGGAGGACAAACCCATATGCATCCAATAACTTGGCCAAGAAGAGGAGGAAAATAATGCACTGTGTAGGATTATGGATCAAAACTTTGTGAGCAAAGTCTAGGATTTAAGCCATATCATTGCAATCATAATTAGAAAATAATTAATAACCAAATTGGAAGGAAAACAAAGAGGATAAAACTAAACAAAGAACGAAGAAATGAAGAATAGAGGAATTGGGCTTTCATTTCGTGGCTTGCCAATTCAATGTCCATGGACTACAGCACAGGCTGCTGTACGGCCTGTGACTTTTAAGCTTGGATACAATTCGGAGTCAAGAATATGGAAAAGCTTATGTTTAGCCCTTTGCCTAGGATTTTTTTTTGTTTAATTTTCTTGCGTACAAGACTTTTCCTCGATAAAAAATAGATATGGAAAGGAGAATGCCTAGATGGTTTTGCTATGTTACTCTCTCTCTTTTCCGAACAAGTATATCCACTATTGTATGATAACCATCACTGTGACTGTGTTATAAGACTTTTTCTCAATAGTAAAACGCCACTATTTTAACACAAAAACTTTTAAATAATAAACTAAAAAATAAAAATAAATATAAAAATAAATATAAATATACAAGTGTGACAACAAAATGAATTGTTTTCTTAACGAGGCATACTGTATAGGTTTTAGTATTTTATTTATTATTAATAAACATTCTATTTATTACGATAAATGTACATGATTTTATATTAATAATCGTTGTAATTTTCTCTCCTTCCAAAATAATTTTATTTTTTTTCATTTGTAGAGTTGGTATAAGAACAGAGCATTTCTTGTATAGTAGAGTCTATACAATAATACATCACCTATTTTTTATTTAATTTTTAAAAATAGCTTTTTAAAATATTTATATCATTCTTTTATGAAAATCTTGAATGATTGTGATTAGTCAAACTATGTTTAGCTTGTTTGTTTTTACATTTCAAAAATAAATTGTTTATTTTTTTAGATTATTTTAATATGCTGATATAAAATTAAATTTTTAAAAACTAAATTATTTTTTATATATAATTTTGAACTAAAAATATTTTAAAAAATCAATGTTACCTCAATTAAAAAAAAACTAGTTATTTTTATAAATAAATTTTGTATTGTATCATTTTTTTATATATTTTTTTAAATATCTGCCTAGTTGTTCTGTGGACCTGGAAGGAATGATTGAAGTACGAATAGTTATTTTGACAGATCCCCTGACCACTTTAAAACCAACACGTGCCCAGATCACAATTTTCTTTACATCCTTTTTTTTGGGTTTTACAAACAATAATTGCTATCTAAGAAATAAAAAGAATAAACAAGAAAAGGATTCGCCCCCCTCGCACTAAGCTGATAAACCGCCATCCCTTTAACGGTTCTTTTTCACTGGAAAGGCCGCGTCACTGAAAGATCATCAGCTATGATTCTTCAAGGGCTGCTTACAAGGGCAGGTCCTGTAGAATAAAATATGGGGGGCAGGCCTGCTTTATATATTTATAATAATCTCTTAAGGAATTATTAGATTCGCTGCTCATGGAGCAATTCCTTGGTTTCCCTCAATGACTATAGCTAACTTGTCCTATTAGGGAATCGAGACTTCTATAGTTTGGCAAATCTCATTTTTCAATGATAGCGATGCGCTCATCGGTAAGCAACTAGCGAGTGTTTGAAAATATATTTTAAAAAATTAAATTAAAAATTATTGATATTTTTATATTATTTTCATTTATTGATGTCAAAAATAATTTTTAAAATACATATAAAAAATATTATTTTAATATATTTCTGAACGAAAAAAAACATTTTCAATAATAACCCTCAATCACACTCTCGATAGATAGACATTAATATTGCAACTATGCATATGATAAAGGACAAGAAAGTCATCTCTTTGATTTTCTCTACAGAAGAAACAACATAAACATAATTATATTTTTGGAATGACTAGAAGAATTATGGGCAAGAAATCATCATTTGAAAACTGAGATAACATGCAAAAAATTAATATATATAAAAATACAAGAGCTTTAATTAGATAACGATGTGCTTCTACCGATCATTCTTTCGTTGAGCAAACCTCTTGAAATGACAAAATTTAGATATAGCGCCCAAATAACTTTACCAAGTTGAGCAACATCACTCAAAAGATTTATATTTTTTCCTTAGTTTAATTAGACAACGTTGTGCTTATACCTGTTTGTTTTTGTTCTGGTTTTGATGTAGAACGAGGAACTCGACAGTGCTGTTCCTTTCTTATACATCACGAAGGAATTCAATTGTTGAACCATTCAAATTGCCGTGATTCCAATAATCCCTAAGTTGGCCAACAAAAATCAAACCATATATATCCACATAATAAAGCATGCTTCGCCCCATAAATGCGATTACTTTCTCGAGTGTAATACAACTTAGAAGAGCTTTTTTGCTTTCTTTTTTCCAAGATTGAGGCGTTGGTTGGGATTCCTTTTGAGACGCTGGGTGTTCAAAAGAGAGAGGCGTATCCGATGCTTAAGGAGTGGCTGGAGAGGGAAAAGCCAATAATCCAGTGTGGGACGATACCAACCCACCCACTTTGCTTAGTTAAAGTCTTGGAGAAGTTAGCCTGCCATAGTCTGGTAAGTGGCTCTGGTGAGTCTTTATCTCATAATTTTAGCTGAGTGATTGTAGCAATTGGCCTAACCAAGAAACAAACAACCAACTTCAAGTAGGAAAGAAAGTCTAATAGCTACAGGTCATCTCCTAGATAAACATCACTTGCCCACCTTAAAATAAACTACAAGTCTGTTTGGCTACATCTGATCCAACTCTACTTTATGGTACCAGAAAGTGTTTGAAAAAATAGTTTCAAGATCGTTTATAAAATGAATATGTTTTGGTATTTTTAGATTATTTTGATGTTTTTAAATGTCAAAAAAAACTGATGTTCTTAAAATAAATAAAAAACATCATTTTGATACATTTCAAAACATATATAGCACTTTTTCAAAAATACTACTATATTGAGACATTCTCAAATGACAAAATACTCTACAAATCAGCTAATAGATCATCAGTTCTCAAATATTATAGTATTAGTATCAGCCTTGGATGTCCTGCTAGACTGGGCTAGATAATTTTTTTTTTATTAATGTGAGTGTCCGGGCTAGTCTATATATGTCTCGATTAGTTTTACGAGTCCTGAAATGAATAATTATATAAGTCTTCAATAATCATCATATTAATAAGCACAAGGCTCGAACATGAGATCACATGGAAGACAAACCCTTTAGTTTAAAACTCTTAGTAATGGACCACCTGTTACATGGTTGATTGAGTTAGATAGTTAAATATCATCTGTTGAGACCTTGCATGGCGACCCCCAATCCTTTGGCTGTGTCTATAAAACCCAGCTTAATGTTCATTAAATTAATGTAATATTTACGTGATTTATTCAATTAATTTGAGTGAGAAAATAATCAATGATAAACTGGAGATAATTTTACAGCAATAAAAATTCATCCGAGTAGGAAGATAAAGCACAATAAAAACTCAGACAAATCAAATAATTTCTCCCTACATTATTATTACGGAGTGTGGTCTCCAATAAAAAAAAAACATCATCATTTTTCATGGCTGTTAGCCTGTTATGGTAATAGCCACCCGTTCTCTTTGGATTTAAAAAGGTGCCGGGGGAGCCTTCCTCGAGCCTCCTCCCTTTAGTAATCTTCGAATATCTTTAAGGACAAGCATGGATAAAGCTGCCCTGGCACCGACATTAAAAATTCTGCCTCTGAATGGACACTCTGTCAAATTAGTTAAAATGGAACAGCGAGGGTGAAACGACAACAACAAAAAACAAACAAACAAACATGTTCTTCTTCCCTCTCATAAATGGTAGTTAAATAGAAACACGAGGTCTAAACCGTAAAAATTACATCAGCCAGTCCCTGGATGACACCACCCTACCAGATTACAAATATTAAGGGCAGTTGATTAACTCTAATGACTCATTTGCTGCATAAATGATAACATGCGCCGCCCCAAGTAGAGTGAGATGCCTTGATGCTTTCATTGTCGTTGTGACAGTTGTTATTTAGATTTTAGATGTTAGGAGGCGTTGTACTTGCCACCGGAAGACCATGGGGCCTTTCACCGGTCGATGCCTGCATTGCACGCCCAAATTAATTTTAATTTTTAAATTTATATTTATATTTATATTTATTAAAAAAATCTCCTTTACACAAGTTTGATAAGTTTTGCTTGTCAAAATAATTTAGTTATTTTATTATATTTTTAAAATATAAATATAATAAAACCAACTTATTCCTAATCAATCTGATAATTAATAATATAAACCTTCTAAAAAGATTACACTACCTTCAAGCCCGTTGATGATTTTTTCTTAAAAAAGTGTAATTCTATTGCAATAAATACCGAATCCTCCTAGTGACAAACAAACATTGTTTTTCTCTATTGTATATTGTATTTCAAAAATATTTTTGAAAAAAAATGATTTTTTTTTATTTGAAATGATTTTTTTTTAAATGTTTTTAGATAATTTTGATGTGCTAATATAAAAATAATTTTTTAAAAAATAAAAAATATATAATTTTAAACAAAAAAAATACTTTATAAAACAACCTAAACTATATATTCATAAACTGGCACATAGATTTTGTAATTACCATTTCTATACACCCATTTTTGACACCGTCACAACTTTCATTTTGATCCCTCCTAGAAAAAATAAATAAATAAATAAATAATTTTTTTTTAATGACTCCAATTGGGATCCCACATCTCCATTCAAACACAATTGGCAACTTGTTCAGCAAATACAATCATATACTCCCACTTGATATTATCAATTATTATTTACTAAGTTACAGTACATATCAGCCGTCTCATATGGGCCTTCAACGTGTCAATTTAGAATTGGTAATATGTGGGCCCAACTGATTTAACTCAGTAGGACCCCAACAGAGCTGTATTTCTAGGCCCAACTGCTCCATCCACATTCACCAAGGACAAAAACACAACACCGGTATCCTCCGTGGCGCTGCCATTCTTCCTCCATGCAAGCACCTTCTTGCTTTGCCCGACAGTAAAATTCGGGTCACCTCACTGAAACAGAAGCTTTTTGGCTGATAGAATTATTTTTTCTCTTACTTCTTCTTTTTTAAATAATAACGACCGGGTTATTTAATTCTAGAGTCAGTAGCAATCCTGGTTCGAAATCGTTTTTTTTCTCCTTATCTGAGTGTTAGAAAAACAACTAAAATTCAACTTGAAATATTAATTTTTTTATTTATTTATTTCGGTCTTTCTTTATATTTATTATTTAGAATTAAAAAAATAACAAGGAAAACAAATTTATTTATATATTGTTTGACATTGTCATCTAACCATTTAAAAATTCTTGAATTTTCTTTTTTTAATATTTTAAAATCATTTTAGCATGTCAATATTCGAAATAGATCTTTTAAAATAAAAAAAAACTAATATTCACCAAACTTTCAAATAAAAAATTGAACCAGTCACTATAAAATTGTTAAAGAATGATTTGCGTTTTTTTTTTTCTTATATAAAAGTAAAGGTGTGCTGCAGACAGGCACTGGGTTTTGACAGGGAAGGCATGGAACAGGTCTCACTGCACCAAACTACCAAACCACAGGGTTACAAAGGAGGGTAGAGCAGAATCATTTCTACAATACATACATTAAAAAACAACCCTATTATAATAATAGATATTATTATTATTTTATTATTTTTTTATGTTTTTCATCAGTTTAATTAAAAATGGAAGGTGATCTTTTATGCAGATTTGAATTCGAAATAAAACCCATCATTGCATCCATAAATAGTTGACAAAAACAAAGAGATGGATTTAAGTGAACAAGAAGCTTAAATTCAATCCTAGCCTTGTCACTTCACCTCATTATTTTACCTGTTCAAATCAAATCAATAATTCCTGCTCTCTAAAGCAGTGACTGAGATGTAACAAATACGGCTCCACGTAAATGCTTCTGTGTAAAAATAGTTCCTTGTTAAGATTTAAGTAATTTTTTTTTATATATATATATATATCCTCCACCTTTCAAGGTTAGAAACCTCTCACTGGATTCAACTCACATAATTTACTTCCATTATTTATGTATGGCCCTCCGTCGTCATTTTCCCCAACACCCATGCCACACCACACTCTCTCTCTACGCAAGACAGCCTCTCTCCAACATTTTTTATCTGTTGCCGAGAGACACAGAGAGACAGAGAGTGAGAGTGAAAGTGTATTCTATAGAGAGAGAGGAGAGATGGGAGAGGGGAGAGAGACAGAAAGTGTATTCTATAGAGAGAGAGGAGAGAGGGAAAGATAGTGACTTTGATGATTGCGCTGAGTGAGGAGGAAATAGCATTGCAACAGAGAAAAATGGGGAGGGAGATAATAGCGAAAAGCATTTCTCGAATACAAAGCTCTCTCCTTTGCTTTCTCATTCTCTCTGGGCCCATCAGTATCAATCCTAAACCAAACTTTCACGTATTCTCCTTCTTCTTCTACCAAAAACAATGTAAAGCTTTCAACTTTCTCTCACACCTCCGCCTTCACTTTTTCCCGGTCTTTATTGCCTGCCCGTATGACACAAAATTTTTATTTCCCACTCAAATTATAATGGGTCGGTGGATGCTTGACAAAAATTTTATACCCCTCTCTTTTTAGTTGTCAAAAGATAGATACCCACTCAGGAGAGAGAGAGAGAATACCTGTTTTTTTACCATTGCGTGTATTAGAAATTTAGAAGACAATATTTTTCTGAGGTTCTTTTTGTTTTTCTTGATCTGGGTTCTCTTTGTTTATTGGTGAATTGGACAGGATTGACTGGCTGCTTTGAGGTTTAATCGAATTCGAGGAATATTTTATAATGGTGCTGATGAAAAGATTGGCTTGGTGAGTTTGACTGTGGACTGGAGAGAATTAAGGCTCTATTTTGGTGTTTCAAGGATTGGAGAGATATGACATTCAAAGAGATAATCATGGAGCTTTTTGATCAATTAATGCATAATTGGTTGTTGTGGAGCTGAGTTTTTTATACACTTCAAGGCAAGCTTTGTAGGAGTTGATCAATTCTGTTGAGTGAAATTTTGAAGGTGAATTCTTGAGCTGTGATTCACTTTCTGAGTTTTTTATGTAACCGGTCCTTTCGGTTCAAGGAAAGAACAGAGTTTGAGACCTCAGGCGCTGGTTCGAGAAGTGAGGCTTACGAAGGAAAAAAGAAGAAGCCTTTGATGCCTTGCCATGCAAAGAAAGTTTGGACAAGCTTAAACTTGACTCTTCTAGAAAGCTCCTTTGAGTTGTTGAAGCTGGATTTTCTTACTGTCCTCTGACTGTCTGTACTGCACCTGGCTGCATATCGTTCTTCTTCTTGGCTTTATTGAAACTGAGGTAATTGTTCTATGTAGTCCATTTCTCTGTCTTGCGAATATTTATATTTTTATATCATATTTGATGATCATAAAGATTAACATAAAGAAAATTTAATACTCTGGACTAAAGTTTTGCTTCTCCATGAGTGACAATCATGCCTTTTAAGATCACTGCTAGGATTATATGCCAAAGGTACCTGATGAAACTGTTTTGAGGGGTAACTGAATTATGTTATAGAATGTTTGTAGCATGTATGGCCTTATGTTTGCCGATAAAATGTGTCTTTATCTTTATCTCTTTTTATTTGCTCCCTGGTTACTTGTTTATGTTTTAGCTGCGCATTCTTGTCCGAAAATGAGAATGTAGTCCAATGCAGAAGAGGCTGGAACGAGAAGCTATTTCATTGTTTCCCCAATGTTTTATCGAAACTTTTGTTACTAGGTGTTTCAGGCTTATTGAAGTCATCTTTCCGGGCATGGTTTTCACAAGCTTCGAGGAATAGTGTTTCAAAACTTTCCTCCTCTTTTCTACTGGTTCACCTGTCAAAAATGTTTTTACGGCCTCCACCTATTTTCTGACGATGTCATCATAGAAAACATCGCTGCTGCTTTCTATCACTAACCGGTGGATTTAGAGAGCAATCATCATCACATGCGCAGTATTATAGATGCATAATGTTATACCATATTTACTGCCACTTCGATCCTTTATTCTGCTTTGCGTTCATTTCTCTGCTGCTCATTGTCATGCGACTCGCATCCCCATTTATTTTTATGCCTGCAATGTCTTTGGTGATTGGAAATCTCTTCGTATCTTTTAGCTTATATATGAGCTTTTGAATTGAAAACAATTCTGGTTAATACTCTTCAACTGATGTTTCATTTTTTTGGCTCATCCACTTCCTCAAATAAATCAGATATCTAGCACTGCCTACAAGAAACCTGGATCAACATAGCATAACACAGTCAAAGAACTAGTCGCTCATTATGGCAAAAAAATCACAGAGACGCCCTGTGCGATATGAAAGAGACCAATCAGGCTGCATGTGGGGTTTGATGAGCATGTTTGACTTCCGCCATGGTCGATCAACACAGAAGCTGATTTCAGATAGGAGGCGTGGGACCAGACATGCTGTCGGTAAGAAACTATCTTTGTAATGCAGATCAATCTGAATAGCTACGGCATCTTTTTTGTATGGAAGGGATGGGTTAGTGCATGCAACATACACATGTTTTTCTTCCACTGTTAATAATTCCCTTCGATGGAAGTGAATTTGAGAAGTGTTAAGGCAGTTGTTGTGTTTATAAGGAATTTAGCGATTGTCTTCTTGTTAAAGATTTTAATCTGATTGTACTTTTTCTTTACATCGGTCATCGGTTAAAGATGAATTTCTAGTATTCTTGCTTTAAGCCCGTGAAACATGTTAGCGAATCTCTTTTCTTCTGCAGGTACTGGAACTCCTAAGAATAGGTTTGACAATCTTAAAGAAAACTGCCAAGGCATAATTGTAAGTGTTATGCATCCAAACCCAACATGTCTTTCAAAACTTTCTTGATATTTGCAAGGAACGCCTGTTGTGATGAGTAAGCCACCTGTAAATTACTTATTTTTCCTATTTTAAATATATCAGCATGGTGAAGAGGGCAGAAAAACAACAGGTGGTACCAGTAAGCTGAGTGTGAAAAAGCTCATGGAAGAAGAGATGCTCATTGAGCAAGACACAAAGAATGAAATAAACAATCCTGAGGTAGAACCAAAACAGTCCAATTCAGAAAATGGAGGCCACAAAACAAAGAACCACAAGAGAAAAAAAAGTCGCACAAAAAGCTGTGATATACACATAGAGGATCTTAATGGTGCTGAAAGCTTGGAATCTGATCAGCATTGCCTTCATAATTTAGAGAAGGAAACTACGAAAAGTCTTGATATAGTTGAAATAATGGAGGATTTCTGCCACCAGATCCATCAGAAAAGCATAGGTTATGGGGAGCATGACCAACGTGATGAAGTTCAACATCATCCACACCAGAAGAATCCTGACTTTGAAGAGAAATTGAGTGAGGCAATAAAACTTGTCAATGAGAAACTTATTGACAGGAAGCATGTCACTGAAAATGGGGACCTCCACCCATCCAAAGAACTGAGGGATGCACTTCAGATTCTAACTTCTGATGAGGAATTGTTTCTAAAACTCTTACAAGGTCCGAAGTCCATAATGGTGAAGCATGTTCAAAATTTGTGGAATGCTCAGGTTGAGAAAGATGGCGACTCCAAGTTGCCTGCTATATCTAACTTGATGGAACAGGGGCTTGATGACTTCAGGCATTCTGATGAGGCTATCCACGGCAAACAACGCAAATTTTTCAAAAGAAAGACCAAATCTCTGGAAAAGAACCCATCAAAGGAAAATAAGGCATCTCAAGCTTCAAATAGAATTGTAATATTAAAGCCTGGCCCGACAAGCTTGCTACTACCTGAAAATGAAAGCAGTATTGGCTCATCACCAGAATCTGAATTCATCATCAGAAACAAAGGTTCGAAATGAGAGATCTGCATCTCACTTTTCTCTGACTGAAATTAAAAGAAAGTTGAAAAATGCAATTGGGAAGGAAAAGCAGGAAACCTCTACTGATGTGACTTCAAAGAGATTTTTTCAACAAACATGCTGCGGGAAATAGTGAGAAAGGATTCAAGGAGAACCTTGGAAGGAATTCTCCAAGTAAAGACCACTTCTTTATTGAAAAAATTGCTAGACCTCCCATGGGTGGCAAAATGAGGGAGAAGACTTGCAAGTTGAAAGAATCTGAAATAAGTGTGGAACATGAAGCCGCTATTTATCCCAAGCAAAGGCCATCTAACATCTACATCGAGGCCAAGAAACATCTCTCTGAGATACTGAGCACTGGCCAGGGGGGTGTGGATTTTTCAAGCGGGCAGGCGCCAAAAACCCTTGGCAGGATTCTCTCCCTTCCCGAGTACAATTTTTCACCGCTTAGTAGTCCAGGAAGGGATTGGGAGCAAGGCTTTATGACAGCACAGATGAGATTTTCTGCCAGTGAAAAATTTCAGAAACATGAAACCAATGTCAGCCATTTAGGTCAAACAGCATTAAACTCAGAACCTCAGTCATCACTTTCCAATGACAGCATCCGGGATAAAAAACAAGCTTCTCCAAACCCAAGTGCAAGTCCCTCAAATGAATTTCATGATAAAGAAGAGAGAACCTTTTGCTCTATCAGAGATGAGATACCTTCTGAAGGTAGTTTTTCTTTATCATAGGATGTAGATAGATAAATCACCATGCTGGTAATTTTTCCTAATATAGGCCTTCTCAAAATTTTATGCAGGTAATGTGGAGGTTGTAAAAGAGACTGCAATTGAAGAAGAGAGCAATATCTTAGATAGTTACTCTGAACCAAGTAGCTCGCCTCTTGATGAAGATCACCAAAATGGTGATATGTCTGACGTTTGTGATAAAAAGGAAAATTCAGAATGCTTGGAACATGTAATTTTACTGGTTGCCTGTCCTTTTCAGCTCATCACATATCTTTAAAATTATATTCTAATAATTCTACTGCACTTTTCAGGAATCATTTGAAGAAAATCAACCTCTATCTTCTCCATTAACATCTCCAACCACCTCTTCAAACACCAAAAAACTTAGCTGTCTAGAGGTTACATCTGAGATACCAGAACGGCCTAGTCCTATATCTGTACTTGAGCCACTTTTAACAGGGGAGGACATCAGCCCAGCAAGCAGCAAACTTGAACCTGGTAGGTCTTCATAAAGAAAGTCTAATGACTTTCAGTATTTGCTTAGGATTCACATCACATGGTTCTCAAGCTAATTTTAGTTCATTCTCTTATCTATCAGTTGAACTGCCAGTGCAACCCTTGAGAATTCAATTTGAAGAGCATGAACCTTCAGCTGCAGATCAAAACATCCGCCTGAAAGGTTCTGTAGATGATGAGGAATCAGTATTTGAGTATGTAAAAGCAGTGCTTCAAGCCTCTGGCATGAAGTGGGATGAATTTTATATGAGGTCACATTCTTCAGAACAGCTTCTTGACCCATCAATGTTTTTTGAGGTAGAATTCTTTTCAAGCCAGCTTTGCTGTGACAAGAAGCTTCTCTTTGATTCTGCTAACGAAGCTCTTGTGGAGGTATATGGGCGGTATTTTGGCTGCTTCCCTGGGTTGCCATTTGTAAAATCTACCATCCGGCCTGTCCCAGACATGAAAAATGGCATTTACGAGGTTTGGGAAGGAGTCTCTTGGAATCTCCAACCCTTGCCAATGCCTCATACTTTGGATCAGCTTGTCAAGAAAGATATGGCGAAAACTGGAACATGGATGGACCTTCGTTATGATATTGAAACTATCCTTGTTGAAATTGGTGAGGCCATCTTTGAAGATTTGATGGAAGAAGCTGTTTTTGGAGATCTGATGGAAGAGAAGTTATTCATCTGTGTAAATGAAAATTCAGAGTGTGGAAATCATTTGATTCCAGCAGAGTTGAAGGAAAATGTGATCAGTGTGGACTCGTAGAAGACGGTTTCTTCTGTCCCCTTTATCGACCGAGGGAATGCAAGCAACCTCTCGTATGACTTGACATGGTACTTCTTTAACTTTGCCATTGAAATCATGTGCACAACACTACAGTTTGGAAGCTCTGCTAAACAAAGAATCGAGGATGTACACTACTTCATGGGTAAAAATCACGAGCCCAGTGTGCAAGGCTTCTTGCTGCGGTTCGAAGACTACTTGATTTCCATGGCAGTTTTTGTGACCATGACCAGATCACTGCCTTGATTTTGGCGAGAATAGTAGCGTTCAACATTGTAGAATCTGTACAGATCGTGCCTTGTGTGTTATTAAATTAGGTAGTGTGCATTTTTTCTTCTCCCGGGGCTCATTTCATTCATTCATCTGTCGAGTTTGTGTTGCATGTATTTCCTGTTATGTTTACAAAGCTGGGGTGGGGCTGTGACACTGAATGGTGTATGCAAATAACAACCTATGACTGTTGTGCTTTGAATCACAAATAATCAATAGAGTACATATTCTTGATCTGCTAGATAATTGTGCTTTAGTTCAGAAGTATCCTATGCTTGGCGTCCAAGTATAGTATTCCTGGTCACACATGCTGAAGAGAGATGGCATTATCTTCTCTTTTCATTCAAAGAAGAGACCGTATCATTCTTTAGCATATCACCATGATTCCCAGATCTTATGAAGCAAATATTTAAATCATCCATAAGCGAATCCCATGTTTGATGATTCCTCCGTTCTTTTTCCTGGCAGGCCACATTGCCTGACTCTGCCTCACTGAATAGGATCCCGGAGAGGAATTTCTTATGTTAAAGAGCCTCCAGATAAAGCAAAAGCAGAAGAGAGATTATAAAATGTTTCTCGAGCTAGTCTCATACCTTACAAACGTCTGTCACGGGCCACTGCTATAATCCAATTAGATGAGCTTGGTCATCTCGACAATGATATATGCACAATTATCAAAAGTACTTGGAACAATCTACCCATTTTGACGAAAAGAAAAGGAAAAAACCCGCATAGAAAGTACATCCCCACAGGTTTAACCCCGCCCAAATGATGATCAAAGCCACTCTTCACTTTCCTTCATGCTCACTTTATTTGTGAAAAAGGAGATCCATCCCCTTGTTCTTGTTTAATCGGTTTATAATTGATAATCTCATTGCTCATGTAACCTTGCCTCCTACCCCTATAATTTTTTAAATGAAATATTTTTTTACAGGGTAAAAATAATATATAATGGATTCAAAACTCAACCCAGTGCTATAACTAATATCCCGGCTTATATCAAGATGAGATTCGTTGGTGCATAAAACCAAAGAAGTTGATATTCGTTGCATTGTCAAAATAACAAGAACTATATCCCCTGATAAATTAAAGAGGCAGCCCATGGCTCTACAAAAATACAAAAAATATAATTTAAAATAAATATTTTTTTTTCAAAATATTTAAAAGCACAGTTCCACACAGTCTCGAAACCTACACAAAAGAACCCTCACTGGTTCGGATTAATCCTCCGAAACCAACTCACCCTGGCATTGCCAATCGAACTTCGATCCACATCAAGCTTGACGAGCTCAACATCGGGGTCGCTGCCACGAAAATTCAACATGCACGTTAGCCACTGAGCTAGACCTGTTCCAAGCCAAATCAAATCAGTAGCCACACAGTATATATATATATTTCTTAGGAGCCAAACATTATCCGAACAAAGCCACCAGGACCACGAACCCATTATCCGAACCAGCCATGACCGCGATCCACTCTACAATGCACGTTCAGAATTCAATTCATCTCTCTGGTTCTTACACTTTGATTAAAATTTAAATTTAAATTAAAATTTCTTGAAGAAGAAACGTATACCTTTTAACCATCAAACTCGGATTATTTATTTATGTTTACGTGGGATTTCGTTAATCATCCTCCACTTTTTCAGTGCGGTCACATGCAAGTTGCAATCCAGTTGATAATTGAAGGATGTCCAGCTCGTCGCTATTTCTTTGCATGGAGAAAGAATCGATTCTCCAAGATTTAGTGTGGCAAAATCTTCAACAGGAGAGACTTCCCTGTCCAAATTTAAAATCGTACCTCGTACGTATCTTGGAAGATTTGGAGAATTATTTTGAAGTATTTTCCGAAGATGCCAATCAAAACTTGAGATCAAAGATCTTCGTGGGCTCCGGCAGGAACCACGAGAGTTAGCTGGTTAAGTTTGTTTTTATTGTATTTAAAAAATATTTTTTTTTATTTTAAATTAAATATTTTTGATGTTTTTATTTTATTTTCATGTACTGATATCAAAAAATATTTTTTAAAACATAAAAAATTATTTTAATGTATTTATGAACAAAAAACACTTTTAAAAATAATTTCAATCATGCTCTTAAACATATATTTTTATATATTATATATTAGTACATAAAAATAATTTAAAAAATATTAAAAAAATAATTTAAAATAAATAAAATTTAAACTTTTTTAAAAAGTTTTTTGAAACATAACACCAGGAAGCACGATTTCTAAAGTTGGAGATGACGATCTTCTCGAAACCAATACAAAGATTTTGACTGTTGTGTATATCTGGAGGATAATATGTTGTCGGCCATTCAGACCTGATCATATAGAGTCTGTTTGAGAGAGTGACTGTGATAGTTTTTGAAAGTATTTTTTGTGTCGAAATATATTAAAATAATATTTTTTATTTTTTTTAAAATTATTTTTAACATTATCACATCAAAATTATCTAAAAATACCAAAATATATTTATTTAAAATAAAACAAAAATTATTTTTTTTAGAAACAACAGATGAAACGCCGTTCAAACGGGTACTAGAAGAGAAGAATTGGAAAGGGTTATTGCGTGCGGTCTATTTTCCAATATTACATGCCACTGTAGAATCCATAATTTTTAATTAAAAAAATTAACGGGCAAAAAAAAATCATCTCATGCTCGTCGTGGATATAAAAAAAGCCAAGCAGCCTGGCTCTTCTGGCCTTGGAAAATGATTTTTCTCTCCTTTCTTCTTTTTTAAGGGGCAAACAACTTTGCCTAAAATAATCTCGTTGATGATCTCAAATAATCCAATACATTGCCTAAAATAACCCCGAAAAAGAGCTTTGACCTACCTTTCAGACAATAAAAAGGGTGAAGAACAAACTTTATTTGTCAAATGAAATTTATTAACATCAAAATTATATTTTTTATGGTCAAAATCAATACCAATAAAAAATTTCTCTTTCTATTATTAAAATTCAAGTTGTCCCTCTCTCTTTCTATCTCACCCTCTCTCATTTCTTATATCTAAGAGCCGAAAAAATTCGAAAACAAAGTTTTATACCATGAAACAAATTTAAATATCAGGAGATCAAACATGTATATTTTAAGACGCTAGAGGGCCAGAGGAAACATTTCACTTGGACTTAATAAACATTTAACGTTAACATTTTTAAAAGGAAAAAAATGAAAGGCTAAAAGGGTTTTTGCAAAAACAATTCTATAATTATTTTATTGTGCTTAAAGTCAGAGAGAATTAAAGGATGTTTTTATTTTTTACAAAGCCATCCCGAGTCACATGTTTGTTTGTTAGGCTAACTAGTGTCTCTCTCTCTCTCTTTTTTTTAAATTTATTTAGCTTTCATTATTTTTTAATCTCAATTTCATGTCAGGGGTGGTGAGTTAGTAAAGTGAAACTGAGTTGACTGAAGTTATTTTTTTTTGTGTTTTTTAAAAATTATTTAATAAAATTAGTTTTACTGGGGCTTATTTTTTTATTTGTAGTTATCTTATTAACTAAGTTAACCTAAATTTTATCCGATTCCATTTTTATATGATAAAAAATTATGCGGGAAAAAATAATAATTATAGTCGAGGCAAAATGGATCATCGTCCTTAACCCGTCCTCGTCTCCAAGCAACACCAAATAAACATCCATACATTTTTCACCACTTGAAAATGCCCTCAACACAGTTCCGTTATCTACTGGCATTCCCTCTTAACTCCCCGTTTCTTCCCATTAAATTCCTCCACATTAACACAGTTCACCACAGTCCCAAGGCTAAACTCGTAAACAAACAACAAAATATTAATCGTTAAAACTATTAATATAATTATTTTTATCTTGTCTGAACGAGCAGGTCGCATCGGTTTTTATTGTTCCAAGTTCTAACACAGGATACAAGCAACACCGTTGTCGTCGTCGTCATCGCTGGCGTCTCCAAAACAAACAAGAAATAGCCAGAGTCAAACTCTCTTCGTTCACCTTCTCTCTCCACCCTAAAAATATAAAAAAGCAGCCCACTCCTCCCTCCCTCTCTTCGAATCTTAAATTTCTTTCAAGGTAAGAATTTTTTCACCCCTCTCCCTTCTCTCCCAATCGCGCTAAATCGCATTCTATTTACTTTTTGCTTCAATTAAGAATTTGACATCAAAACCCTAGCTTCCTCAATAGCTTGCTCAAGGAATTAGAGTTCGGTGTAAACCCTAGTTTTGATTCTCGTGGATTTGGTGATTTAGGCTGATTAAAGGTATTGTTTCAAGGTAATTTGAATTGCATTCATGGTTGTTATATTGGGTTTTGGATTCACATTGTGTGTTGTTTGGGGTTTTAGTTACTTGAGGTGGGCTGGGTTTGGAGGGAAAGATTGGATTTTGAGTTATTGGTGACAGTTTTTAAGCTGAGGTTTTGTAGATCAGAGTAAATTTGATTAGTTTTGTGGTGTTGTCTTACTACTAACATTGCAATTTTTGTTATTTGATTAAGATTTTGGATCAGAGGAAGTGGCACATGCTTGGGGTCATGTTTTTTAAGCTGAAAAGTTTGTTACTTGATGTCCATGTTCAACCTTTTGTTCTTGATATTTGATATTAGAAACCCTAGATATGATTGTTCCAGGACCATTGGATGGGGCAGGAAAGAGGGGGTCCTGGACCGGTTCAAACTAGCTACTAGAAGAGATACTTGCCACTCCAAAATGCTGACTTAGGTTTTGAGATTTTTACCTTGGGGCTTATTTGTGTAATTGTTTATTGGAAAACGAAAAGGATTACTCTGGTCTATATACCTGATATCTGATTATCAGCAATTTAGAGTTCCAAATCTTTATTTTCCCTCCAAAACACCATTTGTAGTTCTGTCTCAAATTTGCATTGTGTTCAACATGCCATGCTTGAGGTGTCATACAGCTGAGTTTGTTTTTTCATTTCTTTAAATCTGTGGCTACTTTGCTGTTTTGATTTTCTACGTGATTTGATATGTTTTTCTTAATGTGGTTTAGCTATAGAGCTTGTAGTAGTTCAATGTTGGGAGCAGTATGCAGATGGTAGTTTGGAGAAATGCAAAGGTATCATGTTGCCAGCTGCACTAGTGCAGTTAACAATAGCTCCATTGGAGGAGCATCTGCTAGAGATAGCACCCGATCTGTTGATAATAAATCAATGGCATCCAACTTCTCTATAAACCCTAGGTAAATTGGTTTTCAATATTTTTTTGCCTTTCATGACTGTTGATAATAAATCAGTGGCTCCTGGCTCTAAACAGTCACATTTTCTAGTTTCATGTACAATACAATGTCAGCATGCCTTTGGTCTGTGACAAGCTTTCAAGTGTTACCTACTGATCATTTTCAGAACATAGTTGTTGAATCTCCTGTGCGTGTTCACTTTCTTACAATAATCATTTGGGGTCTGATGAGAATGCAAGGAATTGTGCTTGTTGGATATTGTTTGCTTGGATATCCTTGTACACCTACACACATATGTATGGATTTCTATATCGAAATTGCTTCGTAGTTCATAGCACATCTGCACATCTCTGTGCTTTGTACTAGCCTCACAAAGAAAGGGCTAGGTATTCATCTCTTTTCATTATTACATTGATCACTGCCTAGCTCTATTGATTTATTTCAGCTGCATGTTAACTGTTAGACATTGGGATGTTTCTTGTGTGCCTAGCTCCTGCTGTCAGTATGATGATTTTTCCTTTTCTTTTCAAATAGATACAATTCACAGCAGTTTTCTTCAAAGAGTTGCCTCATTTTTAACATTCTGATGGGCAAATTTTCTGTTCATGATTGTATAAACTCAAACTAGTGTTCTGTACTGTGTAGGCGGCTTCCTCCACCGATACTGTACAAATTGAAGTGTGATAAAGAGTCGTTGAATTCCCGGTAATTTCATCAATAGCATCTCTTACAGCACACGCAACAAAAGAAGGAAAATAAAAACATTGACACCAATTTCCATTTAGTTAGTTATCTCTTCATTTGTTTGGAATAATGTCAGCTAATAATTTAATAGACTTTCATTATGATCTGGGATGCTTGCTGTTTAAATTTTTCTTCCTAGTTCCATCTTTATTTGCTGGTTATGGTTCTTATCCAGTGTTTATCATCACTTTCTAAATCTTAGACTTGGTCCCCCTGACTTTCACCCCCAAACTCCAAATTGCCCTGAGGAGACTCTCACTGAAGAATATGTTGTTTCTGGATATAAGGAGGCATTTGTTGAAGGACTTGAGGTATTTTTTCATTCATTAATGCTTTATCATACGCAACATTATAAATGTGGATGACTTGCTACATTTTAGTGGTTGTTTGTCTTGAACATCGCCCAAGGGAAAAAGAATGCAAATTCCTTTTTAAGCGTATGTGTTATCTCTGCTCACACTATCTCAACCTCAAACTTGCTAGAGGAAATTATATTTAATTACCTGTGAGTAATTTGAATTATGAGAACTTGGTTGTTAATATGTACTCGTCAAAATTAGGTCTTGATATTTGCATGCAAATATTCACAAGCCTTGATATCGATAATCTATTTATTTTTTATTTTTGAGTTCTCAGGATGGCAGAGAAATCTCACATACCCAGGTTCAAAATTTTACCAGTCCTGTTGTCAAAAAATGCAAAGAGGTTAGTCACTTCTACTTGGAAGCTATGGTTTTTAAATTTTTAATTTCTATTGTAAGCTATGATGTTCGTCTCACTTTCTGGTCACACATGAAAAGCTACTCTCTCATGAAGGTGATTAGCAGTTACTGATAGTGGAACTTTACTCTTTCAGGCTATCAGAAAATGTCTGAGAGCCATTAATGAGTCTCGAGCCCAAAAGCGCAAGGTATGCCCTTTCCCTTTCTAATCATATGTCACATTTATGACAGTTTTTTCTGATGTGAATGCTCTATCTCGCTCCCATATATGCTGATCCTGTTGTTCCCGCGTGTATTTGAACCCGTGTTCTTTTACAATTTCATCACCAAGCCTGAACATCTATGCTCATCATGACAGGCTGGTCAAGTATATGGTGTGCCACTTTCTGGTTCATTATTAACTAAGCCCGGTGTATTTCCTGAACAAGGGCCATGTGATGAGGACTTCAAGAAGAAATGGATTGAGGTATAATATGTTTTCCAAGTTTCTCTAAAACAAAATGTGCCTGCTATGATTAACTGATAGTATCTCACCTCTATTTCCCAATCCTGTTTGGTAGAGTTATATATTAATATCTGGTTGTAAAATGCAATATCGCAAATCTGCCTGGTCATTGGACCTATTTGTTTGCTTTCCTTAAAGCCCATGTCGATGCCTAGAGGAATTGTGATGCATGCCATTCCTAAACCTACTTGGTTGTGATACACGTTGAATTGTGGGAAGGAGGGGAGTGCTCTTAAGTAAAGCCCATGTGGTTGCCTAGAGGAACTGTGATGCATGCCATTCCTAAACCTACTTGGTTGTGATACACATTGAATCGTGGGAGGGATGGTGGTGCTTTTATGTTTAAATTTTGAGGAACAAAAACTGGCTTCATTTTATCTTGGTAGGTACAAAAAACTATGTACCAGTAACATACCTGTCATTTCTAACTAGAAGTGCTTAAAGTGGTGACCATTAAGCTGTTTTTTATATATGGAATATATGGAAGATAACGCATTATGACTCAATTGAGGGACAAGGTTGAAATGTTATAAAATTTCCATGTAGAATCAATCTCTGACATACTTTATTCTGTATAACAGTGCGTGGTGGTTGTGATGTTTTGTCATATATTCCATTACTTATAATTGGAATAAGCTATAGTAATTGGATGCAGCATATGAAGTCTACAATTAACATAGTACATGCTTGTCAATGTCTCCAAAGGAGATTTTATATGTGCAGAGGTAAAATTGTCTACATATGAACATGAAGCGCCTTTTGTATTTCCATTCCCATTTTTTTGTTGATCCAACTATAAATTTTCAGTAGCTCTCAATTGTCTCTAACTGATACGTACTGTTCAGTTGTATCCATGAAAAAATATTTGATATCAAATAAAATTTTGGAGCATCATATGAGCAAATGTTTCTGCATGGAACCTTGGAAACTGCCTATTGTGTTGCATATTACCACATGATTGAGAATTTAATCTGATAAACAGTCTTCCTCTCTTATTGCCTTCCTCAACACTTTTTTATTTGTTCTTTCTACCAGGGTTTATCACAGCCCCATAAAAGATTGCGTTCTTTGGCCGATCATGTGCCACATGGATATAAGAAGAAATCACTTTTGGAAGTTCTTATCAGGAACAATGTACCATTATTACGAGCCACTTGGTTTATTAAAGTAACTTATCTTAATCAGGTAGAGCTGCTTGAACACTAGGACTAGCACACGGATGTACTTGCTTATTTCACTATTTTCAATAGCAGATTATGCCCATCTTTTGTAGGTGCGACCAAGTTCTACCAGCATTTCTTCCGGGACATCTGACAAAACTCAGTTGTCCCGCACAGAGCTCTGGACAAAAGATGTTGTTGATTACTTGCAGTCCCTCCTGGATGAATATTTATCTAGAAACAATCCTCATTCTGCTCCACACAGCAGAGATAGATCACAAAAAATGCTTTATACTGGCTCAGTTCAGCACAGAAGTGATCCAGCATCAGCTGTCATTGATGGTGAGGAGCCTTCCCTACATTTTAAGTGGTGGTACATGGCTCGGCTCTTGCACTGGCATCATGCAGAAGGGCTGCTTCTTCCTTCAGTAATCATTGATTGGGTTCTTAGTCAACTACAGGTATAAGCTTAGCCATCTCCTTATTGTACTTCTTCCAAGGTACAAGATAAATTTTATGCTTCTCATGTTAAGATTGCAAGTACTCAATTGGGTTTCATGGCTTTTGGTGGGTTTTGTGTGCTAGTGCAGGAAAAGGATTTGCTTGAGATTTTGCAGTTGCTGCTGCCAATCATATATGGTGTTTTAGAAACTGTTGTTCTTTCTCAATCATATGTGCGCACTCTTGTGGGGATTGCAGTTCATTTCATTCACGAACCTTTTCCAGGAGGTTCAGATCTGGAAGATAATTCTCGGCGGGCCTATACAACTTCTGCTTTAATTGAGATGCTTCGGTATTTGATATTAGCTGTACCGGATACATTTGTCACTCTGGATTTTTTTCCTTTACCTCCAATTGTAGTGTCTTATGCAGTAAATGAAGGGGCATTTGTATCAAAGGTATCTGAGGATGCAAGAAAGACAACAGATAATTCAGCTGAAGTTGCTGGTGTTTTCAGAAGTAAAGGGCTCGATGCTCAATATCAGTCTTTGTCCTTTGGTCGGGTTGTTTCATTCATTCAGAAGCGTGCAGATAACCTTGTGAAGGCTGCTAGCTCTGGCTATCCAGTTCATAGTGTGGCTAAAGCTGTTCGAGCTTTGGATAAAGCTCTTTCACTGGGGGACATCAGAGAGGTTTATAGTTATCTTTTTGAAAAAAAATGTGAGGGAGCTGTTGATGGAGGCTGGATAGAAGAAGTCAATCCATGTCTAAGGTTGTCTTTGAAGTGGCTGAGGGGTGTGAGCTTGTCACTTGTTCGCTCTATATTTTTGCTTTGTGAGTGGGCGACATGTGATTATAGAGATTTTCGGAGTGCTCCACCTCGTGAACTGAAATTTACAGGCAGAAAGGATTTTTCTCAGGTTTATATTGTTAGCCGGCTTTTGAAGTTAAAGATTCAAGATCTGCAAAGGCCATCTGGATGGAAGAATGAGAAATCCCCTCGAGTCAGTAGCCTTGCAAAAGGTTCCAATGAGCCTAATTATTTTGGCAGTCTCCCTATGGGTAAAGGACATGGAATTAAAAGTGACTCCAAAACAGTGAATAGAAAAGGTACTGATACGTCAGATATATTTGAAAGTCCAGGTCCTTTACATGATATCATAGTGTGCTGGATTGATCAACATGAAGTGTACAACGGGGAGGGTTTGAAGCGTCTTCAGCTGCTTATTGTGGAACTTATACGTTCTGGGATTTTTTCCCCCCAGGCGTATGTGAGGCAGTTGATAATTAGTGGAATAACCGATACAAGCAGTCCTGCACCTGATCTTTGCAGACGAAAGAGACACTACCGAGTCTTGAAACAACTACCTGGGCCCTTTGTTCATGATATTTTGGAAGAGGCAAGGGTTGCTGAAGGGTCAGAACTTTTGGAGGCAATGCGTATTTATTCAAATGAACGTCGCCTTCTCCTTCGCGGACTTCTTTGTGAACAATATCAAAATTCAGTTAAATCAAATGCATCAGTGAAGACGCCCAGGCATCATCCACCTTTTGCTGGAAAGGATGGTGCTTCCCCGTCTTCCTTTGAGCAGCGGAAAAATATCCATCCCCAGCCTTCTTTGAAAGTGAAAACTGAAGTGGACATTGAAAATCTAAAGGATTCCATATCAGCAATATTGCAACTCCCAACATGCTCTACATCTTCAGAGACAGGACAGGATGAATCTCAAGGGAGTGTTAAGAGGCCTGCTGAGTCAATAGGTAGCAAAATGGCTATAGTAGAAACACCTGGTTGCGAAGACTGTAGAAAGGCAAAGAGACAAAAGTTAAGTGAGGAAAGGAACTCATGCCTTCAGGGGCAATCTCCTTCATCAGATGATGAAGATACCTGGTGGGTGCGGAGGGGGGCTAAATCCTCAGATTCCTATAAGGTTGATCAACCACCAAAGTCATCCAAGCAGGTCTCTAAAGGTAGGCAAAAGGTTGTGCGTAAAACGCAAAGCCTGGCTCATTTAGCGGCAGCTAGGATTGAGGGTAGCCAGGGAGCATCTACAAGTCATGTTTGTGATAATAAGGTAAGCTGCCCTCATCACAGAACAGGAATAGAAGGTGATAATCTCAAGCCAATGGATGGAATTGGAACAATGCGTGGTGGAGATATTGTTGCAATTGGTAAATCCTTAAAGCAACTGCGTCCTGTAGAGATGAGGACAATCACCGTGTGGTTGATAACTGTTGTTAGGGAGCTTGTTGAGGAGACTGAAAAGAATGGGGCCAATGCCAGCCAATTTAATAGATCTTTTGTTAATGTCGATGACAGGACCTCCATCAGATGGAAGCTTGGTGAGGATGAGCTGTCTGCTATATTGTATTTGATGGATATTTGCAGCGATTTAGTTTCCACAGCAAAGTTACTGCTCTGGTTGTTGCCAAAGGTCCTTAGCAACCCTAATTCTACTATCCAGAGTGGGAGAAGTATTATTATACCTCAAAGAAATGTAGAAAACCATGCATGTGAAGTGGGTGAGGCATTTTTGTTATCTTCTCTCCGAAGGTGAGACTTGCAAAATTTACTTAGTTACAGGGTTCCAGTTTGCTGTATGCTGCATCTTAATATTCATCAAGTGCTTAAAGCTTAATAATCTTGATAAAATATATTGCAGATGTCTCTAATTAATTGCTCAATAATCTTGATAAAATACATTCCAGTTTTTGTTAGAGTAATTTCCTTTTTAGTTCTTTGGATTCTAGAAGTGGTTTACCATTGGTTCCTTGTTTCTAAAACCAATATACTAGTTCTTGACAATTGTTTTTAATGTGACGAAGCTTTACTCTATTCTTACTCTTTAATTTCTTGCTAAATATGCTTTAAACAAAACTATGATGTTGGTTTTAGAAGTAGAAGAAATAAAGTTCAACAGCATAAAACCTCAGGGGCTAATAAAAAATTACTCTTTTATTATTGTTTAGCTATTTGCTGCTTTGTTTAATAGATATAGTTCCTACTATGTGTATGTTGTCTACTGGTTTTGCTTGAAAGCCAGTAAGATCTTTAACATTCTTCTTCTGTATCTTTATACCTGCCAATCTACATTCATTTTTGCTATTTGTTACTAGAATGTTATTTTAAGATTCTTGTATTTTGTTTCCATGTCATGACACACCTTCCTCACCTCTGCAGTTGAGATTTGAGCTTGTAGCTTATTCATATTTTATACTAGTGTTGCACTGTTTAAAGTATGCTATGGACAAACTCTTTTACTGGAATAAAGACTTGCAGAGCTCTCCAATGATCTATTCCATTACTTATATGGGGAAATCTCTCTGCAATCATTACCAAAGAAGTTGTGTTTATATATTGTTTTTCTTCACTCTACTTTTATGTAGTATTGTACCTGCATCCCGCAGATGCTTGCTGAATCATCTGTATATTCTTGTAAAAAGAGTACTGTCTGCACATGCATGTTCCCTCCTTTATTAGTTTTTCTCTGTAGACTGGCTTGTAAATTAGCGGTTCCTGCACACTTTTGTAAACAATTTTTTTTTTGTTATTTAATTGGATGTCTTATTCTCCATTTGTTTATTATTGTTTTCCATCTTTCTAATAAAATCTTATTCGTGTGTAAAAAAGAATTAACTTCGTATTTTTTATGTTCATCGCATTCAATTTCTTCAGGTATGAGAACATAATTATTGCAACGGATCTTATTCCTGAAGTCTTGTCAGCCACAATGCGCCGTGTTGCGGCACTACTGGCATCTAATGAAAGAATTTCAGGTTCCGCAGCCTTAATTTATTCCCGGCATCTTTTGAAGAAATATGGCAATATGCCAAGTGTTTTAGAATGGGAGAAGAGTTTCAAGGCAACATGTGATAAGAGGCTTTTTTCTGAACTTGAATCTGGACGATCACTGGATGCAGAGTTTGGATATCCACTTGGAGTTCCAGCAGGTGTTGATCTTGATGATTTTTTTCGTCAGAAGATAAGTGGAAGTCGATTATCCAGAGTGGGTATGAGCATGAGAGATGTAGTCCAAAGAAATATTGAAGATGCTTTTCACTACTTTGGCAAAGAGAGAAAACTCTTAGGTGCTGGTACTGCAAAAAGTCCTGGCATGGAAAAATCTGATGATGCATATCAGATAGCTCAACAAATAATTATGGGACTAATGGAATGCATGAGGCAGACTGGTGGTGCAGCTCAAGAAGGTGACCCGTCTTTGGTGTCTTCTGCTGTTTCTGCCATTGTCAATAATGTTGGACCAACCATAGCAAAAATGCCTGATTTTTCTATAGGCAGTAAGTATTCAAATGCTTCAGCTGCGACAGGTTCGCTAAACCTTGCTAGGCGCATTTTGCGCATCCACTTAAATTGCCTGTGTCTGCTCAAGGAAGCTCTCGGGGAGCGTCAGAGCCGGGTTTTCGAGGTTGCTCTTGCAACAGAAGCCTCCTCTGCTCTTGCTACAGCTTTTTCTCCAGGTAAGGCTTCTCGAAGCCCATTTCAAATTTCCCCTGAATCCCATGATTCCAGCGGGAATATCTCTAGTGAGATCTTGAACAACTCTGCAAAAGCAACCGGAAGAGGAACAAAAAGTGTTGCTGCTATTTCTGCACTTCTTGTTGGAGCTATTATCCAGGGTGTCACTACCCTGGAGAGAATGGTGACTGTCTTCCGATTAAAGGAAGGGTTGGATGTAATTCAGTTTATAAAAAGTATGAAATCCAATTCAAATGGTAATGCTCGATCATTAGTGGTTTTTAAGATGGATAACTCGATCGAAGTTTATGTGCATTGGTTTAGGCTACTTGTTGGGAACTGCAGAACTGTAGCTGATGGTCTGATTGTTGAGCTCTTGGGTGAACCATCTATAGTAGCTCTTTCAAGGATGCAGCGATTGCTCCCTCTTAGCTTGGTTTTTCCACCTGCTTATTCTATATTTGCCTTTGTTATTTGGAGACCATTCATTGCAACCCGTGAAGACATCCATCAATTGAATGCCTCTTTGACAATGGCCATTGGTGATGCCATAAAGCACCTGCCTTTTCGGGATGTGTGTTTAAGAGATAGTCAAGGTTTATATGATCTTATAGCTGAAGATTCCGTTGATGCGGGGTTCGCTGCCATGCTAGAGTTAACTAATTTGGATGCGCGTTTCAAGTCCAAGGCCTTTGTTCCTCTGCGAGGAAGGCTTTTTTTAAATGCTATTATTGACTGTAAATTGCCACTCTCTGTAATCACACAGGATGATGGCAATCGTGTTTCTGGACACGGTGGATCTAAGGTTCAACATGCAGAGAATGAAACAAAGCTTCTAGATAAGCTTGTGAATGTATTGGATGCACTGCAGCCTGCAAAATTCCATTGGCAGTGGGTTGAACTCAGGTTGCTTTTGAATGAACAAGCCCTGATTGAAAAACTTGAGGCCCATGACATGTCCCTAGTAGATGCAATCCGCTCTTCCTCTCCTGATCCTGAAAAGGCGGCTGCTTCTGAGAATGAAAACAATTTCATTGAAATCATTCTTACAAGGTTATTGGTCAGACCTGATGCTGCACCACTTTTCTCAGAGCTGGTTCATCTTTTCGGGATGTCTCTAGAGGATTCAATGCTATTGCAGGTTAAATGGTTCTTGGGGGGGCATGATGTTCTTTTTGGACGGAAAACTATTAGACAACGGCTTATTAACATTGCCGAGAGTAAAGGTCTTTCAACTAAAGCTCACTTTTGGAAACCTTGGGGCTGGTCCAGTAATGGTTTTGATCCTGTGATGGACAGAGGAGATAGAAAGAAGTTTGAGGTTCCCTCTCTTGAAGAAGGTGAGGTTGTTGAAGAGGGCTTGGAGACAAAAAGGTCTGGAAAAGGGTCCCTTACATTGTTCGAGCACGAAGGCTCTAGTCTCTTCCAGCAAAATGTGACCGAAAGGGCTCTAGTTGAACTAGTTCTTCCCTGCATAGATCAAGGTTCTGATGACTCCCGCAATACATTTGCAATGGATTTGATCAAGCAATTGAGTAATATTGAGCAACAAATAAATCCAGTCGCTCATGGTACAAGTAAGCAAACGGGAACATCATCTTCTGGACTGGAAGGTCCTGCAAATAAAAGTAGCAATCGTAAAGGTATAAGAGGCGGGAGTCCTGGATTAGTGAGACGAGTCACAGCAACTGCAGATTCTACTCTCCCCTCCCCTGCTGCCCTGCGAGCTTCTATGTTACTACGGTTGCAGTTATTGTTAAGGTTGCTTCCAACCATATGCACAAATGGGTAAGAACAGATATTTTCTATTCTCTTAAACTTGCATGTCTTTCTTGGGACTTATCATCAAGACATTATCCGTGCATTTAATTTTCCTTTCAATTGTTCTTTCACTCTGTTCTCTCATCAATGGTTCTAGATATCCCGTCTTTTTGCTGTTTGAGCATATTCTTTGTGCTGCACGTAGCCAAAGGTCAACCTTTCTGTGAAGTTGACATCCAAAGCTGCCCTTTTTGTCTCAGCTGGCTCACAAACACAATTTTATAATATTATTTCACATTTATGCAAGGATGCTGGAAGTAATGTATAATCCAATGTAAAGGTGGGATGATATACCAGTGTGCTCTTAGGGCAATGACAAATTTTACATGTATCATTATGTCTACATCTATATGTGCCTTTGTTTATTTAGCATCAAGCAGACGCGTGCTTTCTCTGTATTGGTACCCATGAGAATGATTTCACCACATGCTGTGTCAATCCTTTCATCTCTTTCTCACATGCCAAATTCCAGACATGTTCAATGAAATAATTCCTTGATGAAGATAAATTGACTTTGGTAATGATTATCCATAGATTTCTATGCAAGTGTAATAAACTGCCAAAACAGTCTCAACTGTCTTATTTCCATTTTTTGGACTTGTCAGGGAGCCATCTGGGCGGAACATGAGGCACACGCTTGCCTCTGTCATACTTCGCCTTCTTGGTAGTAGGGTTGTGCATGAAGATGCAGAGCTGTCTTTCTATCCCTTACAAAGCTTCCAATCCAAGAGGGAACTGGAGTTGCCATTGGAAACTGCTTCTGCAGATTTATCTGGTGGAAGTCTCTTTGATTGGTTGCTGTTGGTCCTGCATGTATTGTTAAGTAGCTCTCGGCCAAGCTGGCTGAAGTCAAGATCTGCTTCCAGCACCAAGATGGTCAATGAAACCAAGGACTTTGCTGGACTTGATCGTGAGTTGGAGAGTTTGCTGGTTCGTTTTCTGAAACCTGTGTTTTAAATTGATTGTTTTGGTGATGTCAATTATGACTTTTAAAATCGAAAGTGAACAAAGTATCTGTCCCAAATTGGTTGAGGTAGTTTACGTGGATCCACAATCTCTATTTATCTGTTTTGGGCTAAATTCAGAGGTTCTTAATAATGGATAATTTCCATTCACTTCAGCTCACATCATTTGGTCTACCTTTTCTTTTCATCCTTGCAAAATACTTCAATTTGACCACTGTTTCTAGCTACTTGCTTGTTAAAAGAAAAACAAAACAAATAAAGGATCATTGTTTCTCACCAGCATATCCATGTTAATGTTGGATTTGACCTAAACATCTCATGTTTTATTGAAATCAAATAAAAAGAATTGAAAACAACTATAATTTTTATTTTATTTTATTCTTGTCTATGGGTTATATGAAGATATCATATATATTTTCTGTGAATGCAGAATGATTTAGATCGTATGCAGCTTCCTGGCACGATTCAACTGCGCATCCAATCTGCAATGCCAATTCTCTTGCCTTCTGTCCGATGTTACGTCTCTTGCCAGCCACCACCTGTCCCCACAGCTGCTATTGTTTCACTTCAACCCAGCATTGCAATTTCAGGGTTTCACAATGGAAGCAATGCTCTGAAAAATCCAGCTCCTTTTGCACGCCCTGCAAATCACATATCAACAAAATCTAAGCCACTGCCAGTTCTGCTGCCACTGCAACAGGATGGTGATATGGAGATTGACCCGTGGACATTATTGGAAGATGGTACTGGGTCAGGCCCATCTTCAAGCAACATTTCTGTGACTGGCAGTGTTGACCGTACTAATCTTCGAGCTTCCAGCTGGCTTAAAGGGGCTGTTAGGGTGAGGCGGACAGACCTCACCTACATTGGGGCTGTGGATGATGACAACTGATATTAACTTCATTCTTGATTTTGGTATTGGAGCGCGCAATTCCCATCAACAGGTAATTTAATGAACTCTCTAATCACAGAGAATCAGCATCAAGATTCCACCTCATTCCTGCCTTTCATGGCGAAGGTAGTTTTCTTTTTTTGGGGGGGTTGATGTGCTTGTGGAAATAATGAAAAGTGATAATGCTCCTGCCAGCCTGCCCCATCAGGTCTCGGGCCGCACAACTACTAACCTTCCGATTACCCACAATCTGGACTGTGTTCTCCAGGTGCAGTTTAGAGGACTGCTGTATATATAGAGATAATTGTTTTTACTTCGCCAATTGATCAGGGTAAATTACCCTCAAGAATGACCGATAGCTTTCCGTATGCATCAAACTATTGTTGCTTCTCCCTCTCTCTTGTTTATGCTTGAGTACCTTGTTTATTACTACTTTTGCATGCTCTGTGCTGTATAGTATATTTATTTACTTGAGTTCTTAAAAGACTGCAGTTCATTTTTTTGAAACCAGTTTTTATTTTCTTCTGAAGTCCACCATGCATATCGGGTCAGGAGGTTTCTGGATCAGGCTTTGGATTCTTATGCAAAGTTCACCTTATTGTTTTTTTTTCCTGACTGGGATCATGAATTGTTCTCTGAATTTAAAATAGGATCTAAAATTGGAGGGCGTGTTGATGTTGACTGATATATATTTGCCGTTTACCTAAATGAGATGGATAGTTTCGCTGTTCTGTTACTGATTATTATACCAGGTGTTATGTTCTGCTGTTCCAAATGTACGTGGGACTACCGGAGTTTGTGTTTTTTCCATTGTGCAAGTGTTTAGCAGGACAATTTACTGCCATGTATTCATTCCCTCTTGCGTAGCACAGAAACCCTGGACTTAGAGCCCATGTTTTTCATGTTATGTTGGAGCTTGTAATGCTTGCTACTATCTTGTGAGGTGGTTATTTATTGGATTTTTTTGGTTCTCCGCAACATCCATGGTCCAACTATTTGTGGCTGCTATCTTAAAATTGTTGATCTACCATGGAAGTGCTTCGACAATTTCTTCAAAAGAATCTTGTCGGGTTTTTAGGCTTAAAAACACGAGTGAAATTGTAAATGCTTTGAATGGTAATTGATCATATCCATCGAGTTCTTTCTTTCCTTTCCTGCTGTTGTACGGCGAGATCGATGACTGATGATGTGTATAATCATATCCATCGAGTTCTTTCATTATTTTTCAGGCCTGAGTTTAACCCAAGTTTACTTCACCAGTAGAGCGTTATAGTACTACCGCTCATTCAGGTCGTTCTCGTCGTTTGGGCATCTAACGGTTGGGATCATTCGGGTGATTTTGATTTTGGAATATATATATATATATATATATATATATATATATATATATATTACTTAATAAGATTAGCATATTATTCTTAGAGCATTGCTATTAAATTGAAAAGGAGTTGGTGGCTTTTTCAGAGACACTACCATGACGGAACAAGAGGGCCTCACCGCATGCCTAAAAGGGCAAAAAAGTATCGAAACTTCCTTCTGTTAACTTAATTCTGGTATTTATTTGTTTTCTTGGCAGCTTTAATGGAAGAAAAATGAAATGTTCCCTTTTCTACTATAGCAACTTGGCTTTGAAGAAGGACACCCCCACGCGCTTTCCTCTTTCCTTGCATTAAAGTGATTCTTTCTACGATGCTATCATGTCTTAAGAAGATTTATACTTCTAGTTCTAGCGAGTGAACATTGAAAATTGTCGTTCTAAATACTTGTTTTGTTAGTAAAGAATATTTGAGAGAATGTTGTAAGTGTATTAAAATTATATATATTTTTATTTTTCTTAAAAAGTATTTTTAACTTCTTCACATTAAAATTAATAATAATTTTTTAAAAAAATGTTGTATGCGCCATGTTGTTGATGGGACTAAGAGCTCACATGCTTTTGTTTGTGTTTTTTAAAAAAAATGTATTTTTATTATTATTTTGATGTGATGTAAAAAATAAATTTTAAAAAAATAAAAATATTATTTTAATAAATTTCTAAAAATAAAAACTTTGAAAATCAATTACTATTATAACAGCAAATATACGGTCAAAGTATTCGCAAGAGAATTCTTTATTGGAAACAAACTCTATCATACACATCAATTCATTCGATTGCCCAGCTGCTTTTTTTTTTGGAAAAGGATAAAGTGAGCATATAACATTTAACCTGAAATGAACCGAGTTTTTTTTTAAAAACCAGAGATGCACGAATCATGATATTGGTTTGGTGATTTATAGGAACAAGAGATGCAATGGCAAAGCTTGAGGTGAATGATTTTGGAGAGAAGTAAAATGGGTTTAAGAAGAAAAACTTACAGTTGCACACACTAGAATACTATATCCAGTAAACTAGGCTTAATTAACACAGAAGAAAAACTAAAACGAGAAAAGTGCAAGATTTAAGAAAAAAACCAACTTTGTCGGGAGAAGTTTGTGCAACAGATCCAAGCAATGTTGAGAGATGCATTATGTTGAGAGATGCTGCTTACACTACAGAGAAAGTTCATTAATGTAAGTTTTTTTATAGTTAACTCGTAAAATCAGTATGAGCTCATTGATTTTACAAATTTGACCGAATTTGGTGAGTCAATTCCTGATTTAAGTGTTTTTTTTTTTTTACTCGATTTTGCAAGACTTGTCGAGTTGACTTGTAAAATCATACGAATTTACGAGTCAACTAGTGATTTTGACAATACTGGTTAAGATATATTATCCTTTATTATTATGTGCCTTTAAGGCTTATTATGGACATAGTAAAAAAAGGTAGGGTTTGATCTATATTTTAATAATTCATATAGGTCCAATGCCCATTTTAAAATCCTAAACCAATAATTATTTTTTTATGTATTAACATCATTTTTTTCATAAATCGATTAAATTTCTTTTTTAAGGATTAACATTAAAAGTTTTTTTTATCGAATAATCTCCTGTTTTTATGTGCCAATATATATATATATATATATATTTTATTTATTTATTTATTAAAATAGACCATTTTTAAGTTTAGAAATAAACCTTAACAATCAATAGCATGCGAGAAAACACGCACCGAATGTAGCTTCATGTTTGAAAGAGTACAATAAGGAAAACATCAATACTGTACTAGTGTCAATTTTAAAATTTCTAATTTTCTTAAATTATTAGATGACAACTTCATTTTTTTATTTTTCTATTTAATTTTAAAGATTCATGTATTCATCACGGCGTGATGATGCTGTCAAAATATTTCTTAAAAGAAAATACCTTGAGATTTTGACAATTATTTTTGGCCTTTTTAGTTCAACAATTATACATTTGAATCTAAAACTTTATTTTCTTTACATATCAGTCTGTAGGTTTTTGAATAATTATATAATATTGTATATAATGTGCGAGTATTTTATTATTCATATGACTTTAAATACAATCACATATTATTATTTTTAATTATATAAGTATATAATATTGTATAAAAAATAAATATTATGGTAAGCAAATAATTTAAATTTGTAATGTAAATGAATTAAAACCTTCGAAACCAATTTTTTTAATAATATTTAAAGTATACATTAAATTTTAATTTTACATTTGATTTTTTCTTACCAGTAAAAAACACGTTAATTACGTTTATACATATATATTTTTTTTCAATGTAAAATTAACTCTACCTTCTAACTTGCTAGCTAATTATATTATCTATGAGCCACGGAAGAAAATGGGTTGGTGGTCATTGATCACTATTATTTTTTTTTGTTTTTGTAAAAAAATGTTTTTTATTTTATTTAAAATTATTTTGATGTGATATATAAAAATAAAACTTGAATAATAATAATAAAAATAAAATTCCATTTTAATATATTTATAAATAAAAAATATTTTAAAAACCAACTGCAATTATAATATCAAATTAACTATAACTTGGATAAGTTGTGGCGACAGACGAGCTGAGGAGGGGAGAGATGAATAGCGGAGAAGGTAGATGCGCCTCTACGCAGTCCCTTTTCTCTATTTCCCATTGTACTCTGTCTTGCCTAGCTACATCCAGCCACTGCACCATAAAATTACTTCACTGCTTCTTGATCTTCATTACCTAATTCCCTGAGTGCTCTGCTCTGCATGTATTTAGAAGAAAAAAAAATCAAGAACCCACCAGAACTCCATTTTTCTTTCTTGATAGTTCTTTTCTTCTTTTACTTGTGTTATTTTTTTTAAAAAAAAATTATGATGAATTTTTGAGTGGAACGTGAAGGGTTATTCAGGTACAATGGATAATGAGAAGGGAGAGAGTAGTGGTGGTGATAATGCTGGAGCTAATGATGGCACAAGGAAGAAACTGTCTCAAGATGGAGCTGAAGCACTAAAGAAGTGTTTGGAGGAAAACAAAAGGGGACCATAACAAATGCAAATCCAAAATTGATGCTTTGGGATCTTCTTCTGCTGCAAGAAAACGACCCTTAAAGTGTGATTCATTGACTGATGTTTAAAACATAGTAGTGGTAACCCACTATCATTAGCATGGATTTTTTTTGGAATCTTTTGTTGATACCACTAATGGAATTTGGCCGTTAAAAGTATGAGAGTTCCGTGAATTGCTGACAAGTGACCGATACTGTATACATGATGAGGCAACAATTTGGGTTTGATTGCTCATGCTTTCTTTATCCTGTGTTGTTCTACTTATTTCCGTAGATTGAATATCAATTGATGTTTGAAAAAGTTCTTTTCTTTCTAGTTCAATTTTGTATGTGGGGAAAGAACTGTGGATTGAAACTGAATCGCGATAACAAAAATTCTAGAGGAAATTAGAATATCTAGATGCAGAATGTACAAATCTTGCTCAAAAGATCTCCACCTATGCAGAAAGTGTTTCCTGCGTAAGAATTACTGCCTTCAACTTGTTTCACACAAAAGAAAATGAAATTTCCTAGATACCTCACAAGGCTTATGCATTACAGAAAGTTGGACAGTGATCCGAGAGGGAGCACCTTGATTAAGATATGTTATCTATCACTGATGTTTGAACTCTTGTGGTTCCTATTGTTCTTGGCTTCTAACCGATTTATCTTCGCAAAGAACATCTTCGATCCAAGCAACAATGTTGAATGCCAAGCCTTCTAAAACTCTTGAGTAGCTCTCTAGGATTGCTTGTCCCACATCCTGCAATATTTATCTTTTTCCGTTTACCCCTGTTGAGAAAATAAATGAATCTGATATTGTGCATTGAGATTAATGATCGCACAACTTACCTGATTGTACTGGATTTTGCAAGTGTCCAAGGATGTTTGCGAAAGTTCAGGGTACCTCTGCTTCAGGCAAAATAGCAAGGTCTCGGCTCTTTCTGCTAGAATATGGTTTTTATCCGTTCGATCATTGTCAGACATGAGATCTTTCACCATGTTCCAAGAGGATTTTGAATGGCTTAAGCATGCTTTCCGTCTCCACGTGTACATTGAAGCTTCAACTCGGTCAGCAAGCTCAAGTGCTTCATGTTCAGATGCTAAGTTGAGACAGTCAAGAAGATTGCCCGGGGAGAATTTGTCCGCTGTATACATGTTGCGGTAAATTGTGTCCCCCAGGCTCGCTCTTCCGCTCTGAAAGAAAAGACATTTTGATATAACATTCTGTCAATATCAAGAAACTCGGTAGAAAATGCCCTATCTATTCCATAAAATTTCATGTTGCTTTTAGAAAATGGAACATAGCTATTCTTGTAAAAGTGATTTGAACAGAAAGGAGGCTAACCTTTGGAAGAGTTGCTATGTATGTGTCTGGAATTTCCATCTCAGCAAGGATGCTACTGTTAATGGCCATGGAAGCCTTTGTGAATTTGATATGCACAGTCACGTTTGTGTCGCAAGTGCTTCCTCGACTCCTCGGAGAGGCCATTAGAGGGAACACATGGGACTGGCACCCACCATTTCTCCTCCTTGCGCTGAGTAATAACTCTCCGAAACGAGCCTGAACGAGTTGAATTCGATGACATGCTTCCTTGCTCTGCATACCAAAATTCTGCATCTTGGAAACTATCCAGCACTTCCTGTCAATCAAAACCCGAGTTAGAACGAGCTTATATATATATGACACTGTAATGAAAACAGAGCAGTTCTAATTTCCTGCAAATGAATGCTTTCCTTACCATGAGCATTGCGTCAAGCTTTCTTAATGCTGGCAGGTTGATGTAAATGTCTGATCTTGGTCTACTTTCCATCACCTGAAAGGCTAATCAATCATGTTAGAAACAGGAAAATTCAAAAGCTTGTTTGAAATTTGGTTGATAGCTTACAAGACTTCACCTCAAGAGCTGTTCCATCTCGTAAAATCTGAGACTTGGGGATAAATTCTACTATGTAATCACATATAGAAAGAAGGCAATCCATTTCTCTCTTCCACATCAATTTCTTCTCAGGTTTCAATGGCTCTAATCTCAAACTTTGCCCGAATACAGTTGCTGAAGAAAGTATCAAAGATAAGCAAATGATAGAGAACTGGATAACAGGATTAATAAATCAAGTTGATGTGTTTGTATGATGCATACCGTAGAGATTTGTTACGGAGTTTGATATAGTAACAGCTGTGCAGACACCTTTGCCACTTCCTGACATGTCTTCACCAAGCAAAAGCTTTGAAAATCTTTCTTTCATCATCTCAAGTTCTGCCAAAATTATGCAAAATTTGAGTTACCATCTTACTCATCACATTAACAATT
Source organism: Salix viminalis (assembly GCA_029228465.1). Taxonomy (NCBI): domain Eukaryota; kingdom Viridiplantae; phylum Streptophyta; class Magnoliopsida; order Malpighiales; family Salicaceae; genus Salix; species Salix viminalis. Next base: position 7,253,930 of record CM055439.1, read on the forward strand.
TTTTCAGAAAAAAAAAGACAAATAATCTTATGTAACCCCACCCAAGCGAGCAGATTCTTGATCATCCAACTTGTCATCCGCAACTTGCTTTTGTCGCTTCATTTCTAGTCTTCCAAGCATAGGCTGATGTTGTGCTCCAGATTTGGTTACTGATAAATGAGAAGGAGAAGGCTCACTTGAATAGCTGTTATCATCTATGGGATCAGAAAAGGCCGATGTCTCTGAATAAGTCCTGCCGAACATGAATGAATCACCACTCATTGTTGAGTACCCTGGAGTTTCCACGGCTGATTGATCATTTCGATCTAAAGAAGAAGGTGAGGGTTGATAACCGGGATCCGAAACTTCGTCAAAATTCGACGAATTATCCATTTAAAGATTAAAACCTGTGGCCTACTTACTCAGAAATCTGCAAGATAATAATGAAAGTGTAAGAAATTTGGTTAGTGAGCTCCAGATCTTAGGACTTCTTGTGATCATCAACAAAGCAAAATCCACCGGTGGGTATCTAGGAGTACTCAAATCCGATACTTTCACCCGGGATTTAGCTTAAAATGCAGAATTTTTGTTTGAGGGAAGAAGAAAAAAGGATTACAAAGAAAAAAAGAAAAGGAACTGTTCTCCTTTCTTGCTACCAAAAGTAAAAGGGGACCAATCACAAGTCGTTATTGTTATCAGGAAATGCAATAATGCACTGAATTCTCTGCGAGACTTGTAACTAAAGGCAGTCTTTGATAAATTTCTTTTCTCTTTTTAGAAATGAAACAACAGAAATTTGAAAATTCGAAAACGGCAGGTATATTATAAAAGCAACGGTCTACTAACATTCTTTTCCTTTAAACTTACCTTTAATAGGGCAGATTTGAATTTTGTAATGGTTGATGACACTTGCTAGCTAGTGAGCTGAATATTGCTGATGACCGTTTGAAACAGTTCCCTCCTTCGTATGATTCTCTTCTCTTTATTCCCGGTACCCTTTTCTTTCCAAAAGAAACACTCATAACCCTAGAATCATGCATGAAAGATGAAAACAAAAAAAAACACCGGCCGTTTGATTGTTGTGTTTGCTGACATGAGATCATCAAGAACAACGAGTTGCAGAAATGACTGTGTTTGTCACATTATAAGAATCAAGAATGGATGGAAAAAGTGGAGGTTGTTGGTGTTTTTGTCGAATGAGGATGATAGAACATGCAAAGTGCATCTTAGATGGACATGAATATTTAAGGGTTTGTGGCGTGGGCTGCTGAATACAAAATAAATAATAAAATTGTATCAGATAATGATTTGATTCACGTTATGATGCTTCTTATTGGTCAACGAATACTTTTTTTTTTTTTGAGAATGCAATTAAGACCTTTTGCTGTAAGGAAACTAATGAGAGCTGGGCAATCAAAAGTATATAGCATTTCCTTTTATAAGAATTCCATTAAACTACATGTCAAGTGATCAAGTATATATGCCAACCAAATTCCTAGTGGAAAAATATAAATAAAAGAAAAGGTGTCCCACCAATTCGTAGTTCATTGCAAAATAAAATTATAAATTCTTTCCGCTTGTTTATTTTGATGAAATTGGAGAATCGTTTTTTTTTCTTACTTTCTTTTTTGGAGAGAGGAGTATGTTCCGACATTTGTTTCTTAATTATGGCATTATAAACCATTTTTCAAATGTCGATGGTAAGAAAAAAAAATAATCTTATGATCATGCGAGAGAGTTTGTTCATTTGCAAGTGTGTTGAGAAATTTTATCGTGAACAAAAGATGCATTGTTTATTATCTCAGCTAGACCATTATTACATTAATTTGATTCATCATGAGAGTTTTCAAAACATGTTTTCAAATTATATATCTATTTTTTATTATTTGATAGACAGGTTAATTCGTCTTGTTTTCAACTTTGTTTATTTTCATAATTACCACGTATTTTCATATATTAAACATGTTAAAATTTGGTTTCATAATAAAATAAAAAAGAAGTTCTTATAAGATTCTATGATGATTTACATTGAACTAAAACACAGAACATGCAGCACTTGGTTGAAGTTAGAATTTAATAAGAAATAGGTGTTAGCTTTGTCGGGGGTTAGCTAAGAAGACACGTGGAATGCGCTAGCCTCTGTAAATAATTGAAGAACTCGCCCTATCAGTCCAAGGAAAACTCATACCAATTTGAAAAAAAATACCCATTTCCTCGTAACATTATTTAGATTAAACACAAAAATTCTCAAATGGGTCTTGACTCCTGAGACAGACGTGCATCCCATTTGCAAACGTGTTCCATGTTCTTCGAATTTGGCCCATGAACGTGTCATGGGGATTGCAGGGAAATATAATCACAATATTGTCAGATAAATTATTTCTTTATTAAGCAAACGCAAGAACGAAACTTTTAAGATGCAAAACAAGTAGTAACCTACCTGTCCATACAGCACTACCAGGAGAAGAAAAGGAAGGATAATTCAGTTGTACTTTTAAGATGCTCACTTGTAAATTCAATATATTGCAACTACAACGAGGAACAGAATCTGATAATTTTCTGCATAGATTTTCAAGCAGGGAAACATTTCCTAAATTGATAGCCTAAATATGATCCAAATCCCACAGGTTCAATTCATCTTACTCATTTCGCGACTAAGTTATTCCTTGGACTACAATTCAGGATCATGATCCATCTTATTCCTCCTCTACCTTATTTTTAGTATTCCTCTGGTTTTGATAAACCCAGAACTTCCACCATGAAAATTTCCAGAGATTTATAATGGATCTGCATGTCAGTTGTCTTGGTTCATCCACCTGTGCAAGGAATGTCCTCTCTGGGAGCACTTCTGTCTGCAAAAAAAGGTGATTTTACGTAGGTTCAGTGATCTAATCCACCAATGCTTCCTATAGAAACTAAAAAGGATGTCACATAAAAATGTTTTCTTACGTTGGCAGTGAATCTGAGCCCAATCTTAATCTCTCCTTTGTAGGTGTCATCTTCGAGCACCACATTGTATGGAGCTGGCATCATTTCCAGAACTCCTCTGTTAATCCCCTCATCTATTATTCCTCCAAGGTAGATTCTAAATCACAGATAGCACGTAAATTAAAAACAACATCAAAATAAAATCATAAGAAGACAAACTGGTCAGTGGATTGAGAAAAAGTAGCTGCAGTATCACTACACCCACGAGAACATATTATCTGATGAGATTCCTCGTTACCATTACTTTTAGGTTAGAAAACCACCTGGCATAGTTTCCGCTACAAATTTTATCTATCATTCCCCAGAATGAGAGTTTCATTCACAGTTTATGCAGATATTCACTTGCATGCTTCAAAGGAGGAAAATCATATATGTGATAGTTGATTTAGCCATTTCCGAATGATATTGTTCCGTGTGGAATTAGAAGTAAAACAAAAAACAAATCATGCAATATTAAGCTTATATATATATATATAAAAAAAAGCGCTAGAATGACTTTTAGACGTTACATGGTTTCACCGACAAATCCACCGTCAGTGAAGAGTTCCTGGTCCATGATTCTGAATTTTAGATGGGTCAGCTGTTTCCAATCAGTTAAGGGGAAGTCAAACCTGAACTTCTCATTCCACCAAGTTTTTTCATCTTTGCCTGAGTCATGAAACTGAGTTACCACAACAAACTAGCCGTAGGAGCTCAAGATATCAACCTAGTAATTAAATCGAAAGCCGGGGTGTGAACCTGATGATGTTTTGCTTTTATGCACGTGAGATCCACATTTTATGACGACATAATAGACTGGTGTACCTATAACCAAAGTGAAACTGAAATGTTAACGAGGTCAAAATGAAAGAAGACAAATGCCAGAAACTTCAACGGGAAGCACAAGCAAACATCGGACTTTATGCGGTCTGGAGAGGGCCGGAGAGAGTTACCGATGAGATTTGTGTGCTTCATGCCTTCAGCATGAACAAGAAATACTTCGAGGATTCCTCTTTTCATCCGTGTAGAGGTGCTCCCTTTGTGAGTACTGGTGTGGGATTGCATCTCTACGTGCTTGTCCAGCAGAGAGAAACCGCGTGCTTTCATAAGAAGATGCTCCTGCTGCTGCATTTGGTGCAAGAATTAGTAGCAGTGGCAGTTTCGAAGTTCTTTTAATGCAACATTTAAAGTAATTAAGTTACGTAGTTCACTAAATAGGCGTGTTTTCAAAGGAATTCAATGGAAACGAGTAACCAAAGCTGTTTTAAATGAATCCCAGAATCAAAGGGTCTCGAAGCATGAAAATTGAGTTACATAAATTGCTATAAATGACTGTAATGTTACGATCAAGGTTGTCATTACCGTTTCGGTTGGTGCTTTATTTTTTCAATTGGAACTGGATATTTCGGTTTCGAAGTGTTTCGGCGCGCTATTTCGGGGTTGTACTATTTATGTGTGTGTATATATAATTAAATATATTAATTCGAAAAAAATTACTTCAAATCCAAAAATAGAATTGTGCAATTTAATCTAAAACAAGACACAATAAAATGATTTTTCTGAACAAAATTGTGAACATGTATAATATATATTACGAGAATGTCATCATCAATCTCGCAAGGTCATTACATTCTCTGAGTGCTCTGAAATTTTAACATAATATATATAAATATATCAAGAAACTCCTCGTAAAATTTAATCTCAATCTAACTGTTGGATTAAAAGATATGATTGATATTGTAAAATTATTTATTATTTAAAAAAATATTATTTGGCCGAAACGGAACGGACAAAACAAAACCGGAACGTTTCGACAGGTATTTGGCCAAAAAATCCGGAATGGGATGGAATTTAAATCAAGATAAAAACGACGTTGTTTTGTCTCATTTTTTTAACTAGTACGAAACGTTTCGGCCGAAACGAAACAAAACTGACAACCCTGGTTTAATTAGCTTCATAGGTCGATTGCATGCTCTTCAACTTCAACCATATGCATATTTTGTGTGATAGGTAGCAAGTAGGTTTTTTAAGTTTTGTTCCACAGGAAGACTAACACCATATATTAGAACCCTTTTCAATTGTCAATTGTCACGTGCTCAGGTGGATCAGCAGGCGCCTTCAAGTTAAAGTTCAAATTCAGTCTCTCCACTACATTTACAGTATACCTCGTTTCAGAACTGACTACTGAACTACTGAACCAGGGGCGATCACTCAAGCAATTCGGGTAAAAAAAACACCTATGCTCACCCCTGTAATTTTCATATTCTCATGATTAACACAAATGAAGAAACATTCCAAGATTGCAAATCCAGAATTCATTACCATAAATTTAACATATCAGCATCTGAGCAACATGAATTAAACAATCAGGGTGTATAAAAACACAGCTACTTACCTGTCATCCCTTGACAATTATGAACCATTTAGGGTGCGAAACATGAAATCAACTGATCGATTACCTGTTGAGATTGATGAACTGGAAATAGCGTGCTGCATTCTGCTCCCTCCATTAATATTCTGTCATCTGCAAGCATTTTTGAGCCTCGCAACATATTCCCATCTGCCTCCTCTTCATACAAGTCTAACAAAATCTCATGGTAGATCCTATCTTCTGGTTATAAGGCGATGTTACCGCAAACTCTGCCTCCTCAACTGACCCCTGGCTTTTTATCTACAACCAGCAAGAACAGCTCCCTGGATTCTCTTGAAGGATCTGGTGACATTTTGCTTTAAAAGTCAGGAGCTTTCTCAAAATTTCTTTGCCAACTTAGCAGATCTACCATGCCAGCATAATGAGCAGGTTTTGGAGTAAGACAGCACTTTTCTTTCGAGGAAAAAACAGGTTGCCGCCCTTGTATTCTAGCCCACGTGGACTACAGGCAGATTAAACAGAGAACAAAACATCATCGAGCTTTACCTGCAATCCAGCACGCTTCAAGAGCCTAAGTTCCCGTCCATTTAACCCATATTCTTAAGTTGCGTTTGGTTAGTGTTTCAGGATATAAGAGATGCATACAAAAGAGACAAAAACATGTTTTGAAGACATGTAATATATTTTCCGGATCATTTTGAAGTCATTTTCTGTAATTTCAAAATATAACTCTCTTTTTTCCCCCAGAAAGTAACAAAATGCTAATTCAACTTCCATTCTCAAAACTCATTCTCAGCACAACCAAGAATCATAGTCCACCAACAAATCAAACCCTTCTTCCAACTTCCCACTAAGAACCCAAATCCAACCCTCCCATCCCCCCACGTTGTGCATGCATATTGACAAGCGCGTCTCGAATGTTAGAGAAAGGATAAGACACTCTTTATCAGCAGCCTACCAATCTCTTTCCCAAAACACAACTCACCAAGATCGGCTCAGGCGGGAAAGAAGACTAAGACACCACCATCCTTAGCCTCCACGCTGTAACTCAGCATTTTCTCCTAAAGCAATCTATACCTTCCATTTACTTCCCATTCTTGACAAAAACGAAGCCATCGCACTCCACAACACAGCATCTTTATGTTCTACTTGATCAAACTAATGTAAGAGCAACGCCATCAGAAACTAAATAAAACCCAAGCAAAACAGTCATGACCTGAACTTCAAGCTCAAAACCACGTTGAATAAAAAAAACAAGAGATAACCTTATTTTGTTTTTACGATTAAATAAACATAAAGTACCAATTAAACTAACTAAAGTCACTAAACTTGGCTTTTGGCCACTCAAAAGCATTGTTTTTTAATAACACAATTGCCTTTCAGGCTTGATTTTCCTTTACCAAATTCGAAATACTGCATGTTCATGATGATGTATTATAGTAAAAACAATTGGGTGTTCATAATAAGTGTACATTTCTAGTGTGGGAATGCTATGTAATGAAAACTTAGGTGTATTTTTTTCCTGGAGATGGTCTCGGTTTGGTTGGTGATTTCATCGAACAGTTTGTGTGACCCGAATTAAAGATAGCGCGTAAAATATCACAATAAATTACCGTGGCTTGAAATGTGAAAGCTTTAAACTTTACGGGTACTGTGGGCAAGAAGGTTTCTTTTTTTCATGTTTGACATAAGGGTTTTCGCACTGTATTTGAGCAGAGTAAAGGATTGCGGAGTGCAGACTACAGCATACTTTACACGGGAGGGAAACTTTTGTGCTGACAAACTTGCCAATTAGGGATGTGGAGCAAAACAAAACACTGGATTGATCCCACATCTCTCTAGTGATTCTAGTGGGGCTCGTTTATGAGATCGTAGCTTTTGCTTTCTATCCCTTTGTACCAAAAACAATATTTTCAACATATGCTAAAATCATAAGCAATAAGTTTGAATGTCATGTTAACATAAGAAGATCTTAAGACTTCATATTCAATCTCCTAATTAACCTGCCTTTTCCGTTCTGTTTTTCGTTGACTGGTTTTTTTCTTAATTTTCTGTATTATTAATTTGTATTTTTGGTGGGCATGAATTGCATGTATAGTTTCTCTTTGCCTTGTTTCCGTAATATCTTCCAGAAAATCTGGTCTTTTTGTCCATGAATTGTTTATAGCAGAGCACAAGGTTTGTTCACTCAAGCTGCACCTCATCACCATCATCCCGTATAGACTTTCTTTCAAGACCTGAATCCTGGAACCCGTGACACATTCAACAGTTCACATTTAGATTTCAGACACTACTAAAAAATGGGGTGGTTTGCAACGGACGTTTCCGTTGCAAACAAGTAAGGAGGCCGTTGCAAAAATTTATTTGCAACGGACTACGCAACGGATGTGATCCGTTGGAAACCGGTGATGCAAATTTGTATTGCAACGGATTTTCCGTTGAAATAATGCAACGGATTTTCCGTTGCAACAAGGCAACGGATTTTCTGTTGAAAAAATGCAACGGATTTTCCGTTGCAACAAGGCAACGGATTTGCCGTTGCAACCTTGCAACGGAAAAACCGTTGCAAGCTTGTCAAAACTATTTTTGTTCATTTAATTTGTTTTTTAGATTATTTATTTAATTTCGTAAATAATTATAATTAAATATTTGCATGAATATTATTAATATCTAAATATTAATATAGTTCAAATAATATAAAAGGACATTTATATTTACAACAAAGATTCAGCTTACATTTACACTTTAAATATATTTTTTTCATTATATATTTTTTTTGGGTACATTGTACAATTACATAATATGTACAAGAAACAAAAAATAACAACAATTTAAAAATAAACACATAAAAAAAAATAAAAAAAATACAAGATAACCTCCCGTAAAAACTCGCTGGCGCTGACACCACTATGAGAACGATGGCGTGCGTGGGACCACGCCACCGCCACTGGAGCAGAGATGACAGGGCGATTCAGCCTCGCCCTTCCTTTCTCACGCGGTAGTGTCGCTCATGGTGACCCGCAAACACGTGACAAAAAAACGCAAAGCACAACACACAAGCAAGGTTCATCTTCTACGGATCTCTGATTCGTGTTTTCTCCTCCAATGGAGTTGGGCCGTGGTGTTGAAGAAGAAGAAGAGCACGAGAGCCGATGGGGACTCGCGGGTTCACTCGAGGAGAAGGTCGTGGAGTGACCGGTGGCTGATCGGTGGCCACCGGGAAGGAGAGGAAAAGAGAGTGAGATCGCGGTTGAGGCCGAGAGGAACCCAGCCGTGGGGGGATGGCGTAATCGGTCACGGAGAGGGAAAGGAAACGATGGCTGGCCGGAGAGGGTCGATGATCGGGGAAAAGAAGGGCAGCCGTCGGCGCAGAGGAGCCGGCTACCGACGGCCGGGGTTGGCGGCTCGACAGAAAGGGGAGCAAACTGGTCGTCGCCGGAGAAAGGAGCTCACCGGGAAGGGAGGTTGAAGATGAAGATCGAGGCTCGACGGGAAGGGCTGGACGGCGAAAAAGAAAAAAGGGAGATGGTGAGAAGGAGGGAAGCCCCTGGCCGAAAACGGCGAGAAGAGAGTGGAAAGGGGGGTCGCAACCGCCCTCCAAGGGATTTCAAAATTTAATTACAAGTGCTTTTAATTTATTTGTTAGTGCTTAGGAGAGAGAGGGGGAAGGTAAAATTTTTATTTTATTTTATTTTAAAAAAAATCTCATTGCAGATTTGATCTCGTTGCCACATCAAAAAATAAAATAAAATAGACTTAAATATTTTATTTTATAAAAAAGAAATAATTTATTATTTTTGCCAAATGAAACGGTGCGCTTTGGAAAAGTTATGATTGCAACGGATATTCCGCTGCATTTTGAATTTAGCAATGGATTATCCGCTGTAATATCTTTTAACTTGCAACGGAAAATCCGCTGCAATATCAATGTAATTCGCGAACGGATATTCCGCTGCACATGGTTTATCACTTGCAACGGATTATCCGTTACTAATGAAAAATTGCAACGGATAATCCGCTGTAATTGTATTTAAATTGCAACGGAATATCCGCTGTAATATCTTTTAACTTGCAACGGAAAATCCGCTGCAATATCATAGTCATTTGCAACGGATATTCCGCTGCACATGGTTTATCACTTGCAACGGATTATCCGTTACAAATGAAAATTGCAACGGATAATCCGTTGCAATTGTATTTAAATTGCAACGGAATATCCGTTGCAATATCTTTAACTTGCAACGGAAAATCCGTTGCAATATCGATAGTCATTTGCAACGGATATTCCGTTGCACATGGTTTATCACTTGCAACGGATTATCCGTTACAAATGACAATTGCAACGGATAATCCGCTGCAATTGTATTTAAATTGCAACGGAATATCCGCTGCAAATTGTTATAATTTGCAACGGAAAATCCGTTGCAATATCTCAGTGTATTTGCAACGGATAATCCGCTGTAATTTTATTTTACCTTGCAACGGATATGCCGTTGCAAAGCGAAAAATTGCAACGGAAAATCCGCTGCAACACATATGTTCGCTTTTTTGAATTACAAAATGTGTTTAGCAACGAAAAAAATCCGTTGCTAAACAAAATTCCGTTAGCTATGTTTGCAACGGATTTTTTGCCGCTGCAAAAAATCCGCTGTAACAAAGCACTTTTTTTTTCCAATCTAGATTGGAAAAAAATATTATGGTTGGACCGTTGGTGATGGAACCAAAATCACGTTTCGTCTTATTCCTTTTTTTTTCTTCCACAAAATTGGAGAATTGTAGACCAGTATTCAGTTTTATAAGCTCTAAAATCTAGATGCTTGATGAGCAAGCATGTGTGCTGGTAGCCTTTCTGACCAAGAATTTAAGCTCTCGAACCCATGCAAAACACAATATATATATATATAAGAAGATTCCATGTGTCCAGGGAACATCTTCAACAGCCCTGTCATTGTTTTTAAGCCTCCGTTCATCACTTCACGTCACAAACCATTATCATCTCTTTGTTTATACATGGTCAAACTTTTGCAGTACCTTTAATTCATATCAGTCTGCAACTAAAGTTCAACTGAATTTTTGCTAGTTGCGTCAGTTTTTATATTTATTTGGTGTTGCCCTTCTCTTCTCTTTTGTCTTCTTTTGTGTGTGTACGCGAGCGCACTTGCGTTTAATCAACAAGGTTGAGAAGTGCTTTCCCACTTTCTTCTAACCAACCATTTACTGATATATATATAGCTCGATCGAAGTGGACAACCCAAACCTTTTCTCTCTATATTCTAGAAAAAATGCCTGAATGCCATTCTGTAGAACTTCCTATTCTAGATGTCTCTCAGCCACTAGAGCCATCTGCTCTGGCATCCCTGGCTGAAGCTTGCAAAAAATGGGGATTTTTTCGTATCACCAACCATGGAATGTCCAAAGAGCTTTACAGCAAACTCTATTCACTTTCACAACAATTCTTTAACCTCCCTTCTGAGACAAAACTTGAACTTGGTCCCTCTTCCTCTATAAATACATACACTCCTCATTTCATTGCTTCTCCTTTCTTTGAGTGCCTCCGAGTTTTTGGACCAAACTTCTTTGCATCTGCTCAGAGTTCTGCAAATACCCTTTTTGGCCAACAGAGTTTTGCATTCAGGTGATGATAATTATAAGCTGCAACTTCGTTTTTACAAGTGCTTTTACTGTTCTTTCCTGATTCTCACATATTTTTGTTGTTCTTTCTTTTTCCTTCTTTTATAGTGAGGCGCTACAAGAATATGGGAGTAAGATGACAGAAATTATCAAAGAGAATTTTGGAGATTTTATTGATGAGCCTGGGAGAGGGTTTTGACAAGAAGTACTGCGAATCAGAATTCAAGAATTGCCATGGTTATCTGAGGATTGTAAACTACACGCCTCCGAAAAGTTTGGTAGACGAGGTTGAGGGACTTGGAATGCATACAGACCTGAGCTGTGTGACCATTGTATACCAAGATGAAGTTGGTGGACTGCAGGTGAAATCTAAGGAAGGGAAATGGATGGATATAAGTCCATGTGAGCAAACTTTGGTGGTAAACATAGGAGATATGTTGCAAGCTTGGAGCAACGAGAAACTAAGATCATCAGAGCACCGAATCATTTTGAAGAAACCAGTTAACCGTCTTTCTCTAGCCTTTTTTTGGTGTTTTGAGGATGAGAAGGTAATCTTGGCACCAAGTGAAGTAGTTGGAGAAGGAGATGTCAGGATCTATGAGCCATTTGTTTGTTTAGATTATTTGAAGTTTAGAGAGGTCAGCGATAGAGGGAAGTTTGAGAAGGTTGGCTTCACCGTTAAGGATTTTGCTCGTATTAGTCTCTGAAAGTCATGGCTGGAAAATCCAATTTCAAGTTTTCCCCATGTATTTGGTTGGCAATCTTCATTTAAATAAAAAGTTAAGATCTTAAACTTCGTGGTTCATGTCAGAAATCTCTAGGAACTGCATTTCTTAACTCATACGCTCTAAGTTAATGAATGGTTTGTCTTGAAGGATTTCGAGTTAAAGGGGTAGAAGAAAACAAAAAAAGGATCAGTTGGGTTTCAGAGCACTGAGTCACTGACCTGTTGGTAGTTAATCTGTAAGAGGTTGTACAGTTGGAGTTTCAACTTCCAACTTATGTTTATGTGTATTATATAATTCTTGTATTTATGTGCCTGTGAATAAATGGAGTTATAATGATAGCCAGCTCCTAAAGAATCTAGAATTTTTCTTTGTTTTAATGGATTTGTTCTTGCCAGGTCATCAGGATATCCAACTCATGCCTTCAAGATCAATTAGATGAGAAATAACTGGCAGGATTGCCTTAATTCCTTAAAAATTTGGGCATCTAACATCATCGTAATGTTCCTTAATGATCTCAACAGTTTAGTGTCAGAAGAGACAATGCAATTAGTCATTCTAAGCCCAAACCCCACTCTGGTCTGTCTATTAATGAGTGGCTGAATATGCTTTTCTTCACCCTTGAAATCATGACCTTCCTCTCCAAGCAAGACTGTCTGTCGCTTCATATTTTAATACAATCATATTGTTATTGTTTATGGATCTTTTATAGGTTAATTACACCCTCCTTTATAGTAATATCTAAGATATATTCAGTTTTAGCTTACTTAAGAATTCTAAGTATAGCATTAGTAAAGGTTTGTGCTTGTCCCTCTTGTACAGTAATATATTTCAAATGGCAAATAAGATGTCCGAGGGTTGAAGATTTTGGTGCAACGAGATTGCTCTGAGTGTGATTTGGCGTAAGAATCACTCGAGTTTGGCAGGATTTTCAAATTCTTGAGGATCTGGACGGGACATTAATTAATTCTTCTGATGGACCTGAAGAAACAAGCAGGAGCCCACAAAAAGAAGGGTATCTTTCAAAACAACACTTGATTGAAAAGAGATTCAAATTGGTAGGTAAATTCCATTTAAGGATTATATTCTCCATCACTCCTATCAAGTCACTGGTTGAGCCAATTAGCTAGCACTGCAGTTCAACATTTGATAATGGAAATAAGGTTAAGAAGAACATTGAAGCTATGCAATTACGTGCTCAAGCAGTTGCTGCTACTGAACGGAGAAATCCTTCAGGTGCCGGTTGATAAGCTGATATATGACGACTCCTCAAGCCTTGACGACATTTTTCCAAAGTGCTTGTCTGATCATCCCTGCTGTTGAAACTGCTGCTCCTCTAAACTGAAACCAAGCTGACAAGAGTTGAGCATTTTTCGGACAAAAAGAGGGCATCAGTGCATGTAAATGGAAACAACTTCAATGACGATGACTTCTCCTAACGGCTATATAATTCTTATAAAGGTAATAATATAATTTCACCTTCTGATTTGAATACATATTAGACATCATCATATTTAGCCTCATCAGAAGTCATTGCACTTCTAATTTCTTACCTGCGGGTTTCTAATGCATCTGGCAAACAAAAGATATGTAGAAAAGGCAGCAACTGGGTTGATCTTCAGCACAAACCTTAGATTTCAGGGTCAACGAGAAAATGCCATCTAGAGTGGATGAATGAACCGAAAGCACATCCAGCTGCAGTTTGTTGGCTTCATTCATGATATCAATCAACATGTACTCCCTGTAAGGAGATCTTATCTCGATGAGAATCTCCTTCTCTTTCATGCATACTTTCAAATCTACGGGCATGCCATCCTTGGGAGCAGCCTCATCAAGCTCTAGTTCAGCTTCATCAATGTCACGGGCCTTCCTCTTGTTTATCCGAGGTTTCTTGATGCCGTAGTTATCTGATATCCGGTCTACCATGCCCATGTAGCTCCTGGATCTTGCCTCATAATCTGTCGAGCCTGTGCAAGATTCCAGTTCTGCTACTCTTGACTCAAGCTGTCTCAGGTAATTAGTGGTGTTGTTGAGGGTTGATGTTTTGTCAATCTGTACAAGTATGATCAATGTATAGAATCATTAGAAGTTTGAAGGATCAGAATAATGAACTTCTCAGAAATAATATTATCTCAGAGCCAGATCAAAAGATTTAGCAGAAAATTTGTTGAGGAGAAGAGATTTGAAGGCTAAAAAGTAGTAAAAAATCAGTAAAGCATGCATAGTTAGAAGTTGACAATTGTTTTCCACTCTCCAAAAATGCATTACAATTTTTCACAGTAAGATAAGTCTAAAGAATTATGAAACTTCTGGTTACTATCAAAGTCTCCATAATAACATGATTTCCAACAAAGACAATGTAATTACCTCATTAATAGAAGAAACTATTGATCCGAGTACTAGAAAATTTTCATCCTCTCCTTTGTTCATCTGATTCAGAATGCAACTTGCATGTTTCACAGCCTTCCAAATTCTTGAGGCAATCTTTTCCTGCATTTTCCCTGTCAGGCCTGATAGAGTGACCACCATGCATCAAAGGTGCTGCAAATAAAATCTTTTTCAACATATTATGTTGTGCCCGTGGCTTATAGCCATCAGATGCTCCTTTCTTCCATCCACGAAAACTGGATATGTAATCGTCACTTTGGAAACATTGATTTTCAATCAACGGTCTAGAACTTTTCAGAAGAACACATACAGTTCTTCTGTAGTGCAAGTCTTCATCAGCTCCAGGATCTAAGGAGCTCAATTTTGTGTGGTTTCCTTCTTGAAGTAGTTCCAATCGCAGATGGGATATGTTTTTGCTCTTGGAAGAGGGTAGAACCTTTCCTTGCTTCACAAAAACCTCTGATATGCAATCACTTGAATTCATAGAATCCATAACATCATCGCTGAATTCATCATCCATGAAATGCCAACTTTGATCTCGAGATGCTCCTTCCATTAAACCTTCAAGCATGAACGAGTCTTCAGTCATCAGATTGTGCTCATAGCCATTTGAGCAATCATCAGGAGAGTTCCTGTTGGATTCTTCGCACACATTTCCATGCAAGTAGTTAATTCCCCCCAGATTAAATTCTATATCTTCTGGTGGGGTGTATAGATTTTCCAAAGCCAGTGTATCGACTATCTCATGGCTGATCCTGGTAGCCATTGGGTCTTTATCATCATCCTTGTTATGAGCAGCAGAGGACGATTTCTCAGAGCAAACAGGCTTTGAAAAGTCTAATAAGGAGGCTTTGATATGCTGAATAAGACTGGGGTCTTCTGTGACCTTGAAATAAGTCAAAAAGAGAAGCAGGAGCACAGTTAAGGCCTTTATAAACCGCTCCATTACATGCATGGTTTATACATATATTCTGAACAAGAAAGCCATTGATCTATTTTCAAGACAGGAAATTACCAGCTCAGTCACACCTAGCTCTATCACTCCCTCAAGATAGGGAAAACACACCACAGTCTGCAAAATTGAAATCACAAGCCAGGCGATGTCAGAGCAGAAAGATAACAGATGTGAATTGGGCTGTGGATGTTGAACTTTTAAGCAGGTAAAATGACATTTTATATATATATATATATATATATATATATAAAAAGCCACGTTAAGGTAGCATGAAAAGTAGTGCGTGGATAGTAATATTGCAGATGAGGGGAAAACTATTATAAGCCAACATGGTGCAACCTTCCACAAGTTTATACGCGTCCGGATATTGTGTACATTACTGGAATATTTGGTAGATATTTAAGCAATCGAGGAATAGACCATTAGAAAGCAGTTAAACGGGTCTTGCGGTACTTATAACGAATAAAAGACTACATGCTCACATATCAAGGTTTGGCTAAGTTATAGAACATTGGGTATAGTGACTCCGATTTTATTGGATGTCAAGATAGTATGAAATTTATGTTGATGCTAGCTGGAGGTGTTGCTCTAGAAGAGTGCTAAATAATCACTTATAGCCTCTTTTACCATGACAACAAAGTTCATAGCATGTTATGAGACTTCCAATCATAGAGTATGGTTGCAGAATTTTGTCACGAGGCTTCGCATGGTGGATGATATTCAAAATCATGGATGATATTGTGACAATAAATCAACAAATTTATATTCCAATAACAATAGAAACCCATCGAAGTCGAAACACATGGACGTCAACTTCCCAATTGTTAAAGAAAGAGTTCAAAGTGGACAATTGTATGTAGAGCATATAGGTACAAACTTCATGATTACAGATCTGCTTATTAAGGGATTGTCACCCAAAATGTTTCATGAGCATACTGCTTGTATGAGTGTTTTGGCAATTGATAATATTACTGTTTTAAAAGGAGTTTGTAATTTTAGATGCTTTTATAATATAGTCATATTTTCAATTTATGGACATTTATGAAGTTATTTTCTGCAGAAATAAAGTCTTTTAGTTTAATTTACACTATGATTTTGTATAGCTTGATCTCACTAAGGTTTAAGTGTCAACCACTCGGAAATAAACATGCTAAGATCATATTGCATGAAATTCTCATGCTACACATCCACATCATGATCCATGTCATTTAGTTGTATTGGCATATGTGACCTTTGATATTATTATTTAATGGTAATTGTAACAAAACCGCTTTAATCCTATAATGGTATGATTACTAGACCAGATTAGTTATATATACATTTGTTAATGATAGCAAAGATTAAACTCATTTTGATTATTTTTGCAAAATATAATTAAGGTTATACATATAGACCAAGTGGGAGATTGTTGGATCATTAATCCAACGTTGGGTTTATATGAGAATAAATGTGTTTGAGGACAATCAAATAAAATGAAGCCTCATTAAAAATGATATGCTAAGTATTTTTAGACATTGAGTTTTTTGAAGCATCTGATAGGATGTGGACTTTTAATGTGTAGAGACTAAAAGGTTATTACTATTTTAGTGATAGACTAAAATAGGAATACCAAAAGGATTGGAATTTTAAAAAGGCATGAATACCAAATGATAGTTTGTTACCTACATATATAGTCATGATCCTCAGATTACACGTCTTGTTTCATTCTTATTCTGATATCCCATCATCACAAAGAAAATAAGATTACGGTAGAGAGAATCAAAGGACTCTTAAAGTAGAACATGTTAATTTGGATGGTCATCCTCACGGCTCTAAAAAACGACTCTCCGATATGGATTCAAGTACGTTTCCGCTTAATTGTTTATGTATTCTTGATAATTCGACATGAATAATTTCTATATATTATGAAATACAATGCTAACATTCAGATCATGCGTTCATATACAAATAGACCTTCTTACCTGAATTGACGCGCTCTGAGGGCAGTGATGGTCCAGTCACGGAGAGAACATCAGATAGAAAAACAAAAGTCAGACTTCCCTCATGGCATGTACCATATTCAGCTATTATATCAGTTGAAATTTGTTTTAAATGCGAAACAGAAGTTGAAAAGGAAACCAACCTTTGCGAGTAATGATCGGGAGAACACTTTGCTATCTGCATATTGAGCATTGCACAACCAGATAGGCTGTTTATTAGTTAATGCTCTTCCTGGCAACCTGTCAGCAATTTGAAAGAAAAAATGACCATCTAAAAGCATGATTATATGATCACGCTATCGAAATTAAGAGAAAACAAGATCTTCGGGTAAGAAAAATGGCAGAATAATACCCTTCACCCGGATTGAAAACAAAAGACATGCAAACCAGGTAGTACCACTCTTCATCTGACAGATCCTCTGGTGACAAAACAGGAGAAGAACTCTTAGCCTGTTGGTCAGTCTCGCCTCCAAGGAGAGATTTGAAAAGTTCTCTCAAATCCTCACTTCTCTGTAAGCCTATTTTATCAGGTTTAAGCTCCATAGCTTCAACTTTCCTGGTCTTGATGTCTCCATTGTAGTACCCATCACCCCATTCAAGTACCCTAAAAAAAGGTGATTACATGGTATTTTCTCAGCATAATCGCGGAAAGACATGAGTGAAGAGCCATCTCAATTAACTTTTCAAGGCTGCATTGTGCTGCCCAGATGAGAGGAAGAATCTTAAACTATCCTAGCATTATCTTTTTAACAGAAGAAAACTCTTACAGCCCTAATTCTCATACTTTAATTATCATTACAGCATCTACTGCAGCAGCAAATCCTTGATCTTCTACTTTGATTTGCTGCTGCGGTATGTGCTGTAAAGTTTTTAGCTTTGACAGCATATGAGCACATCAGTGAAAACCCAGATATGGAAATTAAGAAATGATAAAAGAATTGCAGCACCGAATCGTTGTAAGAAGAAAAGAAGTGGTTAACAAGTTTAAAGGAGAAGCTCAACTAATGTACCCTTGCTGTCTAGTTGACTGCGACCAGAAAATTGCGTAGCTCCACTGCACACTCCTCACGGCAACTGCTAGCTGTTTCCTCAAGTTATCTGGCACCTCCTGCTGGCCTTGGGCAACATGAGCCATTGCCAGACAACACAACTACACTCAACTTGCAAAAGTGAAGAACTTCTCTCACACACTAGTCAAACAAGAGAGCAGTGGCTGCTAACTTTTAAGCGGACCCCAGATGGCTATTTGCTTTCAATAATGTAAAAATATTTGAATTTGGAAACACCCCTTGTGGAGATTTGTCAAGAAATCATGGCCTTGTGACCAATAAAGCTTTTGATTTTATTTTTTTATTTATTTATTTTCTGTAGAAATATGGCTGCACGCCATTACCTCTGTCTGGGGGCACCGTAATTGGTGGCGGGGGCACAGTTGTTTTCATCTCGTCTAAAAAGGACCAAAAACTATAAAAACTGATATGGACTTTCAGTGGTTTTTTCCCTGTCAAGTAGTGACATGTTTCGTGCTTTTATGGGTCGTGATTGTGCTGTAATTAATGAGCAATTAATGAGAAGATTCTATTCGACAAGGTGACTAATTTTTATTTAATCCAGAAAGAATCTCCCTTGGCATTTTTTTTTTTATTATTATTATTAGCGATGATATTCGAGTCCCACTTCCACGCACCTCGATTAATTTCACGGGCTCTAAGATTAACGATCATGTATGTCTTCACTGGTCATCATATTAACAGTCACATGGCTCGGACCTGAAACCACAGGGGGAGCAAGTACCTTAGCATCAAGGTCGGGTGTTTGGGTTAACTTGCGCGTATCTCGATTGATTCCACGGGCCATAAAGTTAATAATAATATAAGTCTTCAGTGGTCATTATATTAACAATCAAATGTTCGAACCTGAAATCACAGGGAGAACAAATACCTTAGTATCAAGCTCGTATCACTAGACCACCTATTAGATGGTTTTTCCTCTAGCTTTCCTGTACTTCTATGTATTATCATGAATGGAATTGTCGTTTGAATAATAAAATACCAAGTGTAATAAAGTAGTTTGTATTACCATCGGCTTATCAAATTTATAACTCGAGAGTAAAATAACAATAAAAAATAAAATTAAAAAAGCACTACTTGAATGAATAGTTCCCATGAGAATATAACTCTACTTTATTTTTGCTAATTTATGAGTTTTTTATATAACAAATATAGCTATTTATCGCCAAACGCCATATAAATGTATCATTTTTTTTCAACCATTCATATACAAATTAATATATTTAAAAGTGATCCGAAACCAGGTATAGTGATGTGGGAAACAAATATTCTCATAACATCAATCAAGTCTCGAAAGTGTTTTCCTTTTTCCTTTATTTTTCAAATAAGATCAGATCCTTCCTTGATCCCTGGTGCGGTAAATAGTAGATGAGGTCAAAGGTCAAGACAGGTTTCATCAGTAGCGGAAACCCATGTTTCTGTCAAGTATTATTTTAATCAACACGTGTTGAAGAGAGACTTGCAAATTAATCCTGTGAAGCAAAGTCAATAGAGAAGAGATGCAAATTACCGCCATTGCATACATCATGTGAGACAACTATAATTTAACCCCTCTACATTTAGTAATGCTACACTGCAGTCCTCGTACCTTAAATTTCCCAAAAGTAATACGTAACTAAGGCTGGAATCTCTGAGAAAAATCATAGGTCGGTAGCTCTACCTCCTTTCTTTTTCTTACTAGACTCGACGAGGTATCATATTAAAGTCATGTTTGAAATTGTATTTTAAAAATATTTTTTTTTAAAATAAAAACAATTATGTTTTATTTTAAAAAAAAATTGATATTTTTATATTGTTTTAATATATTGATATCAAAATAATTTTTAAAAAAAATAAAAAAAAGTATTATTATAATATATTTTTAAATGAAAAAGTAGTTTTAAAAAAAATTATAATCATACTCCTAAACAGATACTAACTTGACAGATAAAAAAAACATATATAGATAAAAATGCTAGCTAGGTAAAGATATTAAATTTCATTTTTAATGATAATTAAAGACATTTTTAGTGAGTGGCAGAAAAGGTACGATTAACCCCCCCCCCCCCAAAAAAAAAAAAAAAGATTCTAAGTGCACCAACGTATTCAATTGCAACGAGGCAGGAGCAATGGATTCATTATTGGAGAGTGGCCAAGTGGCTGGAAGAACGTGATCGATCATATTTTGTTTGCTAAATCCAAAATAAAAATGTCTTATACGTGTCGTCTCCCTTGTCTGGACCACGGCAACATTCTGTGTCTTCATTCCCAGTCAATTTACTACAATTTACGTCTGCGATCACATGCAATCTTGGGCATGGCATTGAACGGGGAAGAGACTCGCTGTTCTGCTGCGATTTGTACACAGAATCGTGCGTGAAAAAATGTGGTGATATGTCAGGCTGAAAGCTCTCTCTCACTGTTGCTAGCTGTTGCATATTATTAAATACCGCGGACCGCAGGTCACATTTAGAAGTTAGAACATTATTGTGGGTTTGCAGACCCAATCTTGACCGTCGGATTCCTGCCCTTTTATGGCCTACAATCAATTTTGGTCGGTCCCACCTTCATTTTTATTTGCGTAAATTACTTCTTAGCCTTCATAGATTAGCCCGTGGTGTTCCGAAGGGGCATGGAATTTATGATCTTATAGCATGTTTTAAAATTGAGTTAGAAAATTTAAAAGATAATTGAAGTTTTATTTATTTAATTGAATCTATAAAATACATTTTACAAGTCATGAAATTTACTTGCATACAAAAAAACATTAGCGAGTGGTCACTTCGATTTTTATAATCTTCAAATGTTTATTCTGATGTTTTCAAAACGCTATGCATGCCTGTTAAATACGTAACGATACTGCATGTAGCAAAATATCCACTTTAATTTCTCCATTTTTTCTTCACTTTTTCATGTGTCGTTTTATTTGCTCTCGAATCCCTTCGTGTTGCACATACTACAGAAGAAAAACGTCAAAAACTTTTTATAAAAAAGGTAAAAAGATAAGGCCGGCGGGCATCTATCTAGTTTTTGTTATCGGTAGCAAGTCAGAGGCCAGATAGAAAATCGATGGAGACATCAACATGAGGATTGATACAAGGATTATGAACTTTGAGTGCCAAATTGGAATATTGCTGAGTGTATACTTTACCGGGATTTTTTTTAATTTTTTTATTAACATTATATTCCATGAATTATGCAGGTGATAAAGGGTATTACCTGCATAATTGTATATATTATGGTATGTGTTTGATTTATATGCTCTTACATACCCGATGTGTGCTTTTAGAGTATTCCTTTATTAGATTAAATATTAATTTTTAGAAGTTGAAATTTAGGTTGCTCTTACAAAAATTAAAGGACGAAAATTAACATTAAAAAAGGATTTTTTTTTTCATTTACACCACTCAAAAGGCACAAAACTTTAATTCGATACTTCCACTTTCAATCTTTTTTTATGTTTTTTAAGATTTTCATGATTTAGATCTAAATTTATTTTTATCTCAATCTGTATATTTTAAGAAATATTTGAGAAAATCAGTAGAAAAATCAAGATGAGGGAAAAGC
The DNA here is from genome assembly GCA_029228465.1 of Salix viminalis. Classification (NCBI taxonomy): domain Eukaryota; kingdom Viridiplantae; phylum Streptophyta; class Magnoliopsida; order Malpighiales; family Salicaceae; genus Salix; species Salix viminalis. The sequence continues at coordinate 7,275,541 of CM055439.1, forward strand.
TCTCCAAGCATAAGATTATAACCGCAAGTGATTATGATTTTGATATTTATTTATAAAAAACAACCTCAATTAATGTGTCTGAAAAAGCTGGATCAAAACTTGACAAAAGAAATCTATCTGAATTTGAATTTTTAATCTTATTAAAACATGTTTTACATTATAAACTGACTTGAAGCACGGTAATGCATAAGAAAACAACATCACATGGCATGTCCAGATTGATCGGTAGATTTCACGGGGATATTCTCCTGCTTGGCGCATGAACGCTACTTGAGGAGAGCAGCAAAATTACTTAATGCCCCCTGCACCGAGGAAAAGTAAACCGAAAGATGACACGAGGTTGCCATAAAGGTACTTGTCGGCACTGCTTCATGTCCACCAATTGATTTGACTCATCTGTGAGAACGTAAATAAATAAAACACATGTGCTGTCTCTGAATCATGTCCATTAATTAACAAGTGCTCAGCTTGTACCTGTTCAGACTTAACAACCATTTCCTCCAGGATGAAAACGTGCACCTTTTCTTTCTCCTCCTTTCCAGAGAGAGGAGGGAACACTTCCAAACTCCAAACCGAAGAATAATAGAGGAAGTTGTGTTATAATTTATTTTTTATTTTTAAAAAATTAATGTATTTTTAAATAATCTTAATATGATGATACAGAAAATAAAAAAATATTTTCTAATTAGAGATTATTTAAAAGAAAAACACGAGCCACTCGACCACGGAGGGGCACATGCTCGTGAAACCTCGTGCTAAGTCCGAGATACTACTTTTAAGGACAGAGCAGAGTGTTTCATAGGACAAAGTAGTCAAGTCAAAAGCAAACAGAAACCTCTAAAAGAACTCTTAACAAGAGCATTATTAGGACTGCCCTACCATGGCCTGAGACAGGGCCTCTAAAGTCGGACCCATGCCAGGGAGGGTGTGTGTTTTGGTTGCTGTTTTTTTCAATATTACAAAAATATGGGTTTGGAATTAGAAAGTTGTTTTGTCTATTAGATTCGATTTGTGAATGAAATGTTTTGTTGTTTAATTGATGATTTTTTTTACAGAATAAAATAAGATATTGTTGGTTAATAGAAAATTAAAGCTTTGAGAAATATATTTAAGATTTTGATAATTTTTAAACCCCTTGAATTTTGCCCCATTACTACTAACCGGGTTGTACGGTCAAGACAAATATTTTATATTTTTATTTTTAATTGTTGTTTTTATTTTACCTTTGAATAAGAATTGGTTTATTTAATTTTTCAAGTTTATTTAAAAAAATGAATTGGTGTTTTTATTTCAGTTGTCTTAATATAGGGGTCTCGTGATATTAGGAAAAGGATTAGGTGCTTGGTTGATGCTTAGTTTATCAAAATAAATTTAAATTCTATTAATTTAGAATAATCAAGGATTCACATAACAAATTAGATGGTGAAGAAAATACATGAGTTGTAGTTAGAGGGTGTTTGAGAGTATGGTTGTGTGCTATTTTTCAAATGATTTTCATTTATAAGTGAATTAAAATAATATTTTATTTTATTTTTAAAAAAAAATAATTTTGACATCAATATTTCAAAATAATTTTAAAATACAAAAAAAAATAATCAATTGAAGCCAACAAAATATTATTTTTAAAAACACCCCTTAATGTGCAGGGTAAGTGGCTAACACATGAGCTGGAGAGTGAGGGAGACTATACCATTCTGGACAACATGCACGACCTTCTTTGATGGCCAAACCTGGCCGTTTGTGGTAGCTATAAATGAAACGAGTTGTGTTATTCCATGTGGGGAGGCTTGAGTGGTTCGGATCATGGTGGCAACATCTTTGTTTTTTTGCTATTTTCTCTCTATTATCCGCTGAAATTAGCGTTCCTTGTCAAAAACTCAAGATTATCCTTTTATTTTATTATCACTTTCATATATAATCCTTGTTCTTGCTATTACTAAATTCCCATTATAGGTCTTTTTATAAGATCTAAATGTGTTTTTTTTTTTAATTTCACCATTCAATAAAAAATACAAAAGTTGTTATATTATTATTGTGTTTTGCAAATTTGGTCATTGTGTTTTTTAGTTGTTACTTTCTTGGATCCTTTTATGATTTTTTTCCTTCAAAATTTTTCAATTTCATAATACAAGTCATGAACTTGAAAACTTAATTTGGGTTAACATCAAACTTCTTTTTATTTTATTCTTCTTGCACTAATTTTCATTTTTAATTTATTCCTTCCATGTTGTTGTTTTTTAAAATTAGTCCGTGTATTTTTTTTTAATTTGGTTATCCTAACCTCAACATTGGATCTTATGTTAACCTCAATTGACTTGAATTTTTAGTTTATTTTATAATCTAATAATTTGTTGATTTTATCCATCACGATTAGATTATTTTATAACCAATCTTTTTATTTTTTTTCCCATCTTGTTTTTTACATGATTTTTCTTTGCACGATCCAAGATGTAAAGTTTAGCGGGATTGTCCAATTTTTATTTTCTTTTGTCAATTTACTTGTTTTTTATTTTATTTTTCCACACTAAATTTGTTAAATATTGAATTTCGTTGTTTTTTATTGACTTATCTTAGTCTTATAATTTGAGTTGTAAATTTAGCATGCACAGTAATGGACTTGAATTATTTTGTTTTTAATTTTTGTTTTTGTATTAAGTTGGTTATGGTACGAACTTCATATGTTTTTATAGCACCCGTTTGGCAACGTGGTGTGTTCCACATTTGCCAAACGGGATGAAGTTTTGGTGTTTGGTAACAACCAAACACCATTTAAAATGAGTGGGTCCCACCCCTTTTTTAGTCCCTGACGGCGTTTCAAGAAAAGCACCTGGGAGGTGCTTTTCAAACGCCGTTCGGAACTGCGTTTTGATTAAACGAAAAAACACATCATCTTCTCCTCTCATCTTCCAGAAATGTCATCTTCTCCTCTCATCTTCTCCATTGGAAAAATCCCTCCATCTCTGCACGCCTCTCACTTCTTCTCTCTCTCGTCTCTCCCTCTGCACGTCTCTCCCTTCTTCTCTGCACCCATCTTCTCTCTTTCTATTCTCTGTACCCATCGTCTCTCGTCTCTCCCTCTGCCCATCGTCTCTCCCTCTGCCCATCCCTCTCGAAAAAAACCCTCACAGCTCATGAGAGAAAATGAAATTATGTTTCCATTTTATTTGAAGTATTCACATTAATATAAATTGTTATTTATTTTTAAATTTATTTGTAGAAGTTACGGGCTGGGTACTGTTGCCCAGCCGAGAGGAATAAACCTAGGCTGAATTTGCACAGCACCTTTCTGAAACCCCTGTCCCAAGCAAGACAGGTCCATTCTTTAAAGCCACCAATTCAGGCATTAAATTAGCTTCGAAGCCAGCAAGCAAACACTGTGACACCCGTAATAAAAACTCCTCCTGAAGCTGAAATGAATTTTTATTTTTTTTTATTTGGAAAATTATCATAATAATATTTTTTTATTTTTTTAAAATTATTTATATCAGCACATAAAATGATTTAAAAAAACATGATAAACTTGATTTTTTAAAAATATTTTTAAAACACAGCAACAAACTGTCATTAATCCCTCGATCCCCCCCTCTACCTGGATTACCGAAAGAGCTACAATTAATTTTTAATTTTAAATATTGTTTTTGGTGTTTTTAGATTATTTTTATGTGTTGATATCAAAAATAATCTTTTAAAAATAAAAAATATTCTTTTTAATGCATTTTTAAACAAGAAAAACTTTTAATAATAACATCAACTACACTCTCAATACATATATTTAATTGAGATAGATGCAATCTACCATCAAAACTTCAGTTAAAAATAATAATAACATGTAAGTGTGATTTCTAATAGACAACATAGGATTGAACAAATTAGTACTTGATTAAGAATAAAATTAATTGCACCAATATTTCTCCATTGACAATATAATGTGCCCAGTCTTTGGTGACTATAAACATGTAAGAGACATTTCACTCAAAATGACCAAGAAAAAGCAAGGCAAATAAAAAATATAAAAAATGGCAGAAAATAAAATAAAAAAGATGGATACAATATTTTTTTTTACTCGTGTTAAAGGGTAAAGTGTCCCAATGATGCCTTTACAGTTTACAGAGCAGAAGGGCAATTTTGTCTACCCCAAGTGGTAACTATGAGTTTTTTTAAATGAGAGGTTACTGGTAAAATAGGTGGGTCATTGTCCTTGCTAGGTCCACGAACTTGATCTATGGCGGGCTTTAAGCCTTTGACAAAAAAAAAAAAAGGAGTTGTTGTGTGTAGGCTTGTACCGACAATTTCTCATTTCCTGGTTAGGTTTTGAACTGTAGGTCTGGTTATTTTTAAAATATTTGTTTTATTTAAAAATAAATTAAAATAATATATAGTTTATTTTTTAAAAAATATTTTTATTTTAAATAATTTAAAAATATAAAAATCTCAAGAAAGAAATATTCTAATTTTAGCTAATTTTCATTTAGATCATAATATCAAACAAATTATATTGCTTATGCTTCTATATTCTTTTTAAAAATAGTTTTTTTACATATAAGAAATCAAATTTATATATTTTTTGAAAGTTTTAATATTGAAATAAAATTTTATTTTAATATATTTTCAACAAAAAAAAACATTTAAATATGCAAGCAATGCCCAAAAATAATATGGCGTTACCCAACACGTGTCACCATCAGATTGCTTACGGCACTTGCACTTGATTTTTAAATCGTGTTTGTTACTGACCTCTTAAAAGGATTTTTTTTGTTTTAAATTAAAAATTTGAAATATTTTTATATTAATATTAAAAATATTTTTTAAAAAATAAAAAAATACTATTTTAATATATTTTTAAATAAAAATACGGTCATAATCAGAATCAGTGAGCCTCGTGTATCTTGGGTTTGGATCCGTAAACCACCGGTCACGGGTTCTTTTACCCGCCACTTCCTCTGTTTGGTTCCCGAGAAAACTGATATTTACTAGAAAATGGAGTGCACAAATAAAGAAAATCTATACTCAAATCTCACGAACTTTAGTAAGAGAGACGCAAAGAGAAATAATTGGTATTCAATATCTCGAAGAAAATCACTCATTCCTACAATCTCAGCGAAGTCTCGGCTTCCATAAGAAGTTTCAATTCACACTAGTCAAGCTCTAATTCAGTTGCTCAAATAACCCGTGGTCTTTCAAAATGGCCTTTAATGCGAGTGTGGCTTTGTCATTAACAAATAGCCAATTGTTATTAGTTTCTTCCATGGGAGTGTGTAGTGGATTTCGGAGCTCAGTGGCTTGCAATTTTGCGGTGTCGTCGTTTGAAAGGTGATGTAGTTTCATCTGGTTCTCGGTCTAGAAGTTTCGGGATGGTGACAGCCAAAGGGCAGAAAATTGAAGACCATCCTCTTCTTGATGATTCAATGGATAATACTGGCGATGAGCAGGTAATAAACTTATAATTACATTTACATGTATAGTAGAACGAGGTAATGTTGGTTGTTCTTTTGAGCTATTGAATTTTTGAAGCAGCTGTGACTAAATTTGGATCAAATAACGTGCAATTAGCTTAGTAATGGACTAAGGTTGTTCTATGGGCTTTCGAATCAATTTACTTTCACCTGTAGTTGTTGGCGTATTTTCTGCATTTTCCCCATAGGTTGGAGATGTGCGTCCCGAAGGTGCCGGAGCGGGATTTTACTGGCACTGCTTATGTTCCTGTTTATGTGATGCTACCGGTAAGTGTGATTGTTTTGACACTGTTATTTCTTGTTTGTTGATTTTTTGAATTAATTCTTAAGTTTGAGGTATTTAGTTTCTACAAGTTTATTTTTATTTGTTGTGTGTAATGATGTGGGAAATGGCAGCTAGGTGTTATTGACATGAATTGTGAGTTGGTTGATCCTGAAGATCTACTGAACCAGCTGCGGATCTTGAAATCAGCAAATGTTGATGGTGTTATGATTGATTGTTGGTGGGGGATAGTTGAGGCTCATGCTCCGCAGGTGTATAAATGGAGTGGTTACAGGAGGCTCTTTCAGATGGTGCGTGATCTTAAGCTTAAGTTGCAGGTGAGTATTTGTATATATATACTGTGATGCTATGCTTTGTCTATCATAAGCTATGAATCAAGATCACTGATTCTGATGGAAAAATTGAATTGTTTGGGAAAGAACCTAAAGCATGTATGGCGACTAAGATACTCTAATCTGTTATGTTTCACCTCTCTCTACTTTCCAACCCCAAAAGTGCTCATTATCAGTCCACGTTCAAGGTTAATTGTATCTATAATACATGCTATGATACCCTTCAAGTCAACATCTTCAAGTTTTCAATGGAAACAAACTTTAACATTCAACATGCATATCCATATAATAGTATGTTTGGTGGTCTTATGTCATTTTTGGAGAAAGATTTTCTAAGTTTGGCATCCTACAACTAGCATAATTTTCCATACAGAATGCTTCGTGTTATTGTAATTCAAAAAGACTTCTATGCCGATTACACTACTATTTCCTTACTCTAATATGAGCTCAGGTTGTTATGTCAATGCATGAATGTGGAGGCAATGTTGGTGATGATGTCCATATTCCACTCCCGCATTGGGTGACAGAAATTGGTGAAACCAATCTTGACATATATTTCACAGACAGAGAAGGAAGGCGCAATACTGAATGCCTCACTTGGGGAATTGATAAGGAGCGAGTCTTAAAACGTCGGACAGCTGTTGAGGTATTGAATTAAGGCATGTTTGTAATGTGATATCTGAAGTTTTTTTTAATCTCATCTAGGCCACATATAAGTTGAAAAACAACAAATACCTTTTTCTGCTCTTTCCTCTTTAATTGTTTTCTCTGGAAAATGTATTGAAACATGAACTACTCTAAAATGTGTAGCTAAAGTTATTATGTTAAATGTATTTTTGTGTTTAGAAACAGAATGCTTGTTTGGACACAATCTCTTTTTCATACAGCAGTATCCATGTTACGCAAAAGTTCCACCTAGTATTTGTTTTATCTGTGGCTCAAGTTTGTTAGATCTCATAATCAAAGATTCGGATCAAACCTCTGTGACTAATAAGTGTTTTTGTCCATATGCCCTAGCTAGAAATTTAATTTATATCTTACATTTGAAGTTTCTACTGCTGATAAAAATAATGCAGGTTTACTTTGACTATATGAGGAGCTTTAGGGTAGAGTTTGATGAGTTCTTTCAGGATGGAATCATCTCTGAGATTGAAATCGGACTAGGTCCATGCGGGGAGCTACGGTATCCCTCATATCCTGCAAAGCATGGTTGGAAATATCCTGGCATTGGTGAATTCCAGGTATGTTTTGGTAACAGGTTACTAACTTGACCTTCTCCTTGAAGATGACATATCCGGGGTACCTTAGCCTGATGGTTGTGAAATCGAGGTGTATTTGAATTACTGGTAAATAAGTTGGCTTCTCTTACTGTAGAGAGGCTTGGTAATCATTATGTAATAAAAATGACTTGTCATATTATGAATTTTGTATTTTGATCTCACCCCTCTACCACCTTTTCATGGTCAACCTTATGAAATTATGGTGTTTTTCTACAAAATGATACAAGATGTTTTGTTTCAGTGCTATGATAAGTACCTGATGAAGAGTCTGAGTAAAGCAGCAGAGTTGAGGGGGCACTCGTTTTGGGGAAGAGGTCCAGAGAATGCAGGTTCTTACAACTCTGCACCGCATGAGATCAGGTTTTTTCCGTGATGGAGGAGACTATGATAGTTACTATGGAAGATTCTTCCTCAATTGGTACTCTCAAGTTTTGATTGATCATGGAGATCGTGTTCTTGCTCTGGCCAATTTAGCTTTTGAAGGCACTTGTATTTCTGCAAAGGTGAGTTACCATTGCATGGAATCTTGTTATTCTCTGGATAAACAAGTTTTCATTTCTTGGGATGATAGATAAATCCAATTAACGTGTTCTATCATTTTTATACTGAGTTGTTTTGCTATTTTGATGCTGACAAGCAGCTATCAGGAATTCATTGGTGGTACAAAACAGCTAGTCATGCTGCTGAATTGACTGCTGGATTCTACAACTCTTCAAATCGTGATGGCTATGCTCCAATTGCAGCAATGTTGAGGAAACATGGGGTTGCTCTCAATTTCACATGTTTTGAAATGCGCACATTGGACCAGTATGAGGGCTTTCCAGAGGCACTCGCAGATCCTGAGGGATTAGTTTGGCAGGTAAGCAAAGACATACCTGCTGTTTTTATCTCCTGGCATATGATGTTTCAATTAGGGTATTAAAATATCTATTGTGAGGGTAAAGGGATGTGTATGTTCAGTTGAATGTGGAGGGCAGATGGTGCTAATGGGAGTCTATTTCACTGTAAACTCCATGAGATTTGATTCCACATTTTCTTTATCAGCAGCATTCTGGAAATAGGGTTGTGATTGAATCATGATAGTTTAAATCTCAAGAATTATTTTAGACCATATTGTCCTGTCATATATAGATTGCTGTCATCTTTTCAATTTCCAGGTGCTGAATGCCGCATGGGATGCTTGTATCCCACTTGCCAGTGAGAATGCTCTTCCTTGCTATGACAGAGAAGGTTATAGCAAGATATTAGAAAATGCCAAGCCTCTGCATAATCCGGATGGGAGGCATTTATCTGTTTTTACCTACCTCAGGCTTAGCCCTGTTCTCATGGAGAGACACAACTTTCAAGAGTTTGAACGATTTGTCAAGAGAATGCATGGTATGGTAGTGCTCCACTTTTCTCCTCCTGAGTTCATCACAGTTTCTTTTGGTTCCAATTCCTTTCCTTTTTTTTTTTGGATTTTCAGTTGCCTTGGATTTCTAGTATAATGATAAGAACAATTTGTTAGCATGCATGATATATGATGGGAAGCCCGTCTATGATCTTATGCTTGGCTAGTTAATTAAACTTTCACCTCATATAATGATTATCATGGTCCAATAACTAAGTCCATAGGAAATTTTACTTGAACAGTCATGCTTGTTTGAAGTTGTAAATCATAGGAACGACTTGAGGGTTCAGTGATTTCCATTGATGATTATGATTGTCTTACATCCAATTTCAGGAGAGGCAGTTTCAGATTCAAATGCAATTTGAACAGAAATTATACTAAAGCGGAGGAGATGGACGTGTTAAGTTGCGCCCGGGAGTGTTGTCAAACACACCTCCATAGATTATACTATTTACGTGTTTGTCCTATGTCCATAGCATACAATGTAATATGTGCAAGATTGCAGTTCAATATAGATTATTAATTGTTCCAGACATCCTCGTTTTCACATTGAACTTACCAAGCACCTAATGATGCGAACAAGCTCAACCATCTATCACTTAGTTTTGAAGACAGTCCATGATCCTGGAAGGGTCTTGCCATGTTTCTCTACATCCTGCTCACAGAGAATCACCAAACTGATTTCATGCGCAGAAGACGGTATGATGCAGATGTATATAGTGGTTATTGTAATTTCTTTCTTGATCCAAAGTAAACAGAGATTGGTTTTCTATGTTTATATTAAAAAATAATATAAATTATATTTTGATATTTATCTAAAAAATTAAAACTTAATTCAGCCGGAAGAAAAGGCTGCAGGAAGAAGAAAAAAAACTGTTCTAAGCCCAACCAAACACATAAGAAGCCCAGCTGAGCAATATGTTCCCTTGCCTAAGCCCTAAATCACGAAGCCCGGAAAAAGTGATCCAACAGCCAAATAAAAGAGGATATTAAAACAATAAAATGGGTGGCCCCACAACCCATTAAAAAAAGGCCTGGAAGTGACTCTTCTATCCTTTTAATTTTTTCTTAATATCATTTAAGACCAATTATGACTGAACAGTTTCTAGCACTTGATGGCTAATGTGTGAGTATGCTGCCATTTGGAAGGGTTGGTGTGCGAGCTGATCCAACGGTTGGGACGCGACCAGATGGAAGAAGGATGATGACCGGTGGATTAGAAGATGCTCATCCGACGGCAAGCATTTAGTCTGCCAGGAGAAGTGACCAGCTGACACATGGTCTTGATCCAACGGTCATTTTAACGCCAGATGTAGAAGATCTTTATTTTTATATTAATGATGTAGAAGATGTTTGATGTATTTTTCTTTTATTTTAGAACATTTTACTTTCATAATATTTTGGAATTTCAAAGATGTTTCTAATTTTGAGATTATGTTTGTATTGTATAATTTAAATTTCATTTATCTTGAATTTAAATTATACTTGTTAAATTAATATTTTATTTTTTTCATATATATAATTAAATAAAAATGAACAGTACAAAACCGGAACGGTACCGAAACCGGGACGTCCCGTTCCAAACACAAATCCGGAACCGGGACCGGGGCGGGATCAATAACTATGAGTGTGTGTGTACTGTGTAATCAAAATTTTGTTTTTTCTGACAAACACAAACGGTTACAAACCGTTTACCGCAAATCTAGGTCACGTGATTGGGCCTTTAAGGACGCACCACTAACATCTCGTGTACAGTCTAACTCATTCAGCTTTCGGCACGTGTTACAGTACCCTCTGTCTCTGGCATAACTACACACGCCCCATCCGTGTCATACCAACACACACACACGAAACACGCTCGAGCCTCTCCGCACGCGCGAATCCCTAACCCTCGCACGCAAACACACATTTCTACACGCGCCTCCTTACTCTCTCTCACACGCTCACCGATCCCTACCTCTACTCGCCGGTAAAACCTCCGATTTCTCGCATTCTCGCCTTCTCGTGGAATTCTTTGTTTAATTAGGCTTTGCAGAGTGGCCGTGAAACGACACCGGAGATTCTCCGGTCGTCGGCGAAGTTAGGGTTTCGAGAGAGGCAGATGGATCTGTTGTTGTGAAGAGGATATAAGGTGAGGAAGTTTGAGGATTTGCTTGCGTAAAGGCTTGAAAGTGAAATTTGAGCTGGAAATGGAGAAATAGAGGGGAGTTTGAAGTGTTAGTATGCGAAAGGTGAAGTTCTTGCGTGAAACCAGTGGAAACTGTTATAAGAAGGTGATTATTGAGTTTAATTTGTTTATTAATGGCTGAAAAGTGTTTATTTTAATTGAAGTTCTGTAGTTAATATAGTGAGACAATTAGCCTTACTTCTTGTTTGGTTGCCAAGGAAAAAGGGGGAAAAGAGAATTTTTTTTATTATTTGGTTTTTTAATTTAATTGTTTCTTTTACTTTACGAGATAAAAAATGAAGATACAAAATGAGAGCTGACATTTTCATGCCAATAAAGTGGTAATGATAATGTAGCGGAGGCATTTGTACTTTTGACTTGTAAGCAGTTTAAAACACTATAAAAGTTTCAATTAGAGGCTTAAATTGAAAGGAGAGCATTCTTTACTTTTTCCTGGTATAATTGATTGAGCGTGTTTAGGTCATAACTCTGAAGGTTTTCCATTGTTGCCAGGGAAGTCGAGAAAGAGGCTATCACATGTTTTTTTCCCTCCAGTTTACCGTCTAAATAATTTTAAAAACGGTGGCTTTTCAGGTATATGGATAATTGAGTGGAAATGATGGCCTGTGTTGTCTTAGAAGCGTTGGACGACTAAGTCGTAGACCCGTAGTAGCTTTTAAGACATTTGATTGTGGAAATGAGAGAGAGTATGGCAACAGATATTCAAAAATTAATAGGAACAAGTGAAGAAGATGATGAAGACATGGACATGGACGTTAAAGAGGAAGATGAAGAAAATGGAGGGAAGCATATTGCTGCGCAAATTATGGTAGGAATGGATGGAGGGATGACATCAAATAGTAGTGATAATCAGTTTCAACATCACCAGCAATTTCAAGAACAGGTTAGCTCTCCAGGAGGAGGAGCTCGAAGGTCAAGGCCGCTAGAAGAAAAGGAGAGGACAAAGCTAAGAGAGCGTCATCGGAGGGCAATCACAGCAAGGATCTTGGCAGGATTAAGGAGGCATGGTAATTACAATCTTAGGGTTAGAGCTGATATAAATGATGTAATTGCTGCTTTGGCGAGGGAAGCTGGCTGGGTTGTTCTTCCAGATGGAACCACCTTTCCTTCAAGATCCCAGGTACTGATCTCTCAAGTACAAAGCCTTTGTTTGCTGAATTTGTTTGATTCGTTATTTAAATGACAGTGATAACTGGCACAATGCACACTAAATTGTTGTTACCCACGGGTTTGAAGAGTTATGGTTGATCAGAGTACCTCTTGCACATTCCTTGATTCTTACTGAAATGGGTCGTAGTAATCTAGAGGGAGTTGTTATCTCCTTAACTTTTTTGCAGGGCTCAAGGCCTGCAGGTGGCACTTCTGCTGCTGTAACATCATCATCTTCACATCTGGTGTCACAACCGACGACTCCACCTGGTTCCATCAGAGGAGTCTCTCCTGGTCATCAGACCCCTGTTGAGTACAATTCATGCCGTATGAAAGGTGTTTTTATACCCAATCCCTCACCTTATGATCAATCTGCAAGCACTCAGTCACAAACCCCAGGAATGGTGGGAGAGGGAAGAGAACAAACAGAGAGTGATCCTCGTGTTGGTGGCTCCATGGACACTATTAATGACAAGCAGGTGCTATGGAATTATTTTGTACACTACATGTTCTGCAATATTGATCTCTTTGTATTCTAATAAATGTTGTTCTCAAGTTTAATGCTTGTAACCTCTCAATTGACACTTCAAACATTGAAAAAAAATGCATGGTTGCTTGTTTACTCTATGTTTGTCTTGTACATTACACGTTAGACATAAAGAAGCTAATATAATAAGCTAACCGTCTCTTTGATTAGCAATGTGGAGCACAATATTACACATATGTAGACTTGTTTTTAGTCAAAGAATGTAGAGTATCAGTTAATTTTCTAACAAAGTTTGGTTCTTCTAGATTAGTGTTAATGTCACACATTTTTCAACTTCTCTCTGTTTTTTTTTAGATTGTCGCCATACCTCCAATTCCAAAGCTAACAGAGCGGGATTTTGCTGGAAGTCCATTCATACCGGTTTATGTGATGCTACCAGTGAGTTAATTAATCCTACCTTTTGAGCAGTTAATTTTAGAGATGGTCTGTCCTATCCTATTTTATTTATTTATTATTACTATTATTATTTCCGTTCTGAGTTCAGCCTTTTTGTTAAAGACACTGTATTTTCGTTGATATGTTGTTTCTCATTCTAACCCAAGTGCCAAATGTGTGATCTATGTAAGTTCTAATCAAATTCATTTTTGTTCCATGATTTATTGGTGTCAGTTGGGTGCCATAAATATGAAGTGCGAGCTGGTTGATCCAGATGGTCTACTGAAGCAGCTCAAGGTATTGAAATCTGCCAATGTTGATGGTGTTATGGTTGACTGCTGGTGGGGTATAGTAGAGGCTCATGCTCCTCAAGAATACAACTGGAATGGTTACAAGAGGCTCTTCCAGATGGTGCATGAACTTAAGCTCAAGTTACAGGTGAGTGCTGTTTGAAACTTGTTGTCCTGTATGGTGGCTCATGCTCTCCTGATCTCTGGGCATAGAATTAATGTTAATTGTTGCTTTTCTTAGCAACCCCCTTTCTCTGGTACACCACTTCATAGATTGTTTATGATCGTATCCATGCATGTGGATGTTGGTGGCATGGATACAGTGCTCTGAATTCTGCAATGTTATGAGATCCGATATTGTTTTGAGTGTTTGGAAACTGAGCAAGTTGCTGTTGCTGATCATAATGTCAATGACATGAGCATGTGCAGCTAAGCATGTTGATGGAGCATAACTGCAAGATTGTTCACAGATCAGGGACCTCTTATGATGATCCTAATAGGAGCCAATCATTGATTGACAGAAGAAGGATTTCTTTGGGCTAATTAATGGGTGATGGCTGGGGAACTTAGATGATGATCTAAAGTTGTTGAAATTGTCAAGAAGCAGTGTACTATTGAGGGGGTCAAGTAGATGTCATGCATTTCAGGGGCTTACTGTCTGTGAAGGGAGAGGGTCGATTCATTTCGGTTTGTGATTGCAAATCTCCAGGGCTTGGGTGCTGATATTGCCAAAGGAGTTTTTTCCCCTTGAATAGTACTATAAAAACAGTAATTCTGAGTACAGCCAAATTTATGAACAGGATTTATTATGCTCTAAGAAGGGATGGTGTTTTCTTAGGGTGGATTTAACTTTTAAGATTCTAAAATTATTGAATTGTTTGTTATGAATCTACCTTCATCTAAATATACCATAGCAACAAGTTCCCGATCGCTGTAGTTTCTTTTCTCAATTCCTTTGAAAATTCCTTCTGATGAGAGTCATTTTCTTACTGATTTTATACCTCAGGTTGTGATGTCATTTCATGAATGCGGAGGCAATGTTGGTGATGATGTCTGTATTCCCCTGCCAAATTGGGTGGCAGAAATTGGACGCAGTAATCCTGACATTTTCTTCACTGATAGAGAAGGAAGGCGCAACCCGGAATGTCTTTCATGGGGAATCGACAAAGAACGAGTGTTAAGAGGTCGTACTGCTATTGAGGTACATCCTGGTGTAGCTGTTAGGCTTTACTTAATTATAAGCATTGTATGGTCAACAACTCAGAAGCTTTTCTGTCGCTCTTTGCAAATATCCACATGAATGTCTGCTTCTATAATAATCATTAAATCTTCTTAGACTACCAACATAAGCTAAATACATGATAATTTATTCAATTAAAGAATGTTTATGAAGTTGCTGTTTTGGTTATGTCTAACATTTGGAATATACATTATCCTAAATTATAACTAGATTTTATGTGTGTTCCTAACAGCAATGATCAGAACATGGGTCATTTGATTTGTTGCTTTCATGTAATATGAGTATTTGAAGCGGGTTATTTTAGGCTAGTAAATTTGATGTTTTTACCTCTATGGTTAACTAATGTAGGTGTACTTTGACTACATGAGAAGCTTCCGAGTAGAATTTGATGAATTCTTTGAGGATGGTATCATCTCCATGGTTGAAGTTGGACTCGGTCCTTGTGGGGAGCTACGGTACCCTTCTTGTCCTGTGAAGCATGGCTGGAGATATCCTGGCATTGGTGAATTTCAGGTAATTTTTCAAGTTCATTATTTTAGTTTTTTAGTGATGTAAGCTTTCACCATCCTAATTTGCTTGCTACAACTTTACAAGTTGCTTCCATACACAAACTTGCCGCTAGCTTCCAACATTTGCTCTCACAATGCTTCTGGCCTTGAGAGTTACTGCTAGGGCAGTATGCTCCAGTAACCTTTTTTTTTAAAAAAAAACTAACATGCAGCCTCTCTTCTTCAAAATGAACAAACTGATAAATAGGAGTCAATTGGTGGTGACTTTCAAAATTTTCCTGGACACAATTTGATTTTTCTGGTTCCTATGGCCATCTAATCAAGATAGTAGGGAGAAGTGGAATTAGACATGGATGTTTGGCAGAGTTTATTAGATTTTAAGATATCAGTTATCTTGAAAATTTAGTTTGCACTTTGGCTCATTTCTCATTTTCTTATCTCATACCTAGGTAATAAGAAAACAATTATTATTCCAGGTGATTGGTTGCTCCATGTTATGTGAATTGGGTACTCGATTCTTTCATCTATTTTCTCAACCTGTGACTGCCAATTTATCTTTTTTTTTATCTCAGCATGGTAAAAAATGGCCCTTTATTTGCAGTGTTACGATAAGTATTTTCTGAAAAGCTTAAAGAAGACAGCGGAAGCAAGGGGACATCCATTCTGGGCTAGGGGACCAGATAATGCTGGCTCTTATAATTCCCAGCCACATGAAACTGGTTTTTTCTGTGATGGAGGGGACTATGATGGGTATTATGGCAGGTTCTTCCTTAATTGGTATGCTAGGATTTTAGTTGATCATGGTGATCAAGTACTTTCTTTGGCGAAGTTAGCTTTTGAAGGCACTCAAATTGCTGCGAAGGTGAGTCTGCTTTTCTGAAATTTCTTCTAATTTCAAGGATTGTTTATTAAAGTTTGCTACCTCAGCTTCTTTCCTTTCTCTGTTAATTACCTAGGTCCTACTTTTAACTTGATTTAAGATATTTGTTTATGCTAGCTTCAAAATGCATTTTAGAACATTTGAAGCTACATCGAAAAGTTATTTGATAGTTATGCTTGATCCACTCTGTTTGCTACATTTTAATTTCGAGCAGCTATTAGGTATTCATTGGTGGTACAAGACAGCCAGTCATGCTGCTGAATTAACTGCGGGGTTCTACAACCCATGCAATCATGATGGCTATGCTGCAATTGTTGCAATCCTAAAGAAGCACGGGGCTATTTTAAATTTCTCGTGTTCTGAATTGTGGGCAGTAGACCAGCAAGTGGACTTTGCAGAGGCACATTCAGATCCTGAGGGATTAGTATGGCAAGTAAGAAACCTACTGTTGAGCTTCAACATTTCCTGAATTACGTCTGTCATTTTTGGGAAAATGGGTCTTTTTATAAAAGCCTATTTTTTCACCTATATGAAAATTTTGGACAAACATCATATGCTAGCTTCAGGTTCACTGGGTGCATGTTCCTTGCTGAAAGTTTATCTATGAGCATTATAATTGTCTATCTCAGGTGCTGAATGCTGCATGGGATGTTGGCATACCAGTCGCTAGCGAGAACGCTCTTCCATGCTATGACAGGGTCATGTATAACAAGATTCTGGATAACGCCAAGCCATTGAATGATCCTGATGGAAGACATTTTTTGTCTTTTACTTACCTTAGGCTCAGCCCACTTCTAATGGAAAGACAAACCTACATGGAATTTGAACGCTTTGTTAAGAGAATGCATGGTAAAGTACGAGAGCAATCTGCAATTATTTTTAATATTCGAGTCTTTGCCATGGTATAATTTTTTATCCAATCACCCATGCTGATAAAAAGAAAAAATTCCATTACATAGTGTGAGCATCTGTTTGGTGGGCTGGGAACTCAATAGCTCAGGGAAAAGGGTGATAATAGAGGGTGCCTAATTTCTTTATCTAAAAGCTCGGGATGCTGCAATGCTTGCCCGAATTAGAGGGACAAGAAATTTGGTGCTTCCAACATGAATTTCACTGATTTAGGTAATCTGCACTGGTCTTCTGTTTCATAAACAGTGAGATTACTTCAGAAGGCTCCTCCCACAGTGCCCTGTGAAGGACAGACAAGTCATAGGCTGTCTCATTTGCTGGCTATTAGAACAAATAAACTAGTATCATTTCCACACACGGTTTTGTAGCCGAATCTGTTAGTTGTTGATAGATAACTTGTCCTTCAAGGGCACAAATTTTAATGAAGGTCTATAAAGTTTCATCAAATTCAAAATAAATGTGGCAGTGAGCCATTTGGTGAGTTGGGTAGTGATGATATATAGTATTGATTGATGCATCATTGTAATTCTATCTGAACGTGTTTCATTTCCATGGCAGGGGAAGCCGTTCTTGATCTCCAGGTATAGCAGGAGGAAGGGCATCCGATGGAGTAGTACTTATTTTTCCCCACAAAATAGACGGGGTTGCCATAATGTAGATTAGTGTTGTAGTATTTTTTTTTTATACATATATAATATGCAGGGTAATAGTATTGAAATGGTTTAAACACCTCTGTAAATGACACCACAAACTCCTGTGCTGTTCAGAAATTTGAAATCATTAATTCATCACCTATTCCATTCCCTTTTGATTTATTTCTTTCTCATTTTGCAATGGACCTTCAATCTCTTCTCAGGTTCCTAAGAACCGCTGGATCCAGACCATACCGTTTTCCGAAGGCAAAGTAGAAAAAACTGTTTGCTATGCTCGGGGCAAGCTTGAAATTGAAGGTGAGTAGCATATTCTTAAAGAGTTTTATCCATGCGTAAAGCTGACAATTCTACAGGCCTTTAAAATAACGTCAAAAGGCAAATGGAGCCGATGTGGTTGATAAATGAAAGAATGATATTTGCAAAATGGGAAAAAAATAAATAAATTAGTGTCTACGTGGAGGACTTCTTGAACACCATTCGACCAGATTCATCCACATCAAAAAGACGCTCTATGAAGTCGTCCCAGCGTTCCCTCATTCTCTTAAACGACAGCAGAGATGAACGTGTCCCACCTGAGCTGCCAGAACTCTCTCCTTTTCCCCACTTCGGCAAATGTTCCATACGAAGGTGAGGGGGCTGCCCGTGGGATTTCCAAAGCTACAGCTCTCCGAAGTGCTGCCTCGTACTCTTCACTGTGCTCACGTGCGATTGACTCCTGCCGCTGCATCCGCTGTTGTGCTGGAATTTCCAGGATCCGATCTTTCTCCAGCATCAACTGACAAGGAAGATAGTGTTTCAGATACGGTGTGAATGTAGAAGCTGCTTCTCAATCTTCAATCATCTAATTTAACCAAGCAAATATGACACTGCCCTAATCATTTCTAGTGTGGAGTTACGGAGATGACAGGTCTCGGGATTTTACAAGAAACTTGCCACAAATTGGCCTCGACAAACATTCCAGGTGCTCCTCTTTCGAGCTACCCAGAAGTTGTGAAAAAAGCTGACTACCCTCTCTTGACTGGACAAACAAGGGGTTTTCTTTCTTTTTTCCTATTTGAGAAGCTGGACAAGCAAGCTCTAAAGATCTGATTGACGAGACAAACTAGATCAGTTATTTAAAAGCTGTCTCAGCCTTGGCCCAAACCCAGAAACACCAAAAGTCTTACTGAATGCCAAGGAAAAAGCTAGACTTACATCAAGAGCCCTTTGAGATTCCCTCTCTAACCAGATAATGGCATGATCTGAAGTCGCATTGCATGAAAGAACTAGGTGCTCAAAGCGCCCATCCACAGGGACTGCTGTTCTGACAACTGGTGGAAATCTTCCTATCCTGAAACCAAGTGTAAAGGTACTCTGATTACGATAAGATGGTAATCAATAATTTTGAAACACAAATGTTCTAAATAAACCTCCAGCAAATCAAAATCCAAAGGAACCAGCACATTGTGGTGATAATTGACAACTCTTCTGGGTCTTAGAATATTCAATGGTAATAAACGGTTCCTCTTTGAGCTGCTGCCCATAACAAGTGAATACAGATATCTAAAATGGAGGAGTGCATGAGCAGATGCCTGCAGAATTTTAAACCTGCTTAGGCTTTCGAGGCAGGGCCTAATAAGTCTTTGATTGCCCATCAGTATTTTAGGCCAAATTGGTAAGCTAACCCACACAATACTTTCCTTGTCCCTCCAGTAAGACCCCACTATTTCTATTTTCGCTCTTCCCCTCACTATTTTGTCTTATTTCCCAGCAGGCGAGTCCTCCTTTATATCATCCCCACACCATCAAAGTTCCTTCAGCAGAGGGCATAAAAACACACGGCCAGCTGCTTCATTAGGTACATGTAAAATTGCACCAAAAATACAGCTGAATTTACCTGAAGGGCTTTCTCTCAACAATATGGTATAGACGTCCTGGTGCATATAGCCTCGTCGGATCCTTAAGCATCTTCTCCTCGAGAGTGCAAGTATCTTTCACGCACATTAGGCATAGCAGACAAGGCAAGCTGTCCAAAGTACAGAAACCCAACTTAGTTAATATCTTGTCTCATCAGATAAGTGATCATTACAGCACAGACCTTATACACAAGCATAAGAGTCCATCAATGACTATCCGAGGTTTCCTCAACTAGCTAGATGGAAAAACCTCTGTTTAAGTTTCTTTGCACAATTGCGGTATTTCATTGTGAGTATCATATAGACTCATTTGATTATTATTTTTTTACAAAGGGTCTCAAATCTCAACATCTTATATATGTCACATTACCAGATGCAATACAAGAAAAAAAAATATACAGCTTGTAATGAAAAGGTAAATAAGACATACTAATTCTTACCAGAAAATTGATTTGAAAACATCTTCC
The DNA here is from genome assembly GCA_029228465.1 of Salix viminalis. Classification (NCBI taxonomy): domain Eukaryota; kingdom Viridiplantae; phylum Streptophyta; class Magnoliopsida; order Malpighiales; family Salicaceae; genus Salix; species Salix viminalis. Next base: position 7,295,381 of record CM055439.1, read on the forward strand.
AGAGCAGTGGTTGTCCGAGGTAAGAAATCATCCTGGTTCATTCAGTAATTCATATTAGAACAGAGCACAAATTACTATTCCTTGTCACAGTGAAAAGAGAAATTGAAATGCTAGAAGTCTAATGCATGGAGCTCCTTGCTTGTTTCATCAGATTTGGAGTTCGGCAGCAGGTAACAATTGTAAGAAAAAAGGGAAATTAAAATGCTAATCACTGTTTCACATACTTGATATTTCTAAGCAGCAGGGTTTCTAATTCTCAAAATGTATATATTGAAAAATATTTCTGTGGCCACTTCGAACAAATTTTATTCATTTTGGCAGAACCAAAAAAGGCTGCAACCACCGCTCTTATTAAAAACACTCGTCATCATCATATTTGTGGGCGTTTCTAATTGACCGGTGCACCAAAAAATTAAAAAATTAAACTTTACCATAATGCATTTTGATCAGGTTTTAAGCAACTTTGTTGTTGTCATTTCAAATATAGCTGGCAGAACAGGTAAGTCCTACCTGAAGCACGATAGAATTGATAACATCAGCATATCTCACAGCCAAATTCAGCGACACACACCTAGCAGGAGCCATGGCAAAGCATCTGATCCTCTTCCTCTCAATGTTCCCCAATCTATCCAGATTTTGAACAGCGTACATTACTATCAGTGACACTATCCCTGCACCTAGTGAATGTCCAGCAAAAGTCAACCTATAATCTGGATTCATCTCAACCAAATCCCTCAAAAGCTCACACTCTGTATCAAAAACCCACTTTGCTGCTTTCAATAGCCCATTATGCACATAACCACCGTCAAACGTGGTCTGCCCCAATTTATTATCAAGTAGAACTGCATAGTCACTTTCCTTCGCCAAATTAAGCCCCCTAATAACCAACACCACATCAGCATTATCATGATCGAGGTAAATCATGTAAGGAGCAGCACATCCCCCTGTATCTTCATAAGTTCTCTTTACAACTACCCAGTCAGGATTAATACCATAGCCTCCCGGCGGCGCCCAAAGTGGATCGCGAAGATCATCTTCATAGACAGATAGGATTAGGCGACAAAGGCGAGGCACAGGCTCAAATTCTTCAGCTGTGGCTAAGCCCCAGTTCTCACTTTCATGACCAGCAGAGTATAGGCATTTTTTCCATAGCCAACGAGCACAGCCAAGGCAGTACACGCATTCGAGGATTGGAAGGCCACAGAGGATTGACATAGAGACCTATGATTCCAGCATGATAATATATTCATCAAGAAACATGACTCAAATGATACAAGCACGTCAATGAATTTGGGGAGCTTAGATTTTGAGGAAAGTCCAACTGGGACTTAGAAGATAATCAGATTATACTGTAAAGAATTAAACTTTCTTGTTGAAGAGTCAGTAATCAAAACAACAATATAAAGAAAAAATTCTAAAAAAACACAAACCCTTTTCAAGAGAAACATTTTTTTTTAAGAGAAAGGGGTTAAACACGAAGAATAAAACAAACTATTGGTTGGTGTTAGTGGATCAGGAGTTGCAAAATTCAGAGTTGCTACTTCTGATTGGTAGGTTCAAATTACAAAACAATACTGTACAATACAGCTGGTGCGGATAGAGTTGTAAGAGATTGCTCTTGTCAGATCGTGTACCTGCTAGTCAAACCCATTTCCCTTTTAGAGTTGGCTTTGGAAGAATCTAATCTATGTAGTGCTTAGATTCCCAGTTTTCTTAATTATGTTTCATGGATCCCTCTGTCTTGCTGTTTGAGCTTGACCCTACCACACAACAACCGCTGCCTCTACAGTACCGACGGACGGTCAGCGAGGTTCCCGTCCGTGGCCCAATTGATTGTTTGATACTTGGATATCTATCTCCTCATTCTTCCGGGTACGGATGTCAATTTTACTCCGGATCTGATTTTAGATTGATTTGGATTGGTGAAAAATCTATGGATAGCTAGGATTTGGGTAAAATTTAAAGTTAAATGGTCGGGTTTCGGGCTTGGTATCTACCTGATCCGAGAACCTTAATATTTTATAAAATTACATTTATACCATCTCTTTATATAAAGAATATTTAGGTTTCTTCTCTTTCCATCTGTCAGACTGCCTCTGGCTCATATCTTCATACTCTCTTCTCCAGCCGGCAGCAGACCCGCCCGCCGCTGATAGCAGCAGCGGTGGAGGCGGCTCCAATAGCCCGTCCTTCCTAGCTCCAGCAATTATAGCTAGTAAGTAGCCGTTCATGAATCATCATCAATGTGGCTGTAATTCGTAAAATCTATTTCTTAAAGGAAACTTTGTATAAGTTTTCTCTTAAAAGGACTTGAATTGCTGATCTGAAGAGTGTTAACTTGTTAGTAACATTATAAAGGGGCTTGAATCTATCAGATCTAAGCACTTGCCCTTAATGCATTGAGAATAGCTAGCCCTAAATAATTTTTCGACTTACATCTTGTTTGGAGAGATACTCTGTTGAGAAGTGCACAATCATGAGATGGAGTCCAAAACAAAGCCGTGATGATCAGAAAGACTCGGAAAATGGAACGCAGTAAGATGTGCTTTCAATTATCTGGTTTGTTTTTGTCAGTCTTGTTTGAATGTGCACAGCATTTTGGTTTGAACTGCTTTTGTAATACTTGTGATTGCTGGTGTGATTAATGATTAGCTGTTTTTATGCTCTGTTTTCATGCTTGGGAACATGCACAGTTTTGATCATTGAGCTGGTCCTCCTATCGCGATGGCCTAAGCAATGTTTAAGTGTCTTTGGTCTAGTTTGACTAAGTGGAAAGCCAGTCTTTTGGCTTTATCATTCATTAGATGTCTTAAGACAAGAGAAGGGCATCTAGTGAGAAAGCCAAAGTGTTGGGTTTTAGACCTGGTATTATCTAATGTGGTGGATTTGAGATGCAATTGTGCCAGTTTCTATAAGTTAGCTAGTTGTACCGTGTAGAAAAGCAAACTCTTTGCTTTATAAGTCATTAGATGTCTAAGTGGAAATCAGTCCATTTAGTAACATTCAATGCCAAAGCCAAAAGTTTGTTTTTATACTTGGTTCAACTAGCTCATGTGGTGTATTCAAGTTACATGAAAACATGTATTATAGAGGATAATCATGATCAGATATAATGATAAGCCATGCTCAAAGTGAAGCTTGACTTTTGCCAATGACAAGTAGGCTTGGCAGAGGTTTCCAAGTAAACCAAATACCTGGAACCAGTTTCTGTGTATTTTTTTCCCCAGAAAATATGAAATATACTCCTTGGCTAGACACTTGCATCCATTTTATAACCAACATAATTTTTTGGCTAGTTTTCAATCTTTAATATACTATTTATATTACTGGTTGTTAAGATGCCTCCATGCGAGGAAAATGATGGGGGCTCATAGAGAAAATCTATATAATCTTATACCATGCCAAAATTTGACAAGATGGGGTCAAGGCAGATTATTTGCTCATCTCTTTCTTTTAACAATGAGGTTAGTTTTATTTATTGATCAAAAGTTGAACTTCGTGATCTTGTTACTGTTGTGGAAAGTTGAGTTGGTTTTTAGTACAATTGATCTATTAAATGAGACTCATCATATGGTAGGTCTTTTCCCTTTATTAATATGGTTAAATATCACATGTTATTTCAAGGGATACAACTTGCAATTGTACTTTACAAGCTGTTATTTTCTTGTTTTACATGAAATATTGGAGCTATAAAATATCTAGACACACCGTATGATGGGTCTCATTTAGTAGATCAAGTGCACTAAAATTAACTTGATTTGAAGTTTGCGAGGCTGGATTTTTCAATTTGTTTGAGAATCTTAAATGACAGCAATTTTTACTTTCATGCTTTTTTTATTCTGGATCGGCACCGTCTATGTTTTCAAACTGGCATGGCATGGAAATAACAGCTATATTGGTACTATTTTTTTGAGAGCTGAAATCGCTGAAAAGAACTTACCTATCAGCCTGTGTTTGCAAACATGATGGCTTTATTTTTACATAATTTTAATGACACTGTAGCTCTGTTTTTTCAGCAAAATGTCTTCTTGATTTTTCACTAAAAGCAATCAAATGATAGTTTCTGAAGAAAGGTACAGATGGAGTGTCGCATGCCATATTTGTTACGTGTCAAAAACTGCAATTGCATTCCAAAAGCATGGTTGTCATGGAAAATGTAATCTTACCCACTTAAAGCCTAAACTCCACAAGCATCTGCATTTGATGTGTGGCTCCTCATTATCACACACAAACATCTGTGGGTTTATGTTTGGGTGCATGGAGATAGACCACTACAGCATTATTATTGGTTACACAAATGCTATGGACTGACAAGCATTGCACTCTTATCGCTGTTCCTGATCCTGGGAATTTTTATTTTATTTTTATTTTTTACTGTCACCTTTTATCAGATTCAAAATGTTTGTCGTTGTAACATCAACTAATTGCCAGTTGTCATCTCGAGACTCTTAAAGTTGACTGCATTATTGTCTCTAATTTTCTGTCCTTGGTCAGATTCAGATATTATTTCAGTAGACCTGCATGAAGTACATGCTCATACCTGGTGAGTTTTTTTAACTTCTGGGGGCTGGCAGGGGTCAAGTGCATGTTCATTTTTACGTTTATGTTTACCAAATTCATGAAGTTAACCATTTCTTTTGACATTTTGAGAAAGGTATGGTGATTTTCCTACTCCTATAACCTGATCGCCTTCACTTGCAAGGATTTTCTGAGTGATGATGACTGGGCTTTACTTTTCAGTTTGCTGACACCTGTCGATTTGTTATTGGTGAAGTATCTGTTTGCAACATATTATGCATGCTTCTGCGAATTGGGTTGGTGGAGCGGACGACAGGTTGACTGACGCCTTGGTCCATGGACAGAACTATCTTCTTCGATTGAATAAAGTATTCGAAGTCATAATAACATATAAATATTCCAAGTTGATTGAGAGATTATTTGGTATTTTAATAAATACTTTATTCGAAGTAAAGTATTTGATAATAAAAAAAAGTATTCGAATTTCGAAGTTGGTGGAATGGAATCTAGGGCCAGCCATCCTGAAAATGAAAAACAGCAAACGCAAGATAAAAATTTATGTTGTTATTTAACATGCCACAAACGTGTGCTTATTTTTGTGTTTAAAATAATTTATTTATTTAAAAGTTTTTTTATTTGTTTTAAATTGATTTTTTTTAAAGATTTTGTATTGTTTTGAAACTGTCAAAAAATAATTTTAATATATATTAATGTATTTCTAGAAAGAAAGAAAAACTTCAAAAATCAATTATTACTGTAAACATTACACATGTGACCTTATCATGGAGAGGCCACTCGGATGTCTTAACTTTTAAATGTTGTCATAAAAGTAGTTACGGGATGGCTCCACATGTGTAGCATATAATATATATTTTTTAATAATATTTTCTTGTTAAATTATCAAATACACCCTAAATAAACATTATTGCAAAAAATAATTATATAAAAAAGATAAGAATACTCTTGGATGACCACTTAAGTTGTTTTTATTTTAAGGTTAATCAAGCTGCAAAAACCTTTTATGGCAGGGTTAGTATATCTATTTTTATGAGTGTAATTAAGTAATTTTAATATATTGATATATATAAAAAAAATTCTATCATAAAAAAAACACTTTAAAATACCCTCATGTCACGTGATAACCAGATTAGTTTTTTCTTCATTGATATATATATATATATATATATATAAAGATAATATCGGGATTAGAAGTTGAAACAGCTACTATTTAATTTTTTTTTCATCAAATGAAACACGTGTACACTATGATCAACTAAGTTGGTGGCTAAAATATGAAGGAGCGACGACCTTTTCTCTCTACGCCGGAATCTAGCAAAAATTGCCCTCTGCTTTCAAAATCCTAAAGATAAAAGTAACAAAATAAAGTTTTGTGCAAGAATTGAATGTATAAAAACAAAAAGAACAAAAAAAAATCTCATAAATTGGAGATTAAATTGTGTTTTTAACACCACCCTTAAATACACCGTCTATTTTTAATGCATTTTCTACTCCCAGCCACCCCCCTCTCCCTTCATCAATCTTAAAACTTCACCGCACGGATAGACCGGATCAAGCTCCATTACCGCACGTTTCTGCTCCGATTCTCACCATTTCACACTCCACTATGGACATCGGATCAGGTAATTTCTATTCGAAGCCCAAATTACTGTTGGTTGCAGAGAAAATGCGGGAAAAACGAAAGAACTTTGTGGTTTTTTTTTGCAGCTATGGAGTTCTTAGGAGGTGTTCCTCTGCTGCAGAGGTTGCCTAGCTCGTCTCTCAAGAAAATTGCGGAGCTCGTTATTGTTAAGCGCTATGGTAATTTTTACTTCTTTAGAGAATTGTATTCTCTCTCTCTCTGTGTTTTATATTTTTAAAAGAAACTGATCATTTTTAATGATTTGTGCTGTAGAGGAAGGACAGTATATAATTCGTCAGGGAGAAGTTGGGGAAGGAATCTATTTTATTTGGAAAGGGGAGGTTGGTCTGCTTCATAACTAATCACAAGCAGTTATCATTGTTAATTTTCTGTTTTTCTTTCTTTCTATTTTTAAGCCACTTTCGCTGATCGTTGGAATTTCTGACTTGTAGGCCCAAGTCTGTGGAACAGTAAATGAAGAGGAAGAGGGTCGTCCTGAGTTTCAATTGCAGCAATATGATTACTTCGGTGATGGTGAGAAGATGATTTTTCTTGGTTGCAATCTTAGGCCCTTTTTGCTGCGATGCAATCTTCTTCTTCTTTTCTACTAATCAAATATCTATTGTATGTGTTTTAATGTTTCTTATCACTAGATAAGATACCGCTTGGTTTATAACAATTTATGATATTTAATAGTGAATCTAATAGGTTTGGAAGAGTGACATCAACTTGTTATTTGCAGGTTTCCCCGCGTCTGCCCAGCAGGCAGATGTAATTGCTTTGTCTAAGGTAGCTGCAAATATATTTGTTTTCTTACATTCTACTCTCTGATATATAACCCCAGGTGCTCAAACATCTGTCTTGCTAAACTTAAAACGGGACTTAAAACTGAAATTGACAGTGGGCATTTAATCTGGGGTCTGTTTTTCAGCTAATTTGCTTAGTGCTACCTCGTGATCATTGCACTTTGCTTCGACCAAAATCTATATGGAATGCAGACAAGGCACTTGACTCCTGTCCCCTTGTGGAGAGTATATTGCACTTGGAGTCAATAGAAGTATGTTCCTCCTGCACCTTGAGGTGTTTTTCGATTTAGGATTTGACTTTTGTTATCTTATCAGATAATGCAGAAGGAGAATTTTTGTGTTTCCTGGTATTAAATGTTTGTGTCTGAATTTGATATATGTTATGATGGGCCAGTTCACCTCTTAAATGAGCCAAAATGAGGTGAAACTAGAAGTTCTAACTTCTACTCGATGGAAGAGTTTCTTGTGATAGGTTAGTGAAGGAATTGGTATAAATTTAGACTAAGGTTTTATTGTGTGTTTTCAAGGTGAATATATTCCAGGGCATTACTCTGCCAGATGCCCCACGATTTGGAAAGGTCTTTGGAGGACAATTTGTTGGACAGGTATGAAATGGGTTGTGGTGAGGACACACAGTCCACATCGTGCTTTCATTGTTGAACAAGTGCCTCTTTGATTCACTTTGTATGCAACAAAAAAATGGACTTAATCCCTTCAGATTCATCTCTTTTTGGTTTTTATCAATTTAAGTTTCAATTATCCTGTATAAACCAGCATTCTTACTTCCGTGTTCTTGATTTTCAGCTAATATAAAGCTGACTCTTTGTTTTACTCGCTGTTTCAATGATACATTAAGTGCTCTAATTTGGGGACTGAAACATAGCTATCTTTTCTCATTATTACACTGTGATGTTATGTGCAGGCATTGGCTGCAGCATCAAAAACAGTTGATTGCCTTAAACTTGTTCATAGCTTGCATGCTTATTTTCTTCTTATTGGGGATCTTGACAGTAAGTATAACCTGGCATACCTAATCTGTGGATACAAATTCATGTACTTATGATTCTGCTACCCTTAGTTTTGTCATGCTTAGAGGTTACCACTATTCAAACTTCATGATTCATCTAACAGCTGCAGCATCTCCTAGTAGATGCAGCCACTAATTGTCGTACTCTGTTATCCGTTCCTGTTTGGCAGGCAAATCTGTGTGTTCTCTCTACTAATAGATGCTGCAAGAAATGAGTGAAAATTCACCCACATCCAGCCTTTACTCTAAGCTATCAGCAAGAAACCGCAAAAAACCCTGTTCTCTAGAGTCTAAAGACAAAATAAACCTGTCAAACAAATTAATCATACCAGAGACCTTTGAATTTCTTGTTTTCTTCTTGTTTGGAAAAGAAGAAGATAAGTATAAAGTAAGAAATAAAGGAGAGGTTAAGTTTATAGTTCAATTGAAATTTTTCCATAAACAGTTGATAGTCAGATACCAACAATGCCTGTGTTTGCATCAATAATGCCTTTCCCTTCTCGGTCAATCTATTTTTTCTTCCTATCAAGTTTTAGATCATCTTGTCTTACCTTAGTCCATCATCTTTAAGAGAGAGGCTTTTATCAAGTTTATTTAGTGATATGTTTGGTGATTATATATGTAATCATCTTGCACTTCATGTATGCTTCACCTGGTCTGAGATAGCTTGGGTATTCTTCCTGTAAAATACATGACACAAGCTCAGTAAGGGATTATACTCTTCCCAGTCAATTATTCCTGAAGAGGGAAGCCTTGCAGTATGTTTTTTTTTTAAAGAAAATAAATGGGTCACATAAATATATCTCCTTTTTCAAACATGTTTATCTTTGCTTATTTTCCTGCTAATTGAGCATAACAGCTAAAGTGATATCACACTGTGTGTTTTTGCATATACTCTTTGTAGTGCCAATTATATACAACGTTCAACGAATACGTGATGGGAAAAGCTTTGCTACCCGAAAAGTTGATGCAATACAAAAAGGAAATATTGTATTCACATTGATGGCTTCATTTCAGGTAATGCTGCTGTCTTGTTTTACATCTAATCTGTATTCTGACAAACCCTTACAGTGAGATGGATTTGGAAACAGTCATCGGTTCTGTGACTGTTATGTGGACTGTTAGGTTGTAACTCTGTTAATTTTTATACTACCTTTAGATTTGCATTTGAAGGGAAGAAATACAACTATACTAGAAATTGTTGGATAAGATATTGAAATTACCAGATAGCTAAATTATCACTTGTTTATGTTCTTTTAGACTTTTCAATGTTAATTGAATTTTCTATTTTAGTGCGGTAAGCTTTTCAAGCTAGCTGAAATCATCCCTTTGTAAACATGCTTGAAATCGCAAATGGTTAGAAAAGACAACTGGGTTGAAGATGCTAAACTTTGATCTTGAATCCTTGATGCTAGTTGGTTATCAATAAAAACACACAATGAAGATTTAAGCATCATTACTCTTGTTCATTTATAAGAAATAAAATAGAATTAGATGTACACCGAGTATTAAATAATCACAGTCCTTGTGGAGAGATAATATTACTTATTTCCAACGACCACACTGTTACTTATTTCTAGTAGCTATTTTCTTAGCTGAGCATCCAGCTCTTCCCTAAGTCTGTTGTTATGGAGATGTGGCAGAACTGCTGGATTTTGTGATTGGGGCCAGAGGAACTCCTCAGTTTCTAGCAGGGTTTTTAGTTAGATGCCCCGCCATAGGGGAGGTTTTAAATGAATGCTAGCATCCTGAGGGAAACTTCTTATGCTAAGTGGTTATGGTCCCGTGGGACTGTAGTGATTTTAAAAGTGTTTTTTTAAACCTAGAGATTAATGCTTAAGGTTCTGAAATGGAAATGTGGCAGATTTTGAATTATGAACCTCGTCTGATGGGGAAAGAACATGATATAGACCTTTAATCAGTGTTGTGCAAAGTTAAAAATTGAAGCATTGAGATTGGTAATTGGATTAGTACAGTAGGTTTGTAAGAGAGGTGATCAATCAGTGGCAGAAAAACTAAACTGCTGTAGATATATACCTGAACAGGGAAACTAGGATCTAAAGTTAATGAACTGTCACATCTTTTATTCATTGCGTGGTCTAACTTGAGGGATTCCAAGTAAATAATATGTAACTACTGTTGATCCCAACGTATTTCTCTATATCATCATATTAGGAACTGCCAGAAATCTCTTTGATGGTGTCACCATGTATTTGAAGATGCTATTGGCCTAGTGTTTTGATTCTTGGTCTTACGATACCAATCTCCAGCTCGGTTCTTTAATTGTTTACCCCTATCATACAATGCTTACGCAGAGGTTGCATAGAATAGGGCTAATTAAATCTTGAAGTTAGATGTACAGGACAGTAAACCCTCCCCTGAGAAAGTTAATCATCATTAAAGCCAGATTTTCTTTTGAAAATCAAATGCCTCCTGTTCCATTGCCACTTTGTTTTCTGGCGATAAAAGTTTGACTTAGAGAACATTTCTTTTGTATCTATGGTGACATTGATTTCGTAAGAATTATTCAAGCAAATGTTTCATTATCAGTCAATACCTAATGCAGTTTTTGCTCAAAGACATTGCCTTTCCCCCTCAATCCATGCCTCTTCTACAAAACTTTCAATAAAATTTCAAACATCTCAATTATGTGCTTAAGTTATATATTTGGTAGATTTCTTTTTCTATTCAATCAGGAATACAACTGATATTGGGTTAATTTAATTTTACAGAAAGAAGAACATTGGTATGTCCACCAGCTAGCACAGATGCCAGCTGTGCCTGAACCGGAGCTGGTAAGCGGAGCAGGCTTGTATGTTTTTTATACATTCCATTACTGTATTGGATATTGAATCCTCATATTGCAGCTTTTGTCAATGGAAGAGCTACGTGAGAAACGTCTTACTGATCCTCTTCTTCCAAGGTATGAAAGCAACTTCAGTTGTGGGTTGTCAATGCTTTTTTCCCTGTAACCTTTTTGCATTCCTGCTGGATTACAATGTTTGGTGTAAGTTGGTCACATGTAAAAGGTTTTTATTTTATTTTAATTTAAGCATTTAACTCTTTGAGCCTGGAACCAGAGTTGATAATTGCATTGCATTGCATGTTCAGGAGCTATCGCAACAAGGTTGCTGCAAAAGAATTTGTCCCTTGGCCAATGGAAATAAGGTTTTGTGAGCCCAACACTAACACTAATCAGACAAAATCTCCACCAAGGTAGGACTGATTTATCATGTTGCTAATCTGAGCATTTGATGAGGACCTGTATATGTTTGTCTTTGAATTGGAATATGAACCCTTTGTTGTCCTTGTGACCTGTATGACTTTACTCTATTGGAGGCCAATCTAATGAAATGTTTGCAGCCTGAAGTACTGGTTTAGAGCAAAAGGTAAACTTTCAGATGATCAGGCATTGCATAGGTGAGCAACTTCTGTTGGACTTGACTCAATTCTATGAAATCTTTTTCTCAAATACCTCCAAAGTACTTTAATGTGTCGGGTCTTATATGAATTGGAAGCGCATCGCAACAGTGGTGCACAAGCAGTGTCATTCTTGAATTTTAATGTTGTTGAATTGTTCTTTTACAGATGTGTAGTGGCATATGCTTCTGATCTCATATTTCTTCAAGTTAGTGTGAATCCCCACCGTGCTAGGGGTTTGAAGATGTCTGCAGTTAGTCTAGATCACACGTAAGTATCTGCATCTTATAGCACAATATACTTATTTATTGACCACACTGCAAAATATATGTTAGTTTGAAGTAGGCTCGCACCCCTTTCATTTGGACTGGTGATATTTTAGGTGAACCTTTTGTCATTTTTTCCATATTATCATCTAATTTAATCCACAGAGAATAACCGGTTTATATCCACTCCCCTTGTATGGTTTGAGATAATTGAAGTTCAATATCTATTTAGGGTGAATAATGGCTTTAAGATGGATCCTCGGTTATTTATTGCTCCCGGGCCTGTTTTGAATTAGAACAATAGGTAGGGCCACTGTAGCCAGCATTAGTTTTCTTAAATAGTTCTTAGCTGTCTTTGCTTTTGTGAATCAACAGCATCTGTCAAATGATGTTGTATCGTTGACCAGAGAACTCCTAATATGTGTTTTAGATTAAACGTGTGAATCTCTTTGAACCCATATCATTGAAATGTGAAAGATCACTGTGAAAAGAGCCTTTCTTCTGCTTTGGCTTTGATCAATCATTTCATTGGCTCTTTTTTTTCCTCCAAATTTCAGGATGTGGTTCCACAGGCCTTTTAGAGCTGATGAGTGGTTACTATTTGCGGTAAGTTTCAGATTGCATTTCTCGCTTCTGGATATGTCAGAAATTTTAACACAAATCATTGACTCTCAGATTGTGAGTCCTGCTGCCTATAATGCTCGAGGTTTTGTTCTTGGTGAAATTTTCAATAGAAAAGGAGAGGTAAATTAACTCTTCTTTGACCATTTTTTTTAATCGTCAATTTTCTGTTGCTTTTCTTTTTTCTCATTACCAAGTAGAGTTGTCATTGATAAACGAGAAAATTCCGAACTGAATTTATTACTCATGCATTGATGGACAGCACGTCGTGTCAGTAACCCAAGAAGGGCTTCTTAGAACATTCGCTCCAACAAATCAGGCCAGAAATCCAACCACTTCCTCGAAACTTTAGTTTAGGAATTGCTGTCAAGTCGTGGTGAAACCGTCGTCGTATCAAATAAGGATTCCAAGGTTTTGGCTCGTCTTCTTTTAATGCTAAAGAATCAGTTTCGCTCGCAGTTGTGACTTGTGATGGCCTGATCGTGTACTGATCAGCACCATCTTCATCTCCGGAGAGCACTTATTTATGAAACAAAATTTGTAAATAAGTCCATGTGGAAGGAAATATCGTATCTTATAGTATTTGGATTTCTCTGAGCAATAATAAAAAATATGTGTCCGAGAACGAGTATGAATTGTTTATAAATGTGTTTTTTCTAATATATATATATATAAACTACTTTTATATTATTATATTAAAACAATTTAAAAATATATAAAAATGTTTTTTTAACCAAAAAAAACCCGCAGAGACAGCCGGTATGCCATCGAACCAACCGTTTTAATTTGATTTTATAAATAATAAATATTTTTAAGAAATATAAAAATCTTCTGAAATCATCGATCAAATCGCCAGTGAAATTCCACAACTATCAACCATTGAATTTTAAAGCTGGATTTTCTCCATGGTTGAATCAGATTTTCAATATTAGGGACAGACACAGTTACGTTTGTCGAAATATCGAAACTTTAGTCACTGTCAGGGAAATCCAGTTGGGATTGTGTGTTGGTGATCTTCAGTTAGAAAAAATAAAAAAGGAAATTGAGGAAGCAAAAATTGAAAAGGACAAGGTAAGCTTGAGTTTTGGACAATGTGATTGTGATTGCTTTTTAAAGTGTTTTTGATTCAAAAATATATTAAAATTATATTTTTTTAATTTGTAAAAAAAATTATTTTTTGACATCAGCACATTAAAATGACACAAAAACACCAAATTTTAGTTAATTTAAACTTAAAAATAAAAACATTTCAATTTTTAAAAGAAAAATACTTTTAAAAAGCACTCTCAAACACCCACGTAAAGAAACTTAAAGATGAATTATTTCCATTTCAAGTAGAAACTCCAGCAAACAATTCTAAATGATGAATTGGTTAATTTATTATTCAAAGAAAACCATGATAAATATGCATTTATCATAATAATAAATAAATAAAGTAGAAATGTATTTCATTTAAAAAAAAATGATTGGATTTATTATAAAAACAATAAATTTAAAATTGTTAAATGTCGATATTTTAAATTGACATAATATCAATGATTAGTTTTTTTTTGTTTTTTTTAAATAAAATCCAAAGATTTTAAAGAATGTCAATGTCGGATTTGCATTTCAACTAGAAAATCCACGAAAAAGGACAAATAAAAATAAGGACAAATCCAGTGGTGGGTTCTTGTAAGAGAGAGAAAAAGTTTTTTCCAAATTGGACGTCACAAACTTGATTACTTCACTTGTCATTCCAATTTCATCCCCAGAAGAAGAATTTATTTACAAAACGCTACCACAGGACAAGAGGTGTACACAACCCTTTATTTGTATTATTTATATGTTGGAAAGTGAAATTAAAATGTTGATTGTTTCCAAATAGAAATCTGCAATCAAATTGCTACAGTCAGGTAAGTCCCAAATTATATTCCCTAATTACTCTTTTAATTTCTCCGCATTGATTTTCTGTATCATTATTATTAGCTTAGGATTATTTTATTCAACGAGATATGGTTCATCTCAATCGAATTAGGGCTTCGAGTCGATTAATTTTATTTTCTTTACTTTTTAATTCGTTATCCTTCAAAGTTAATCAAACTTCTAACCCACCCTAAATCGGCGATCTGTTTACTAGATAGATCTAAGAAAAGATAACATTTCTAGATTTTATAATAATTTTCCAAAGAGAAAGAGAAGAAATGCTGAAGTGTATAGGTTAGATTAATATTACAACTTGTTTTTTTAGCAACTAAATAACAATTTTGGAGATTAGACATTGGAATCTTGCGAAAGCTAGTTTGCTTGTTCATGAATGGATTGTTTTGGATTGATCAAGGCAATGCAAGTGTGGAACCTGATGGGTTTTTTGTTTTTTAGGAGTCAAGCTAACAGTTGTGGGATCCGACTGGAATGGAAGAGAATCAAACGTCGCTGATACCTGGGCTTCCAGATGACATGGCTCTTTCTTGCTTGGCGAGAGTGCCCCGGAAGTACCATGCGATATTAAAGTGTGTTTCCAAGAGATGGAGAGAATTAGTGTGCTGTGATGAGTTCTATGATTATCGTAGAGTGCATAGTTTAAGTGAGACTTGGATGTATGCTTTATGTTGTGACAGGTATGGGAAGATATGGTTTTATGTATTGGACCCTAATGAATCACAGAGGCGTTGGAAGTGTGTTCCAGGTCTTCCAGCTCGTGCTCTGAATAAAATGGGTATGGGATTTGAAGTTATAGGAAAAAAGGTTTACTTGTTGGGTGGTGGTGGTTGGTCGGATGCTACTAATGAAGTCTTCTGCTATGATGTTTCAAGGAATTCATGGACTCAAGTTGCTTCCTTGTCGACTGCTAGGTGCATAATTCCTTCCACTTGTGTACTCGTGCATAGTTGTCTGCGCAAGTTATGCTGAACTTAAATCCTGCCTTTAAATTACCTTGCAAGTGCTCCTCATTTACTGTGAATCGCTTTTTGGAATTACTATAGTAACTCAAACCAAAAGAAATTTAGTGTTAAGTAGCTTGTAGAGTCTGCATCTCTAAATTGTAGATTATATATGCATGTAGATCGGGCCAGTGGACTAGAGTTCCTCTTTTTGTTTCATGATTCTAACTCTTGTATTGATTGGAAAGTTCATGTATTCATTCAGGTACGATTCTGCTTGTCATGTTTATGATGGGAAAATATATGCCATTGGTGGGTTAGCATCAACAAGGAGTGATCCATATTCTTGGGACATTTTTGATCCCCGAACAAATAGCTGGGAATTGCATTCCAATGCCTGCGCTGTTCCTGAAGTTGAAGATTCTGTAGTCTTAGATGGGAAGATTTATATCCGCTGTCAAGCTTCTGCTTCCACCATGTCTTCTCCTTTCTATGCAGTCGTTTACGAACCTTCAAGTGGGACATGGCAGCGTGCCGATGCTGATATGGTGGCAGGCTGGCAAGGTCCAGCGGTTGTTGTGGATGGCACCCTTTATGTGTTGGATCAGAGTTCAGGGACCAAGTTGATGATGTGGCAGAAGGATAAAAGGGAATGGGTGGCAGTTAAGAGGTTGTCAACACTACTTACTAAACCACCTTGTCAACTGGCAGCGATCGGGAAGAAGTTATTTATCGTAGGAAAGGGGCTCAGCACGGTTGTGTTAGATACAAGTCAAACCGGAAGTGTGGAGGGAGCTATGGTTGGTACATCCATACCTGGACTAATCACTGATGATAAAGTGCTCAATTGTAAATTTCAAACACTTTGAATTCGTGTCTCTTGATGTTTTTTATTGCCTGATGGCTTACACCGATAGCGTTGTGCGATTATGTGGAACTTTTAAATTTTGTTGAAAATGCCCTATAATTACTTTGGTTTACAGACAAACCATCTACAGATCCTACAAGAATGCAGTCGATCCACCATTTTGCCGACTGGCAAATCAATTGGTTGAGGATTACAATCCTGTTACAGACAGTCTATGTTGACAGACAAGTGAGAACCTGACAAGCACGGATGGCAAAACAATAGCCTCTCCCATCATAGTTAAATAATTAATGTACCAAGTCAATGCACGTTGTCTTGCCGGAAACTATCAACACCTATAGTACACGTTAAAATTGATGCTTTTGGGTCAATACAGTACAAAGGATGCTCTTAAATCCTAGGATTGCAAGACAAAGTTGGTTAGTATAAGCCAAGACCTTCCTTTCCACAGCAGGATTCATGTATCCATTGTACAAATCGAAGACAATCGTAGGCAACACAAGTCATTCACCTTGAAACTAGAGCCAGATGCTAAATTTACAGCGAACTCAGCTAGTCCTCTTCTTTTTAAACGCTGGATGTATGCTTCCATTGTAGGAATATAGTTTGTCAATCTTAGAAATACAATCCTTCATCCTCTTTAAAACTACAGGCATGGCAGAGGCATTGCTGGAAATTTTCTCTTTCAACAAATGTGTTTTCTCGGCAGTCTTTCGGTCCTCTTCTGTTAGCAATACTGCTCTCCTGGATGTGTCCTGTCCACCTGAATCTGCATGATGTTATGATATTGTCAATGCTGCAATCACAATAAAAAAATAAAAATTTAGAACAAGATAGGGGCCTCCAAAGCCTTGAATGCAAACATTGAAAAGAAAAGGAAAAAGGTGAAAAATATTGTCCTGCTCTTTAGGATGAAAAAGAACTGCAATCAAGCATTTTTGGAAGAGTAAATATAAATGCAGCATTCGACTTGGACAAAAAGCTTCGAATTATTTGTCATTTCCTATCATGGTAGTCTTACGTTCTACACTTCACGCTAGCAAACCAAAGATGTGAATATCTAACCACCTCTAATGCCGTATAAATCAATGGAAAACTACAAACTTCATCTTCATCCTGTTCTAATCACCACTGGATACCAAGCATATAATCCTTCTATTCACGTCACACAACTACATATGTCGAATACCAATCCTACCACTGATCACTCAATCAATGTCTGCCTTCCTAGCTTCGTTTTGTTATCTTTCCAATTCACATAGAATCCCTCTAAAAGTTATTTCCTTTTGAATGGAAGCAAAAGGCAAAAACTGAAAGAACCACAGTGGTGTATTATTCGATACAGTTCAGCACAGCTTGTAGATAGCACATCCATCAGCCTAATACGTACCTAAAACTAAAATAATTCGTTAACCTTAAGCACTGCAGCATACATTCACTAACTTGAAAACTCGTTGAGTCATCAGAGAAGGTCTAATCTTTTAAGTGCCAATACTAAAAAAACACTCAAATTAAAGTAACCCAACAGTCATTAACACTTCTAATCAACAAATTTTGCAATTAAGTTAAAAATAAAATAGAAACAACACCTAAATCACACAAAATTTTAGTACCCAAAAACACTGGCACACATTTTTTAAAAACTTAACCCAGATCACATTTAAAACCCTAACGGAGAACACAATAGCTAACCAACCTGGGTTAAGTTCACCGGAGATTCCGGGATTCGAACTGGAATCGAAATGGGGTAAAATGGGTCGTTGCGAGGAAAGAAGAGAGGCGACAGTAGTTTTGAGTTGATCTGGTAAAGTGGTTCTGTGCTCCAGAATCTTCCTTGCCATTTGCTTCACTTCTGTCTCCAGCTTTTCCAATTTCTCCATCTCCTCGTCTTCTTCTTCGATGTCGGATTCGGATTCGGGTTTTTCAGGGCTCCGGATGATTTGGGCCGGATTGTTAGACGACATGTTTGGATCTGTAGAGGTGGAGTAGAGAAGAAGGGCGGAGGGTATTTTTTTGGGTTTTGAAATTTGAAAACAAAACTTTTTGAGCTTCTATTATTATTAGTATTTTTTTTTATTGTTATCGTTGCTTGTAGAGTACAATTTAAACGGAGGTCTGCACTCACAGCGACTGCACCGTCGGGCCATGGTTAAACTGATTTTTTTATTAAATTATTTTTTATATATTATTTTAATATGATAATATTAAAGATATTTTTAAAAAATAATATTTACAAAACTCTCGAACCGCTCAAAAATCAAATGGCTCCGTTGCTTTGTTCCTATTGATGTTTAAAAATCAAATGCAGGTTAAATTTGAGGATTTTTTTGAAACTTTAAATTTATTTATTTTCTACTTTCAACATTTAATACTTAGTTTATTGTGTATTAGACTTCACAATTTATTTTAATTTATTTTTTATAAAATTATTTTTGTTCTACGATTCAAATCATGATTTTTGTATCGGAAATGAGTTAACGCGGTTCCTTTTCTTTCTCTCAACTTTATCTTTTAACATTGAGTTTAATATGAATTAGAGTTCATGGTTATTTGTTTTTATAGGGTTAACATGGTCTCATAAACCGGGTATTAAGTTTTGCGAGTTAGAAAGTTGACTTGAGGTTTTGCTTTGTCTTTTTTTTTAATTTTAATTTCATCATTCAATATTATATTAATTGAAAATTGAACTTTATAGTTTTTTTTTTCCATAAAGATGCAAAGATCTTCTAAATTGGGTTTGGAAGGTTAACTCAAGTTGACTAGATAGGTTTTTTTCTTCAATTTAATCCTTTAATATTGGATTGGTTGAAAATTGAGCTTTATTTTTTCTATTTACTTTCTATGTGGTTATTACGATCTTGTGACTTGGGTCACGAGTTAAGTTGACCGACTCGATTTTTTATTTTTTTTCTTAGTAAATTATTTCTTTTAATTTTATAATTCAATATTGAATTGATTGAGAATCAGACTGCATAATTTATTTTAATTTGTGTTTTATGAGATTATCATGATCTTATGACCCAAGTCATGAGTTTTGTTGATTGACTTGAGTGTGTTTTTATATTATTTTTTAATAAATTGCTTTGACTTGTTTACCATGAGATTATCTTGGTCTCATAAATCAAATTTAACAAGGTAACCGTGGTTGACTCGATATATTTTTTTAATTGATTTTTTTTTTCAATTTCATCTTTCAATGTTGAGTTGATCGAGAATTATGTTTAATAAAAAAAAAATTGTTTTCTATAGGGTTATTGAAGTCTTGTGATTTGGGTAGTGAATTTAATATTTTTATCCAAAATGATCAAATATATTGTCATTTCAATATTTTAAAAAAAATATTATCTTGATTTTTTAAATCAAATTATAATCTTATTGATCACCTTTAATGTCTTTGGACCTTCCAAGTCGCATTAGGGTAGTCCTCATATAATTAAACTTTTCAATACTAAAAATCATATTAACAACATCAATATAATTTTTTAATGTCCAACAAAAATTAATATGATTCCTAAAATAATAATAGATGACGAGTAATACTATTTTACAACATGATTCACCCAAAGGTGCTTCGTTAATTGTCATCACTTCTTATTACTTATATTTTATTGTTAAGTTGATTTTCAACTTTATTTTA
The DNA here is from genome assembly GCA_029228465.1 of Salix viminalis. Taxonomy (NCBI): domain Eukaryota; kingdom Viridiplantae; phylum Streptophyta; class Magnoliopsida; order Malpighiales; family Salicaceae; genus Salix; species Salix viminalis. The sequence continues at coordinate 7,315,044 of CM055439.1, forward strand.
TAATATTTAAATGTTTAAAGAGAAAATAAGTGTAAAATTATGCTTTCCTTTCACCTATAGCTTGCATAAACATCAAATCAATGAAATCCAAGTGAATTAAATCAAGAACTTCACTACTTATTTTAATTATTTAAAAAGGTCTCATGAGTTTTGAATTTACACAAATCTCACACTTATGACTTTTATCAATAACCACGCTTGATAATAATTCAAGAATAATTAATCTTTATATATAATTACAATACCTAACATGTCTTGCAGAACATCATAAAACTCAAAAAATAGAAACAATAAACAATTTCATTATTATTTTTATCACTAGTTACAATGATCATTACATTTATAGTAAAAAGGTCATCACTAAGATACGATTTCCTACAAACATGTCATTATAAAATTAGTTCTGCTCAAACCAAACACTGAATTCCTCCTCGTATTAGTAACATGGAGTACATTGTCGAGGGGAGAATCCTTTTAAAATTCATTTTTCACAATGATATTTTTTATGAATTCTTTATGTACAAGTTTTCATCTTTCATCTTTCATCTTTCATCTTTCATCTTTCATCTTCTCGGCACACACATATCTTATTGCACCAATATCAACTCAGTTGGAGAAACTGTAAGGCAATCAAGAATAAAGAAAATGTGTTAATATTATTATTTATTATTTATTTTCAATTGATTTTAAAAACATGTTAATATTCAATGCTAAAACATTCATATTAAATCACAAAACCCAACATGATTTAAACTCGAAATACGAGTGGACCTAATATTTAATTTAGTTTTAAAATTGATGATCGCATGTTTTATAAAACCAAATCCAACAAAGAATTGTGCGAATAAATAAAGTTTGAAAAGAAATTTCAAGTCTTCATACCAGCGAGGCCTTTCGATGCATGTCTAGTCTCTCCCCCTCACGCCGGTTTGCATCTCCTTGCAATTTCCGGCGAAAGAGCCTATAAAGTAAATGGTTAGCCAGGGTTTTCTATATATTTAAATAAACATTTGGCATAAATAACTCTTGAAATACAAAATTAATTTTAACATTAGCTCATGAAAATGATATCAAAACACTAAAAAAATCTTAATTTATTTTGTTATAATGATTTTATTTATTTATTTATTCTGAAAAATAAGTAGAGGGTTTCTGTCTATATAACTTAACTACAAAATAAAATGCATTTAGCTGAAGTAATAGATAGTTATTTAAGGAAAAAAAAACCAGTGTTTGCTTGCTCGCCTATAGTTCTTACCTCGTGCACAAGGTTGGCTGCATGAGAATTGTTTTTCTGAAATGCCATGAACAACAACCTCGTACGTTGCCTTCTGCCAACTGACGATTCAAGATCACTCATGAACTATCCTGAACCCTAACCAGACCCGGTTCCTATGAATCTTTTTATTTTTTTTTCTTGGAAAGTTGGGTTTATGTAGCAGGAGCAGGGACACCACTGCTATAAATATGTAGGATTGTGACAACGTTTGCAATTATTCTCCAAGATTTTTCAGATTCTTACAGATATTGTCTGTCATTAAATTTATTTTTTTCCCTAATCTTTTTTGATCGTGCATGTATAGACCAATCTATTATAGAAGTAAAGAATCCAAATTTCACAGCCAGATCCTATAGATATGAAATGGCTTTCCATGTTTGCAATCGGATTAATGCATGATCTGGATTATATTTATCATCAGATATTATTTGAAATATATCCAACCTTCTAATTGTGTCTTCATTTCTTTCTTTTTTCAGTCTCCTATTGCTCTCTACACATATCATAATGTATTTGTTTTTTTAGTTTGGTGGAATAAAAACACCTTTATTTTGTTTTGTTTTGTTTTAATTTTCACATATATTATTTCTCTCATATATATAATACTACTGACTTTTAAATATTGGAGAGTTACTTGCTCTACAAAGATTTTTTTTTATTTTATAAATACTTAGGTTTAAATATAAAACCCATAATTAAATGCACGTCTTGAAACAATATCGTAGTCTATAAAAACAAACATTGTTTAAATGATTTTTTTAATGAATTAATCTAATAAATACCTCCTTTAAGAGCTTTCTCACCAAATTCTATCCGTTGTTAATATATAATTAGTTAATCAAGAAGAAAGATCGTAATTCGAGAAGACTTTAAAGAGACTCGCCGTTAAGATATCCAAGGTCAAATATAAAAAAAATAAAATAGATTGGGTGTAATATTGTGCTAGATATCTGAGGTCAAATGTAAATAAAAAATATGTTTTGCCCATGATATCTATTATCATAACTCGCAATGTTTAAACAATTATTTTCACTTAAAACCCTTTTATTATTATTATTATTCAAAATGATAATTTCTTTATTCGTTAAAATCATGTTAAAATATAATTTTAATCATTGTAAAAAGATAATTCATTGCCAAGGATATCATATAATTTACCAAGTTATTAAATCATTTCTTATAATATATTTAATAATAAGATCAATAAAGCTAACTCTATTATAATTGAAAAGGCAAGATAATAATTTCATCATAAATACATATCTTTTCTTCTTATTAGTAGTATTATATCCTCACCTCTTCACTAAATCCATATTTTTTATTATTATTATTATCTGAATTTATCCAATTTCTTATTTTACAAGTTAGCAAATAATCAAGAATATAACAAGCGAGCTAACATATTTTGTTGCTTTATATGATCTCTGTGCGTCTTATCATTTAAATTCTGGGCATGATGAAGCAGACGAAGGGCAGCATCTGATATATTAGGAAAGTAAAACAATGCCTATGTTAGTTCTACCATCAATCAGATGCCGGACAGTGCTTTAAAATTAACCTTGATCAAGGCTGTATAGCATAGAGGTCCCCAAGTTTAATTATATATATATACTTTTAAGAGTCCTTACAAAATTGTCTGGGTGGTGTAGTCGGTTATCACGCTAGTCTCACACACTAGAGGTCCCCGGTTCGAACCCGGGCTCAGACATTTTTTTCTCTTCCGAGTCCCCCTAGGCTTTTCACAAACCCCTCAATAAACGACTTGTAATATAAAACTGTCTCGAATAATAGTTGTAGACTTGTAGTGACAGTTTGTTTTTAATTTTTTTTTTTAAAATATTTCTTTAATTTTAAATTATTTTAATGTGTTTGATATTAAATATAATTTTAATAAAATAAAATAAAAATAAAATATTATTTTAATTTATTTTCAAATAAAAACAACAATTGTTACCGCATCTTGAATACTGATTTAGAGAATGTTTGTTTTTACATTTAAATAGTATTTTTGAATATTTTCTATTTCAAATTATTTTTTTATAATTTTATATTGTTTTGATATGATAGGTTAAAAATAGATTTTAAATAATAATAATAATAATATATTATTTTTTATATTTTTTAAAACAGGAAAAACTTTAAGAGATAAAACTACTAAAATAATCCCACACAGTATAGTACCGTTTCTTTTGCGGTTTTTGCAAACACAATGACAAACGCGTCACTAGATCCATTCGTTGTCCACCTTGTCGTTTTTACTTTCATGCTCGCACTCTCAGAGTCTTGATTTATGTCCAAAAATGCAGGCTCAGAAACTGACACTCCCACACAACATTATCACACCACTCAATTTCTCACGGTCTCCTCATATTCTCCCTTCTTTGCCACTACTGCAGTACCCCTCCTCGAATCTTTCTTTCAGAGTCAATTCAAAATCTGGGTTTTTCAATTCAGTCAAAAGGATGTCCAAATCACAAAGTGTTTCTGGAAAAAATGGAGGCGTGGTCATGATCAGTTGTGGAGCGAAAGCAGGTGACAGTGATGATAAAGATGATGGGTTTTATATGAGGAGGTGCGTGGAGTTAGCAAGGAAGGCAATTGGGTGTACTAGTCCTAATCCTATGGTGGGTTGTGTTATTGTTAAAGATGGTAAAATTGTTGGTGAAGGTTTTCACCCTAAAGCTGGCCAGCCTCATGCTGAGGTAACAAAACCCACCTTTCTTTTTTCCTCTTTACAAGGATTTCCCATTGTGAGTGAAATTTAACTCTTTTTTTGTCAAATTGAAGTTTGAGTCTTGTTAATGTTTGATCTTGTAACTTAAAGAGAAAGATTGGACCTGTTTTAGAAAACTTAAGGAAATGGTTAGCCTGTCGAGCCAAATTGAAGAATTAGGATTAGTTGAGTTTACTGTATTGCTACTTTTTGCCGTAGGTGAAGTTTAAAGTTTGGTTCTGTAGCTTCAATTCTGTTTTCAAATATCTGGAGTTGTTTATTGCTTCTGGGAAGAAATGTTGAACTTGTGCCGCAAAACTTGCCCTTTTTTTCAATCTTGAAATGATGCCAAATGTTCCTTACGACTCACCTCTTTTGTTTGTTAAGTGGATATCGATGCCTTCTAGCTTGAAATATTTTTCGCCCTCATGAAGCAATTATTTATACTTGAAAAGAAAAGGAAACACTTACAAATGTTCACTGCATGATGTCTTAAAGTGCATTCTATTTTTGGGTTGTGAGCTCAAGCAACTAGAATGAATTTATCTTATTCTTGTGCTGCACTGTTCAACTTGGCGTGTTTGTTTAGCAAACTACTTGCAAATAATTTGATTTCAGGTCTTTGCCCTCAGAGATGCCGGGGATTTGACTGAGAATGCAACAGCTTATGTGAGCTTGGAACCATGTAATCACTATGGGAGAACTCCACCATGCAGTGAAGCCTTGGTAAAAGCCAAAGTGAAGAAGGTTGTTGTTGGGATGATTGATCCAAACCCAATTGTGGCTTCAAGAGGTGTGCAAAGATTGAGAGATGCAGGAATCGATGTAGTTGTTGGTGTAGAAGAAGAATCGTGCAAGAGGCTCAATGAGGCCTTCATCCATAAAATGTTGACAGGGAAGCCCTTTGTTACGCTTAGGTAATACTTCATTCTATAATCTCAAAGCAGAAAGCAAATCAATCATTGGACATGTTTATTAAGCTTTGAATTGGTTTGCTCGGATAGTTCAATAATCCAGTTTTTTAGTACGTTAGTTTTGGACATGTTTATTAGCCTTTTGACTTAAGGCCTCCCTTTAACCCGCAGATACTCCCTCTCGGTCAATGGCCATCTTTTAAATCAACTTGGGGAAGGGGCCACGGACTCCGGTGGATACTACTCTCAATTATTACAAGAATATGATGCAGTTATACTTTCCGCCTCGTTAATTGCCAATTCCACATTTCCTGCATCACAAGAACCTGGTGCCAATCAAACCCCTTTGGATTCTAATGGCAGGAGGTCCAAGTTATCCAGTCCAAATTCCTCCACTCACGGAAAATGCAGCTTCTAGAGTTATAATATTTACAGACAAAGAAGCAACTGAAGAACCAGAAACTGCGAAAAAGGGAATTGAAACTGTGGTTTTGAATCATATAAATTTGAATAGGATTTTGGAATATTGTAAAACCCGGGGACTGTGCAGCGTTTTGGTGGATTTGAGAGGAAGTTTTGTTGAGCTTGAAGCACTCCTGAATGATGGTACTGAGCAGATATTATTCCAAAAAATTATAGTGGAAGTATTGCCTTTGTGGGATGAAAGCGGTGGTGAGAGTTCTCTTACGGCATTTGAAAAGCTTTGAGCGAAGACTAAAAGTCAATAACTTACAGCCTAAGATCTCAGGTCAGAGCATTGTGCTGGAGGGTTATCTATAATGCTATAAGATTTGGGAACTTATATGGAGGCACTATTTGTTTTCACCCGCGCTTTGGCTACTGATCTACCCCGACAAAGAAACCTCGCCAATTTTTGATTGGCATGTGAAAGTAATCGAATCTCGTTGCACCTCCCTTTTTCATTCTATCACAAACAAATGGCATGCCACAGAACTGACAGTTTGATCCTCCACATCTTTGTGCGAGCAAAGACTACTGTTATCTTTGAGGCTGTATTTCATATTTGACAATAAAGAACGACATTTCCAGAATAAAATGTGATCGCCGCGCGATCAAATTCATACGTTATTTACTCATTTATCTGAAACTGAAAGGGTACTTGAAAGATCAGGAGCATCCTCTTTGCCAAGGGACCTGTTTAAACATCGAGGGGTAAGAGATGAAAAGCCAATAGAGCAAAGCATGAACAGTGAACACAGGACACCGAACCCTGTACGTTCTCAAACGAAACCCAATTATTTCCACTTTTACATCTCAGTTCTCTAGAAAACAAATTCCAGGAGCCATCTGCGGGCGGTCAAAAACTAGTTGCCTCTATTTGATGCTTTCTGGGCCACAACTGCCATTTATGCAAGTGCTAATGGTAATTCCAGTTAGTTTCTTTAGAGTCAAATCATTTGGAAATAACTACCGACGGTTATTGAATATACAACAGGCGTATTTACTGCAGCATTGATCTATATACTGAACATATATATACTTGCTATGAGATTCATTGAGGAGGGGGAGGGGATGCATCCTACGTGTATATTTTACTTCCGGAGCTCAACTATGATGCGAGATATACATATCGAGGGTAAGGGTCCTGGAAGTTCACTGTCTTGTTCCTTGATAAAATTTGAGAATATTTTTGCACTATTCCTTCTGCTTAGGAGTTGGCCAACCGTTTGTTGAGTGCTCGCAGGAATGTCTCTTTCTTTTCGCAACAAGGTGAGCTTGAATCTCTTTTTCAGTTGCAATTGCTTCCCAAATGTTGCTCTGAACTGCATTGCATAGCTCATCAAGGGCTAACATTGGAAATGGCTCCTCGATAAGAACACCAACCTGTGTAAATAATGAATCTAAGTTACAAACTTATAAAATAAGGAATAAACAGAAAATGATCTAAAGCTGTTGAAATTTGCACAAGTAGGAAAAAGCAAGTTATCTGACATCTCTCCAAAAATGTGTTAGGAGCTATTGAGCACACTAGATCGAATATTAAACATGTGTTATGCTCACAATCACACAGACATGCAACTAATTGCTAATCAAAAAAGAGGAGAGCAAGTGCGAGAACTTCACCCCCTTTGTTCATCTAAAACAGTCAAAAGCTTAAGAAGTCTATTTTGGCATATACGAACTTTTGAACCATATGTAGAACACTAAATGGTTGTTTGGAATACTGACATGATCCCTCATCTACATTGTGGTAACTCCACTCATTTATACCAAAAACCACCATCATTTCGCATGTTAAGAAAGGCAGGTTTTTGCTTCCCATTGAAAGCAGAAGAAAATTTGATCTAGAAATAACTTCTATTCAAATAATTGACTCAGAAATCATCAAAATGAAAGAGCCCGTGGAAGCTAACTAGGGTATGAAAACGTTTTAAGTTTCAAGTCAAGGGATACTCCTTTCAAACTTGAATGGAAAAGGCTTTGTGCAGGTTTCGTGGGTGGAAACTAGTCTGTTGTTATGTGCCTACTAGTTAGATGCATAATACAACAAGAATCACATACAAATTCATAATAAAGAAAGAGAAACATACTTCTTCTATGCAGAACAAGGAAGCAGCACTGATAAAAGTGGAAGGGACTACAATCCAGTGGCAATCATCCCAAAGTATAATAGGAAGAGTCAAATGCCAGAGGACCAGAAATCTTGATGTTAGGCGAGTGTATGAGAGTGGAATGGGGATGCCCATGAGTTGTTCACATTCACCAATCCCTTCATGGAAACAAGAAATTTTGGACTCCTGCATCATTATGAAGATACCACTAATTGAATACCATGGGTAATTATGATGGAAAATTGAATAAAATCTTGGGGGATATAAATTTTGGAAAATAAAGAAACCAGTTCAAACCTGATTAATTATCAGCAATTTTTACATTTCAAATCTAACCAACTGTATTATATCATGTGGTACTAAAGGAAAGAAAACTTTCAATATAACATAAAAAGCTCTAGGACAACCTGTGGAAATTCCTCCTGACAGAATTTGAAGGTAAGAAATAAAAATCAAGCAATCAATTTATCAAAGTGGACAAGTACCAGTACACTTCTCTTTGACTCATCCAAGTTCAGCAATTGAAGGCATTGAGAAATGAACTCGATAGTGCAGCGAGGCCGATGCCTAGATTTGAGAACTATTGCTAGGTCACCTGCTTCGAGCAAGTTTTGGAGGTCTTGGCCAACGTCTGAACCGTAAGTAACATGGCACTGCAAATAGCAATATGACATGATCGAACTGTTTTGAATTTCAGAAACAAATTACACCATTTCACCAACTTTATTAAAATAAACTATTGTGAACATCATGAGAAACCTTCCCTTTACGGTAATTTGAAATTCTTACATATCTAATGTAACTAAAGTGAATTGACCCTAAACATTAAATCATGATTATGGACCTCCTCAAGATTAGATTGCTGCAACTATCCATTCATTCGTTCATTAAGACGGAAGAAAAAACCAAGAGTAAGAAACTGACCTTAAGTGCTACGGGGAATGCCATAATATACCGCAAGAGTTCACTTTTAAGGGTAGAATTACTGGAACCATCAACCCCAGAAATAACCTGCCTAGCAAAATCATTTGTCCCGGAAATCACCTTAGTCCAGGCCCTCTTCCCAGCTTCAAACCTCGAATAAGAGGCTTCAGTCCTAAACACCAACAACAGTGCTAATGCAGGAGCTGTCAACTGATAAGGCAATGGAGAAGCTCTTAAAACAGGGAAAAAAACAGGCAAGAAATGCATTTCCACAGCAGAATTATAACTTGCTATAACCACAGCCACCGAAGTAAAGGCAATAACTGGAGGGACCAATGATAAAATCACCCGCGACGATAAACTTGAAAGTAAATGCCTTATGTGGCGAAAAGAACTTCGATGCTCAACCCATTTTTCATGGTTATACAAAGATCTCTTTTTTTTCATTCCTCTCTCCTTTATAGTATCAGACCAGTCAGGGATAGCTCGTAGAAGTGAGATTATGGTTATAGCTTTCGAGGGTTCTTTTGGCGGGGTTTGGGAGTTCGAGGAAAGGATCTTGAAGGAAGGAGTGCTGGCCTTTAGGGGTTTCGAGGAGAAGGTTGTTAGGGGTAATTTGAGGGGAGTTTTGGGGGTAAATCTGGTAGAAAGTGAGATATTGGTGGGTGGAGGTTTGAGAGGGCTCGAGGGCTGTGACATTGGTGAGGGTTAGGGTTTGACTGGAGAGGAAAAAAGGGAGATGGACATGTTCAGTGAACTTCTGAGTGAGAGTAAGAAGTGTGAAGTTTAAAGTCAGAAGAGGAAGTGGATGGGTTGTTAGAACGGTTGTTTGTGAAGGAGGATTTTACACGTTCAAATTTCTAATCGGTTAAAAAATTAAAGGTAAATTTCATTTTTGCCCCTGTATATTTCTAATCGGTTAAAAAATTAAAGGGTAGATTTCATTTCTGACCCTGTATATTTAACAATATTCCGCTTCTATCCTAACAGTTTGAAATATTCCAACTACCCTACCTGCTCCACGACTTAAATTTTAATTTTGCATGTGTTTGAGAGGTGGACGCGATTTAATTATATATATGAAAAAAAATAAAATATTAATTTAACAAGTATAATTTAAATTCAAGATAAATGAAATTTAAATTATACAATACAAACATAATCTCAAAATTAGAAACATCTTTAAAATTCTAAAATATTATGAAAGTAAAATATTATAAAATAAAAGAAAAATACATCAAACATCTTCTACATCATTAATATAAATAAATAAATATATATATATTAAGCCAGGCCATCCCTGCCTCCCCCTATATATATATATATAAATATATATATTTCACTCTTAAAATATATATATATATATATATATATATATATTTCACTCTTAAAATATAGGCAGAGGGCCTGGCATGGCCTATAGCCTAGGGGGCTGCAGCTTTTGAAGGCTGCAGCATTTCGAATTCAAAAGATTTGAAAATTGAAAGAGCAAAATTTGCATCGTCATCCGGAACGGAACGCCCGGTACGGAACCGGGGCGTTCCGGCCGGAATTTGACCGGATTTGTCGGATCGGGGACGGGATTTTTACCGGGACAAAAACGTCGCCGTTTTGTCCCGGATTTTGTACTGGAACGGGCCGTTCCGGCCGTTCCGGCCGGAACGGAACGGGATTAATAACCTTGGTACGCGCTGTAATTTTAATTTTTTTTTATATAAAAATTCATGCCATGGGACGTAATTTTTTAAACAAACAAAATAACTAAAAAAAACAACTCTTTTTTCTCTGTGTTTGTGTGTGTGTATTATATTATATTATATCCTTACTTTTCTTCTCCGATCCCCATAAATAACATGGCATGCATGGTTTTGTTTTTACTTGTGACCGAATTGTGTCGGAACATCAGCAGAATGGTAAAATAGTTTTTTTTCTTCTAATTAATGTCTTACAACTTTTCATTTGTTCAATTTCATCACTCATGCATTCATCTTTCTTTTTTTTATTCTAACCCATTTTTATTACTGGATTAAAAATAAAGATATCCTCTTTTTATTTTTGATCGGTTCAATTATAACTAGGCTTTCCTCTTTTTATTTTTGGTCAGTTTAATTGAAACTAGGTTTTTACGCTTCAAGTTTAATAATCTAGTCACATGTTTGAAAAATTATTGTGCGTTGATTTTTTTTAAAATATATGTTTTTTTTTTATCTATTGGATTATTTTTATTTTATTATCTGGGGCACGAGTTTGACAATATAATAGGAGCTGGCTTGGGCTTAATTACTATAATTATAAGTTTGTCGTACTAACTCGGGTCAATATGACCAATTCTTTTAGTTTTTTTATCCCATTTTATTTTTTTAATATTTAATGGGCTGAAAATCAAACTACATCATTTGCTTTCTTTTGATTTTTCTTCTCTAAGTTATCATGATTATTTTTTAAAAATAAAATTAATCAATCTAATATTAATGTCTATTTTTTTTATCATATAATCAAAATAAAACAAATTTATTTAACCTAAATAGATGAATAACTCTAGTCATAATTTATTTATTCATTTTTTGCAATAACTAATTATTATTCTATACAAAGAATAAAATATAGTATATCCCATGGCGGAGCATGGATTCACATGATCTTTTTGAAAGTGTGGTGGAGAGTTGTTTTTTAAAATATTTTTTTTAAAAAAATACATTAAAATTATATATTTTTTTAAATGATAGGATTAATTGAAAGTTGCAACTTACAGTTTTAACTCACTCTCTCTTCTTTTTTCCTCTCATCCCCAGAGAATTAATTTTTTGGAATATTTTCCACTATTAATCCAGTTTTGTAGTATAATTATAATTGTTTTTCAAAGTAATTTTTAATGGGAATATATTAATATATATATATATATATATATATATATTTTCAAAAATTATTTTTGATACCAATAAGTAATAACAGACCAAAACAATAAAAAATACTAAATAAATAAATAAATAAATTAATTAATATTTAATTTTTGAGTAACAATTACTAACAAATCATTACTTCCAAAAAAAGAGTAAAAAGCCTGGGGAAGAAAGAAAAGATAAATTCAAGAAAGCCTATGGCATTCATATGGCCCCAGCAGATCACAGTTTCTACATTCACCAGTGAAGACTGTAGATTTTGATGTCTTGTTTGGTGAGCATTGTTAGAGAATGTGACGAGGATTCATTCCAGTTTTGTTTTTCTGGCATCAGAGATGAACATCATCCCTTCCAGTTTTGCTCAGTTTTCGTAACCCGTGGTAGTACCAATGGCTTACCTTGGCTTGTTAGAGATCAATTATATTTTCAGATTTTCAAGTTTTATACGGCCATATCTAATTTCCTTACTTTATATGCTTCCACCACTTTCTCTTCTATATATACTCCGAAAGTGTACCAGAGACAAAAAAAAAGAAAGCAAGAAATAATAATAAAAAAACCCTCCACAAACGAGCCATCGTCACTAAACGAGAACACAAGGGACTCTGGCTCGAGTCCCTTTTCAGTTTCCCGGGAAAAGAGTCTGGGGTAACGGAAAAAAAAAGCAATCCTGTATTGCTAATCATTGACCATCCATTTTATGATTATGTGGTCGCAGAAAGCATGTTAAGTACTGAGTTTGGCGAAAACTGTACAGATATGAAGAGAGTTCTAGAAAAGCTAAAAAGGAACTTGGTCTCCTGATACCTCATGGTGCTATGCAAACTTGTGTCCTGTATCCTTGTTAATGCTCTTTAGCACTGCCAGAGCTCACCTCCTCCATTTGACTACCTCAAGGCCCTTTCCCTGATCCAAAGATGAACTCTTTTACAGAACTTTGTGCTGATAATATGGCTCTTTTAATCTGCCATTGCGGAAGGATATCAATGGTAAAAAACACCAAAAATGCAAGCGGAAAATTCAAGAAAAAAAAACACACACTATAGCAAGGCAGGCAGATAGTTGATATCATATGAAAATTACCTTGAACAAAAGTTTGCTACCTTATCACAAGCATGAGACAAAGAAACAAAAGTGCAAAACACGCAATTCATACTCATAATGCCATATCCACAAACAAAGTATATTACACAACAAGACTCACGATTATTACTCCTAATGTTACATGCACAAACAAAATGTATTGAAGGCGGACTGAAATCCATGCCTGTACTAAGAGAATTCCGAGAAGAGAACACGTGGTGAAACAATTCAGAGATAAGATCGGTAAATAGAGAAAGCAAGGCAGACAGCTTTAATTAATGTGACAATAATTTAGAAAGAGAAAAAAAAAGTCCCCTTACAGGCAAAAGGTAATCTAAACTAAGAAGCAGCTACACCTGCCACCTTAATTGAGAGAAACTTAAAAGGGATGGCATCTACAGCATTAGCATTGCTCATCTTCACACAACTTCCCACCTGAAGAACACATGTTATGGAATTCTCTATCTAATCACAATATTCTATCTATTGATTCTCATGTCCAAGGTTCCTTATAAGCTGTCAGGATAGCATTGTAATCTTTAGGAGTTCGGAGTCCAAGGTTCCTCACACTGTTAAGAACTCTCAATTCCCAACTTCGAGGTGAATTTAAAGTGAGAACTCCTTAAAAAATATCATATTTGAGGAGTCCAAGGTTCCTTATAAACTGTTGAGCAATCTGGGGATGATGCTTGTTTCTAAACCTCTCAATGGGGATATTTATTCAACCTGATGAGGAGCCATGGCCATTTCTTTGCAAACCAAATCAAAGATAGGTTTTAGGTGAAGTTTATAGGTTTTGGACCTATAAAAGCTAACGATGCAGGGACCATGTTTTGTTTTCTTGCAGATATTGCCTCTGCATTTTGCTATGTTTTTTGACCACCGAGTGTTGCTACATTTTGATGTGTTTTTTAGGCTGCTATTGTTGCTGCCTTGTTTTGGCGATTTCTCCCTGGATTATTGCTATCCAGTTTTGGTTAGAACCAGTTGTAGTTGGTGCCCATGTTTGACGATAATAGGTTTCGGTACTTGAGTACTTCAACTCACTTAATAAGTTGGGCATAGAAGATATCAAGGCGCCACCTTGAGGGGAGGGGGTGTTGGAAAGGATTGTCATTTAATTCGTATCAATTTACAAGACAGTTAAGTTGTAACCAGACATGTCAGTTCATCAAACAAGCTTGCGGATGCCCTCACCAAGCCATTTGGAAAAGAAGCTTTCTCAACTATGTTATGCAAGTTGGGAGTTTCTCGACATTCACTCTCAGACAATATTTAGAAAAACTACTACACTGTTTTGAATTAGAATATCTCTGTGGGGGAGGTGCGTGAAACTTAGGATTAAGACTCCGGTCATAATATTGAAAGACTACACATCTCGTTGTAGCCTGCCATGATTATTTTCATTAGGATGATCTCTGTGGGGGAAGTGTGTAAAATTGAATTAAGACTCTAGCTGATATAGCATGTAAAATCAAGGACGGGAGATTAAAAAAAGAAAAAAGAAAACAAAGGGTTTAATACAATCGTCAATTTCATGATAAAAAAATATTAAGAAATTTCCATTCACAGTTTCAATATTTAAAGCCCCAAAGAACCCATGAATTGAATCCCCAAATAAACTCTCCAGATCCCTTACAAACCATTTGGTCACTGATGATATATCAAGAAACAATCAAACATCACTGATCGAGAAACGACAAGAAAAAAAACGAAAAAAAGAGAGAGAGTGGACTCACCGGTTCAACAGCATTGGGTTGAGGACCATAATCGGCAGTTAAGAGGAAATAAGAAGCAACAGCAGTGGCTACCATTGTCGTCCTCCTCACTATCTTGTCTGTTCGAGGATTCATCGCCTTTTATATCACCAGTATTTCACTACTTGCTGCTTTGATTTTAGATTCTCTTCCCGAAACAAAGAAGTTCATAAATAAAATGCATAAGCACCTGCCTGTATCTTGTTTTTTTTTTTATCTTTTTTTTTAAAAGACGACTGCACTTGAACTTTCTAGGATGTTGTCATGAAGGCTCAAATAGGCCCAATTACAGTTGAAGCCAGCCCATTTGTCCTTTTCAAATCGGGCCTTTTATTGTCAAGGGCTTGCTAGGTTATGTGTTTAACCTTTTCAACTGCTCTCTTCTTCTTGTTACATTTCGTTTAACCATTAAAGCTCAGACCTGTGCAAGCCCAGTGAGAACATGAAAGGGAGAAACCCTCCACCAAACCACTGCAATCAAGAGAATGACTCTGATTGTTGTGCAGATGGAAAGCTTTACCCCGCTTCCAAGTGGTCACCGGCACAAAAGCAACCTTGACATTGAACAGCTCTGAGAAAGGTGGAGATGGCGGTGCACCATCAGAATGCGACAACCAATGCCACTCTGAGAAAGGTGGAGATGGTCGGAATAGATGCCTAAACTTCATAAAAATCCATGGTAATGGCAAGAGTGTCAAGGCCATGGTAGTGGATGAGTGTGAATCTACAATGAGATGTGATTCCGACCATGATTATCAGCCTCCTCGTGATTCCGACCATGATTACCAGCCTCCTTGTGATTCCGACCATGATTACCAGCCTTCTTGTGCTAACAACATTGTTGATGCCTCGAAAGCAGGTTTGGAAAGCATTCGGGAGTGCCTGAAAGCTACTGGGGCGAAATGGATAACTACAGGCCTGGTGCATGAATCACCATATACAGTTTTCTCATGTAATTTGTTGTGGAATCAGGTTGATCCAGGCCTTGTACAATGTAACCATTGCATTACATGTTTAAATTTCGCATGAACTAGAATAAAAACTGTGAGATTCTTATCTATAAATTTATCAGTTAAACCATGATTCTATGTATTTTTATTTTGAATGCGAGGAAATTCTATTTATGGAAAACCCGGATTCTTAAAAGAGATACATGACTTATCGTGTAATAAGATTCTAAGTCTTAAATATTGGACAAAATCCAAAAAATTCAACATCTCCCTAAAGAACTGCAAGGTTTAGTCAGAGAATAAACTGTCTATTACATACCAATCCAATTTGTGATGATCATTGAACGGCTACGCCAAGAACACAAGAAAATTCTGCATAGATCCTATTCTATATATGCCACTAGTTTCCTCAATCCAAGCAATGAGTTCCTGCAAATTATATACTGTGGAATAACCATCTGCTGCTGTATTAGCTTTCATTTAGCGAACACTGCCGCAGAGAAGTCAGGTTTAGTACTCCGTACGTCACTGTTATTGCATCATAACCACGTAAGAACCACCGTATTTAATCAAATCTTGAGGCTTTAAGAACTTTTTCAGAAAGTGTCATGCAGCTTTCCCTAATTTCTTCCAGCTTATCAAGCTCTTGATTTGCGGCCATACACATAAATTCTCAACAGCTTCAGAAATATGAATAAAATTAACAAGCTAAAGGGTGGGATGGAAGTTGGTTCCAATCACATGGAAATTAATGAGGATCGAGGACAGGAAATGCTATATTAAATTCATTTTTGTTGTTTATTGTTCTTGCTTGGGAAATCATGAGCATGGAAAATCAGAGATATGTGTATTCTAAGCTAGATTCACGCACACAAATCTAATAAAACTAGCAGATATTCAGGGGAAGTAGAATGACAAAATCAGATCTTCCGGCGGCCCAATTGTCAAATTTATTACTAGGAATGTTAGTAAAGAGACAAATTAATACTATCAGAACCATGAAATTCTACCGAGATTAATTGTCTGTTTAGAAGTTTGATTGAAATTGTTTTTAAAAATATTTTTAATTAAAAAATACATCAAAATGATATATATTTTTTTTATTTTTTTAAAAATTATTTTTAATATCAGCACATGAAAATAATATAAAAATATCATTTTTTTACTTTAAAATATAAAATAAAAATAAAAAAAAATTTTAAAAATATTTTTGAAAAGCATTCCAAATAACCCAGTACATGGAGAATTGCTGGAGCAGTATATGAACTTTTTCAGTTTTATCAACCCAGTACATGGATTTAAATTTTTTATTACCATATAAACCATGTATAAAATGCAAGGATAGATGGATGAATGGATTCACAGGTGAAAAAATACAGTTGAATTTGACCTTTATAACTATTTCATAATTTGAAATAGACCAAGTAGAAGATTAAATGTTTTTGTCTTTGATATTGTAATAATAATTGTTTTTTAAAATGTTTTTTTATTGAAAAATATTAAAATAATATTCATTTTTATTTTTTTTTAAATTAGTATAATTAAAAATACTAAAAAAAATAATATAAAATAAAATAAAACATTTTCTTTTTGAAAAACACGATAGCTGCGGAACAAACAGTGTCTAAGAAATTTTGACATTTAATCCTTTCAGCAACCTGATGGAGTAATTTCTGTTTTTATTTTTAATTTCAAGAAAAATGAAATGGATTAAAAAATGTTTTTGTTTTGGTTTTTTAACTTTTTTTAAATGACCAAAACCTACAACCAAACATATCTCAGTTAGTTCTGCAGTCAGCATAGCGATCATCAAATCTGTTTTAGTTCAATCTCAGAGTTAATTCCAAAATCAACTCACAGAACACACCACATCAAATCAATGGAAGAACCACAACCAGTCCATGAACATGACCAGGACCCACCAATCCTCCAAAACCCACCCGTTCAAAACACAGATCCGAATCCAAACCCAGACCCACCTATCACTGCCCCACCTGACCCTCCAGTAGAACCGCTACAGCCACCACAAGCAGCAGCAGCGCCGCCACCAGCAGCACCGCCACCACCACAAGCAGCAGCACCGCCGCCACCTCCACCACAAGCAGCGGCAACACCTCCACCACCACCACAAGCAGCGGCAGCGCCGCCACCTCCACCACAAGCAGCAGCAGCGCTAGCGCCTCCACCTCCACCACAAGCAGCAGCAGCAGCGCTAGCGCCTCCACCTCCACCACAAGCAGCAGCAGCAGCACCGCCACCGGCAGCAACAATACCACCACCTCCTTCTGTCCCTCCTGAAAGCAAGAAGAGACCACTTGACAATTATAGTCCACTTCAAGAATGCAGCTACTTCAAGATGCGTGCTGTTGTCAAAGATATCAGACCCCATGTTCTTGAGGTGCTTTTTTAGACACCCATCATTAAATTTTAAGTCTTTGGTTTTGATTTAGGCTTGAATTCATTTTGTTCTTTTGTTGTTAAACTTCTCTTTTTGGTAAATCTGGCTCGTGGGATCTGATCATGTTTTTCATTTTAAAGTTCCAATGTGGTTTTAACTTGTTGATCTTATAAAAAAGCTCATAATTTACTGTTAAATTACGATCTTGTAATATATTTTTCACTGCTTGCAAGCCTTGGTGGAGTGTACTTGCAATAATTCCTTGTATTTGCCTGCTCGGTCAGGTTTTGAGTCCTGTTCTATTAGTTTTGTTTGAGATTACAAAAACCTTGTGTGAGTGTGTTAAGTGATACAGAATACACTAGTGAATGGTTTCTTTGTATCATTTGGAGAGTTAAAAGTGATTTGCAGCTGGTGACTGCATGTCTCCATTTTTTATTGCATCAATCAATAAGTTAATTATGCATGATTCATGTTGATGTTAAGATTGGGTGGGTTTAAACTTCTTATGTTTTGTTGAAGATGCTTGGAACAGTGGACTTCCGGAGTTGCAAGGGAGCTGAGGAACTTAAAGAAAGTAAGCTCATCAATTTGCACTTTTGTATCATCAAATGTTTGCATAGTTGACCCAGTACAATAGTTGATTGAAAATGTGATCTTTTTTTCTTCTATCAGTTTACCTCATGTGGAATGATTGCTAATAGCCGTATAAGACTTGAAATTTATATGCTTTATTTAAGTCTGTCCTGTAGTTGTTCACCATTGCTTAGCTATGACAACATTTGCAGTCTTTTTCTATCTGAAACTCTATCCACAATTCTTATGGAAAGGGTTATTTTAGCATAATTTGATGGAAAATTGGCAGGGTTTTGATCCTATTAGGACATTTAGCGTCTCTTGTGTGCTAGTCAGAAAACAGCAGATTAATCATTTGCAATAATCCAGATCGCTCATTTCTTTGATGGTAGACGTAGCAGTTTGCATGTTGACTCATAAGACATGCTTTTGACCGTGTCACTTTTGCTTCCCAGAGCTGAAGCTGCTTATGGAATTATACAAACAGATGACAGAAGAAAAGGTCAGTATAACCAAGTGGAAAATTCCACCAAATTCCAGTGAAAATGGGGTGGGACTAAAGCCCCAGGAGCAGCTCCAAGAGACAGCAGATAAGTCCCAGCCAGGCCAGGTTTTTGCAAAACCATCTGAAAAGCTGCAAGCTGAACACAGTGAGAATCAGGGGACGCATATCGTTGGAGGATCAGCTTTTGGCTGGAACTTCATCACCTTTCCTGGCAGTAAGCCAATCTACTATGGGAAGAACAAAGGAATTATTCCGAGCTGCTCAAGTGACATTGTAGGCTAGTTCTCCTCACTCACTCAAACTGTTAGTTGAAAGGAAAGCATGTGTCGATAAGAATAGGTGGAGCCTCACCCATGATTATAATAGGATGCTATGAATGATTTAGAAGTTGTTAAGTGTGGAACTTTTGTTGGAATATGGCTGCACAATTGTAGGTTTTACAAGAAATATGATGAAATCTCCATATTGGATTCACATGCTTGTTTGAGTCATTTTCTGGCATAGGCTGTATTCTCTACGGCAAGATGAAAAATGCCAAGTGCTTTGCCAGGATGCTGAACTAAGCAGTGCACATTCAATGCATCTTGGATGATTTAGTTTAGTTATTTCACTAAATTGGTTCATTTTTCGGTGCTGTTATGGTGCTTCAAAAGAAATGTTTTTTTTGTTGTTTAAAAATTAATTTTTTAAAATGATTTTAGATAGTTTTAATATGGTAATGTTAAAAATATTTTTGTAAAAATAAAAAAAAAGAATATTAATGTATTTCTAAATGAAAAATACTTTAAAAAATATTTGTTACTATATTTTCGTTAAGAAGTGAGTTTTACTTACTGATTTATAATTGCATAGATAGAGATATTTTGATTGATTTGGGTGCTTACGTATATTTTTTTTTTATGATTTTAATATGTTGATATTAAAAATAAAATTATTTTAATATATTTTTACATAAAAATCTATTTTAAAACCATCTTTAGTGTCAAAAACCATCTTAGTCTCTTCAGAATCTAGGTTGGGTTAGATATATCACATGATTCATGAGATGAGATTCACGCCAACCTATAATTGAGGGCTAAATTATAAATTAGCCCCTCTAGTTTTAAAAAATAAATTAAATAATTATTCTAGTTTCAAAAACTAATCAATTAGTCCTTTTATTCATGTCATGTTCTTTTTCCACTCTTTTTTGTTTTAAGAAATAGAGAGGAAAAAAAAGTAGATATTATAGAAAGATTGATGAGAAAACAAGATTTTTTTTAAACAAACTAATATTAACTTAAATATAGTTAACATTGGTCAATGAACTAACTAACAAATTATTAAAACTAGAAGAATTATTTATTTTATTTTACTAAACTGAAGGGGCTATTTTAGAGCTTCCCATCATCCATGGATAGCCATAAGAACTCACCAGCTTCACATTTTCTTGCTGCCATTTATGGCTCAAGGTCATATATAATTTCAATCATTGACATGGCCCAACTCTTCTCTAAACAAGGAGGCGCAAGGGCAACCAAGAAAGTTTCAGACTGGTTCTTCCCATGTTCAACTGATGTTGCATCTAATTGTAGAATTCCAAAATTTGTTTTCCATGGAACACGTTTCTTCTCTTCATGTGCCATAGAATGTGTGAGATTTATGGGCCTCACAAGATGGTATCATCTGACTGATCCTTTTTGTCATCTCGAATTTTCCAAGCGGATCAAATTGACAAGACAACAACTGCTGGATCACGTAGAAACTCATGATTTATCAATCACAACTTCTGGAAATCGCAACAGGTCTTGCAGAGTCTGGGCAGCAATTCATTTGGGCAGTGAAGAAGATAATGAAGATCGGTTGCCTGAGGGATATGAGAAAAGAATAGAAGGCAGGGGCCTAATCATAAGAGGATGGGCACCACAACTAAAATCTGTTTATTCTCCACATCTCACTCTCATCTCTTGTATCATAGAAATCCAAAGCCATCCCTAAAGCTTACGTCAGATGAGATACTACCCAGAAGTGGATGCGAACTTCCAGAGTTCATGCTTAGCAAATCATGTATACTTTCTGTGAAGTTTCAAGATGTGTGTGAAATACAATGTGAGGTAAGAAACGCCAAGCCAATGAGAGGTAAACTGAGATTTTAATGCCTAAAATTATCAACATCATTTAGCAAGAAATTGTAAGGGACTGGATGTATCTTTGCACAGATTACAATCTTGTCAGTGTTTTTTTCCATCTCATCAAATTCTTTTCTCCTCAAAATAAATAAGCTTTTTTCCCTGTTTATAATGGATGTAGCAGGACAAATTCTGGAATCATACTTACACAATGGAGCAAACCACACAAAGAATAAAAGAACTTGCATACCTACAAGAAAGAAATGCCAACGCCTACCCAAAAAACATGTTTTGAGACACCTCAACTCCAAGATATCGTCATGGAAAATTCATCAGTAAAAAGAATTGCTTTCTTTGACAGAAATATGGAGCTGACTAAAGCTTTCACTGCCCTGATGTCCATGGAAGTGAAGATCCCACAATCATTGCCACATGGTTATCTTCATAAACAGAGCACCACAAGGGTTGAGGAGATTCATCAGCCACCAGAAAGCATTTGACATTTCACTTTTGTCCAGAGTTCGCATTCTTCTTGGCTTCAAGATTTGTACCCTCCTTGAGTGCTGCATGTGCTTCGTTTTCCATTCCAAGTGTAGCAAGAGCAACAGCCTGAAGATAAGATGCCACGTGCCATACAGGGGAAATGACTTGGGCTTGCATTGCATCATTTAGAGCTTCCTGAGGCATGTCACTCATGAGATGGGACAGACTCCGACGTGCAAAAACAGTTGGGGAAATCATGGTTCCCACATCAATGAACTGCAAGTCAAGATGAAACTCCAAATAAAATACGTAGACTTGCCGTTAAAACAAGTGGAAAAAAAAATTCTAAATCAGGTAGCTTGGTATGATAAGGAAATTATATTATTAACTGAGAAGAGCATGGATTAATGTAAGAGCAATTCCTGACATGATTCATGAACAAAAACTGACAACTTTGAAATTTAGGAGCAAACCTGAGTGTAACACTCAATTGCAACTCTAAAGTCCTTTTGCTTGAAAGAAGCATCACCCTTTTTCTTTGTATTTAAAGTTTCCTGCATTTCGTCTGTCCACATCTGGAATGAGAGCTGCAGCATAATGCAGGAAAAATATTTGAGTTACAGTCTTATCTGGGTTCTTGACATGTCAGGAAACATGCGAGCAGAATGAACCAGTGAGCAATTGCAATATATATGAGAGAAAAAATAGAAGAATACTTAGGTAATGAATAGTCTAACAAGAATCAATAAGCCTGGAGTGTAAAGTATGCGGTATATGATATGGTTAAACATCTGGCTATTAGAGCTTTTAATATGAAATAGAGAACCTCATTTGCCACTCCTTGATCATCTTTATATCCAATATTGTCTAAGATCTCATGAATGGCTGTCAGGTCCTTTCTTGAGCAAGCCTCGCCAAATGGTGACAAAGGAGAGGATGAAGCACTATGTGGGATGCCCATCAAGATATGAGAAGGAACCTGCACGGGGAAGGAAATGGAAACGTAAAAACTAAATAATACTTGCTTCAACTTTCAAGTTTGGTTACAAGCAGTCCCTGAAGGTTAGTTGACAATTCAACAGAAGAACTTAATGCAAATTCCACTGCTATTTCAGGACTCAAATACTTATAGTCATCCACAACCAATTTTTTTTTTTTACAGCAAGTTCTCTCTCTATAAATCTGTCCACAGAAAATTACCCTCTAAAATTCCTAGTGAGTCTTCATCCAACAGAAGGCTCTAGAAACAACAGGTTTTCACCGCATGATTAAATTATAACATAGGCAATCTGCAGGCACCAAAACAAGGAGTTGACGAGAAGTATAGAAGATATGACTGATAAATGAGTAGGCATACATCAGTCTCCTTCTGAAGAGGAGTCAAAGCAGCAACTAAAAACTTCAGACTTGGTCGTTCTCGGAGTTCATACTGCAAACATCGAGAAGCCAAACGTACTAACTCAGTCCCGTCATCATTGGAAAACTCCCCTTCCAAGCAAGAATCTGTCAACATCTGAAGATTTCTATCCCGTATCAAGTCAAGGGCCTGGAACAATTTACTTCGAGGTTAGATTCACATGGACAACTTCTGTAACAAGAATTTGTAAGAATGGGGAGGAAAATACTTTGTTTTTTCGTTACAAGGATTAATATGTAGGTGGACATCAACAGATCCATATGAGAGCTATACTAGTAAATTTACTTTTGAATGATAAGCACTTACATGGCTTGGGGGGATATGCTTTCCACTGAGGTGATCAAGCAAAAGAGTGCCAAAGCTATATATTACACTCTCTGGAGTTACTCTCCCTGAAACAAAGACGAGATATAAGCGAAGTCTTGGATTAACTTATATTCCAAGGAGTAAATAATACTAATGCCCAACCCATTGCAGGGCATCATGCAAGAACACAATCAAACAGCCATGTTGACCTAAAATTACACCACTACAAGATATTATGCAGAAAAGTACGATTTAGCCCAAATTCTCTAGTCTGGGATTGCAGGTAGCGTTAATAGATATCACCACAATCTCATCATACTCTAAATATTCCAAGAAAAGCATGTGTGCCAAGGAATTCGTCAAGAGATCGCACATCTCTCAAAACTTTAATAAACTGCATTATCCTGGATACTATTATATGAGCGTCAATATGTAGATCTAAAATCTGAAAACCTTTTTCAACAGATCAGAAGAACAGTAATGTAATGCATCATGAATTTCTTTCAGCATGAACACATTAACATTCCAAACAAAGATTATGGAACTACTGATTTGTGGTGCTTCAAGAATCTTGATATATTAACACCTAAAGCAGGTCAGTCGGCAAGGCCCTTCACAGGTGGCAATGTAAAGGGGTCTCAACATTGGATTTAATTACATAAAAATCGGCTGGTCATAGATCCCCAGATTTCAATTTCAGGAAATCATAAAATCAAAGCTGCTAAAATATGGTATTGTTAACAAGAATTACAAACCAGTTCTCAAATACTCCGGAGGAGTAAAAGCTAGATTTGTACTGTAACTTTTTCCATCCCTGCTGTTTTTCATGAGGCCAAAACTTGATAGTTTTGGATTGCCATCCTGCATAATTCTAACATGTAAACAAAGAATGTGGTTCCAACAAGGAAATGGTTTCAGAGAAATGGAGAAAAAGAAGTGCCTACCTCATCAAACAAAATTCTATAGGCATTAAGGTCATGGTAAAGGGCACGCCCTTTACTTGTGCAGTATTCTAGAGCTTCTGCAAGATGTAGAACAACTCTTAATCTCATCGCCCATTTTATAGGTTGTGTTTCCCCTGATTCAAGGAGAATTGAATTGTTTAAATCCCGTACAATCAAACATGTAGAAAGACTGTCATGCAATGTTTACAAAAGAAACAAAATCGGTGATAATATACCATATTAGAGATGCAAATTTTAATCAAATACCCAAAAATATGATCACTAATATGCAACTAAATTGTAGCCTAAATCCTTGTCCATGGATGGGAAATAAGCCTTACAATGGAAAAGGTGTTTAGCAAGTGTCTCATTGGGCATAAATTCTGCTACAAGCAGCCTCTCATCACCTTCACAGCAGCAACCAAGCAAATTTACCAATCTATTGTTCCGTAGCAGGCCAACAGATCTTGCTTCCTCCTATTATTGTAACAGAAAAATGTCTTCAAGTTAAGACCATGGTAAACTCAAACCATGACATTTCTTCAAGCAAGTCCTTATGAACCCAATGGGAATACATAAGCAGATTTTGAAATTGCAAATAAGATATACAAGGTCTGTTTCATGAATAGATGACCTCAAATTGAACAAAGAAACGCCAGAAGTTGGCTTTTTGCAGACTGAAGAAAGGATGCAAGTAAAGGGAATTCCTTGCAGTGAAAGGGAAGGGGTCGATCCTAGTCATTCTAATCCCCATTGAAGGTAGTTCATGCGTCTTGGTATAATTCAAACCATGATGCTAGACTGAATGAAAGCAAAACAATCATCGAGGATGAACACCAGACAACATAAATTTGCAACAGCTGCTCGAACAAAGTGTATGTATAGACAGATTTGATGCCAATCTGTTAATGTTTTATAAAGGGCACACGACAAACTGAAATCAAAACTGCAAACATATAATTCAAGTACACCAAGCACATGGGATAGAAGTTAGGCACCAAAAATTGTCGAGCATCAGGCCAAGCCATTCTATTGAATCGTTTAACAGCAATCCTTCTCTGATTTTCCAGCTTCCCTTTATAAACAACATTGGGAGCCTTCTCCCCATGCTCAGACACGATATTTTCTACTGCGAAACCAGATGTTGCATTTTTCAGCTGCTCAAATGTGAATTCACGGAATGTGGGCAAGTCATTAACCTCACTCTTTTCTTCATTTCCTATAACAAAACAAAAACCAAGACATAACAGTTATGACCCATAAAAAAAACTTTCTTTTCCTAAAAAACAAAAGCTTTTGACCCACCAACACCAGGAACTTCAACAACAGCTGCCTTGAACTGTGAATCTAAGCAACAAGGAGCAAGCTTGGTGCACTGACTCCCCATCTCTCAATAATCACAAATCGAAGCTTATTACAAATATGGTCAAACCCTCACCAACCCTCTATATATCTCACTCAAAAACCAATACTTTAATTTACTAAAATCAACCACAACAGAAACCCACTTAAGCTATATAACTGCAAAAGCTTAACAGCAACTCAAATTATATATATCCGCACACCCTTTTTTGTTTCAGTTACGAATCAAAGCTCAAAGATTCAACATTTCTAGTATAATTAATAAACCCAAAAAGAAAGAAGAGGTTTGATTGAAACAAGATCAAATGGGCCAAAGATTTGATGAACAGCTAAAGAAGGATAAAAACTTAAGAATTTAGATTTTTTTGAAACCAAGATCAGATCAGATCAGATCAAATCAACTTCGTATAATGTAGCATGAAAATATGGTTCGTATTTGTTTGAGTAACTAATAAAAATATAAGTCAATTATAACCGACAAGGATAGAATCTTGCATATTATTTTAATAAATATTTTTATGTAGCAGACAAGCGACTATTATTATTGGAACAAAATAATTAGTTTTTGCATAGCTGGTTTTGTGACTTTTTTTTTTGAGATTGGACTAGAAAGAACCGGTCTTTGTTCAAAGAATTGAACAGTTTCAAGAGGTCCAAAAGAAAACTCGTCATCATTTCTCCTGCTCCCTCCCGCCGTCATCATTTCAATTTTGCCACCTTAATTATGATTTGTTAGGCTCACAGCGCCGTTTCACTTCTTTGACCGCACCTTTTTACACCCTTTTTTTTTCCTTCTCAAGGACAGGCACGAGGTGAGCATCTGGCAAGCTGACATGAAACCAGAAGACTCAGGGTCTGGTTCCTGTTTTAGTGTTGAAAATCTACCATCTCGTCAAACCCGAGTTGCTTGAAAACAGATGTGGTGATTGAAAGTATTGCAGTTTTTGTTTTTATTTAAACATGTAATTTAAATAAAAATAATTATTTTTCCTAATAACAAAAACTAATTTTTAAAAAATGAATAAATTTTAATGAACAGAAGTTAAATATCAAACATCCCCTTGCACAGAGCCCATGGGGAGAAAATATACTTGCGGGGTCGGTTCGGGTCGGGTCGGGTCGGTTCGGTTAACCTCAGCAAAGAAACCGGTTCGATTTGTTCTGTTTGCACAAGATAAATGGAATTGTGGAAGTCCGTTGGGACCAAAAATCGAAATAAATAAAGTATGATGGGGAGAGAAATATGACGATACAGGAAGGACAAAAGAGTAAAATAAAACCAACTTTCGTTTCGCCGATTAAAATCAAAACTTTATAGTTTCAGGGTTAGGGTTTATCTTTCTCGGCGGTCCGTACAAAATGTCGAAGAAGAACGATTTGGCTCGTAGAAAGAGACAGCACGATTTCGAGCTTAGACGTAAGTTTTTCTTTCCGTTCTCTCAATATCTCCATTTATATATCTTTTAGCCTCTTATTGATTTTTTATTTATTTTGGTAATATTAGGAGAGAAAGAACAGAAACAAAAGCAAGAGAAGAAGCTTCAAGCAAAGAAAAACAAGATGAAAGTGAGCTTATTTCTTTTATGTTTATATAATTTACATGTTTGAATTAGAATTGAGGTTTTTTGTTTTATTTTTGGGGGTACTTTTGTGTTTAGGTTGATGGTAAAGACAAGAAAAAGAAGAAAGGTGGAAGTGGGTTTCAAGTAGGGAAAAGAAAGTTGAAGACTAAGTTGAGCGCATTGGCGAAAGCTAAAGCTGATCAAGCAATGGAACTTGATCAATGAGGTTCATGTTTGTATTTTTTTCCCCTTTTCTTATGTTGAAATGCTAGTGAATTGTGGTGGTATTTTGGTTCTGAACTTGCAGTTTTTTTGTAATTCAGATAGGGAACTTTATGTTTCGAGTTATATTCACAAAATCTCATGTTTGTTTTGATAAATTTGCATCTTGAAGATGAGCAAGGGAAATTTTTTATTTCTCAGTGTAGTGTTGTTATGCACTTGTTACTATACCATAGGTTAGAGGGTGTTGAGCAATAGGAAGTAAATATGTTGTGAAGTGGAAATGGTTAATGCTTTTCTTGCCATTCACCCATGATATTTTGCTTCAAGAGGAGGGATAGCATGCTTCCTACCAATTGAATGAAAAATTTGAGTGTAGAATTAGATTTTAAGATAGGTGAATTAAGTTATTAGATTGTTTATGATCTTTAGGTTTGAATGCAAGCGAGGAATCCTAAAAGCTCGGATTCTGAAGCTTTTAGGAATTTGTTCGAAACTGTATGGTTGGTATGAGGATTGGTGCTTTGTTGCTATCATTGGTTTTGCATGTCCTGTCAATGGAATTAGAATGATATTGTTCTAATCATTCTTTTTCAAGAGAGTCTGTGTCAATCCGCTGCCTCAGCTATATAAGGTGCACAAAGATATTGTGAAAACATGGAAGGGTTTTCCTCTGTGCAAAGTCAATCATGGAAGCTAAATATAGATTCATCTTTTGCTGTGATGTGTGGTACAGCTAACAAGAATCGGTACGAGCTGTGAGATAGTTTGCACTGACTTATGGTAAACTGGCTAATTATGCTAATTTTAAGCTCTTTACTGATAAATAAAGTTTGAGAGCCTGATAAATAGAAGGGAAGTGGCATCAGTTTTAGCTGCTGCAACCATGGTTTGTTGAGCAAAATAAATTGGGAGTTCTGCGTGCGGAGGTCAAATGTGCCGACGCCTTTCCTGTGGGTTTGCCCCTATTGATGGACTTGTTTTCATGGCTTCTTATTCACTGAAACGTTTTTATTGAAAAATTCTTCATCAGGGAGGATCTTTTGTGTCACAGAGGACCTGCATAGTATTATAGAGTTTGTACATGTCTAGCAAACATTTTTCTTTCTCTTGTTTCAATGAGCTTATGAGTTTTGCATGGTTCAAAGAAGTCATTCTGATTAGAGCACCTATCAAGACCTCAACCTCTGCTCCACCTCATCAATACCTTGAGTCATTGTGTTTCCCATTGTTCTGATCGGAGATTAGAAGGGATAACCGAGCAGCGGCGGACCATGGCACGGAGCTGACCGGCATAATGACCTCACCAGGGCTCGAACCAGTTGACCAAAAGAAAAAAGAAAAAGACAGCAGCATGATGGCTCTTTAAGGCTGTTTTTTGCAAATCCTTGAAATATAATACAGCACATGAAATATTTATAATCATACATTCCCTAGGGCTTTCCGCAGCCTTGTCACCCCTCACCGCATGCCTCTTGAAGGAGCATAGAACACGCATGACTTTGCTGCTCTGCTGGAAGAATCTGAACCCATAAGATATCAGACACCCTGACTTCCTTTTATTTGTTTTCCTGTACAAAGGCACCCTGACATCGTGCAAGAAGAACTTGATTGGGTACTTGAGCCAAAAAAGATGTGGCACCCCCAAATATGGGCCGGGCCGGGCCGGGGTATAAAGCTGTACAGGTCTAAACCTAGGTCTGAGAAAACGTGAAAAAAGAAGGAAGATTCCTTTGTATCTGTGATTAAAACAGTCGTTTTCGTGCGTGCGTTTGATTTTCATGGGTTCATCCACTTCAGGATAACGTTACATGCCTGTGGTTTCCGTTTGTGAACTGGTAGATTTTATAGCAGGGGACCGTTACATTGTCAAAATCCAAAACTCTAATAAACGACTTCACTTATCCACATGAGAAAGTTAAATTTTCTTTTCTCTGATAATTTTTTGTGAGAAGAAGATAACATTCTTCTCTGGTTTTTAGAAAAACAAAAGAATCTCAAATAAAATTCTAGTTCTTTTCTAATTCATATATATATATATATATATATATATTACACTTCCACCCAAAATCCTTTATTTTAACATCAATGTTCTTCGTCCATTCAAGGAGGGAGTGTTTTTAATAATTGCTGACAGTTCAACACAGTGACTTCACAGCTTATTCCAGGGAAGGAGAAAGGCAAGGACAGGCAAAGAAACAAATAGGGTTTCGTAGTCAAAACAACACTTATTTTATTCTTAGAAACGCAGTTACATTTCAACAAAAATAGGTTGAGGGTTGATCCACCAACCAACATAATCTTTGCTTTTCAACTCCTGCATCCTTTTCTCTTCCCCCCCTCATATTCGTTCTCCACTTCGAGGAAATCGATGTCGACGAACAGGCGTTTTCCTTTTTCTGATTCACTCATGTCCCTTTTTATTACAGTAATTATCAACTTCAACTGACATCCACTGTAACTCCACCAGGTTTGAAATCTTGTCCATGTTCCCCTGCCCTGGGTTTCATGCATGGCAATCATTTGCAGCAATGCTGATCATGTCAAACATCGGTGCAGTGCGTGTCTGGATGCTCAGCCATGGAGGCCTACTGTATTAACTCCCAGCTTCTAACAATTGCCGGGTGAATTTTGCCAGTGGAAGTCTTGGTACTCGGTCAATTTCTACTGTATTAATGTTTCAGCTAAATTTTTCATGAATCCCTTCTGATGGGACCTGTTTTCAGGCAGCGATCTGTATACTTTTGACAGTGATAATTGTCTCAGCATCTTTTACTTTACTCTTAAACCTCAAGGTCAAAATACTCATCACTACCAAAAGCCATGTCTCATGATAATAGCTCAACTAATTCTCGGCGAGTAGGAAAAATTATGTGACAAGAGACTCAAGATTTGGTCATCCATCCCATGCAAACCATTTTCTTCCTTTGAATGTAGGGATAATCCAAGAGTGTATTCTAATGTAAGTATGGAGGTAATCATAATCAATAAGCTGATTATATGGAAGTAATCATGATCAATTAGCTGATTAAGTACCATCTCGAGATCTTGAGAGAAAAAGGTCAAATTCAACACTGATATAAAAATAAAAAAACCCATCTTGGTAGGCCAGTGATCGCCAGAAATTCACTCCCGGTAGCCCCTTGCGGTCTCAATCCGTTCAAAGTTGGAAGCTTTTATCAAGAAGTCCATTTTATGTGAGGTCAACATCAATAAAAGCAATGGTTTTGATGATGAAAAACTGATGTGTTAATAGGGTAAAACCACAACTATATCCATAATCTCCTTGTCAAGTTTTTTTTTGCAACTATTTCCACAATCTCCTCGTCAAATAGTATTTCTGTTCTTGACCAGCCAATCATTCACAATATTATCTTCCCATAATTGCATGGCTCCTCAGTATATCCTCACGAGCCTGCAGTTTCTCATTGGCCTAAATAAATAAATATATAAACGAAAACCCATGATGAATTTTATTTGTAGCATTGAATATTTTTATATATTTGAAAAATTGGGATCTAAAAACATGAATTTCCACAGGAGGTCCTGCAGCTGTCTAAACTCTGATGCTCGTATCAGATAAATGCGTCCAAGATCGATTTGGCTTTGCTAGGCCTCGTTTTCAAGTACCAACAAACATCCCCAGCTAATAAAAAAACTGCAAACAGAATTCCAAGCTCCAATCCCATGATGTTCTTGATTCCATGTATGGCCCAGAAAATAAATCTTACTTAATCTATTAATATAAATCCAATATAATGTCAGCTTTCTCTTGTTTGCATTCTACATCGACCAAGATGCAAACATTTTAGTAATCCATTAATTAATATATATATATATATATATATATATATATATATATATATATATATATATATAACTGGAAAAGGAATAGTTTAGGAAACCTAGGTGAACTTGCTTGGAGACTGTTCTTCACAAAAAGGCTAGTCCCGGAGCTATTATGGATGGTTACGTAATCATCTTATATTGTATTTTATCCATGTTGCAACTTCTTTTTGACATGTTTGATATACACGGTAGGAATTGTTTTTAAAATTGTATATTTGTATATAATATAGTTTTTATTTTTTTTTAAATATATTTTTAATATCCACGGATAAACAAATCAAAACAATATAAAAACATATAAATAATTTTTTAAAAACATTTTCTTAACCTTTGAAAACACTCCCAAAGAACTCTTCGTGCTTGTTAAGGAAAATGATTAAGGTTGTTTTTTTAAAATAATTTTTGTTCAAAAATATATCAAAATATTATATTTTTTATTTAAAAAAAAATCAATACTAGAAAAATTATATTTAAAAAAAAATAAAAATATTTTTAATACACAATGTCAAACAAGACTTTCATCTCAAATCTTATTTCTTAAGTTTTAAAATTTTACATTTACATAATTTTTTTTATATAAAAATCGATTCCATGATGAGAGTTAATATAATAGTTTTTTTTAGTAAAATGGTTGGTGGTAACTAAATAATAATTCATGAATTTCCAATTCATGTGTAGTAAAGGTACAACATCTTTCATTGAAATTTCGAAGTAGCCTACCTTTTCTTCTTCTTTTATCTATACAAAAACACCGTTCGTAGCAAAATCATATTTACTGGTAATTAAATTAAATTAGATTGGTGCTTTACTGTTAAGTCAGTTAACTAATGGGTGACTGTGTATTAGGTACGTGCTACGTAGGGTGGTGTTATCAGCACTCCTCATTTATAGATATTTTGGAGTGGGCGACGACAGAGCTCAATTAGTGGTAACTGAGAAAAGTCACGTGCAAACAAAGTTTACGCTCTTGCTTCCGGGCCCATGCCCATTTATGTGAGCTCAAGCACTCTACTCGATTCACTGGCGCGTGCCATACACCACCGCTGTTGATGTTTGGCATTCATGCAGAGGAAAAGGCTATTAAATTAAAAGAATTAAACATGAGTGTCATCATTATGAATTTTAGCATGGGGGGTGGTCAACTATGCTTCCTGTTAAAAAAATCCACACTGGTTAATAAAATTAATTATTTTTTATGGGATTTTTCATTCTTTCTGTACCAAACCACTCGTATGTTCAGAAAGAGAATTATTGATTATTATCAATATTTTTATTTAAATGAATAAAATAAATACAGTATTAAATAACACTATTATATCTTAACACTTAGTTTTATCAATTTTCAAATAAAAATATTTATTATTAAAATACCAAACAACCTTAAGTGACTAAGTGACCGTTTGTAGTATAATTGAGGTTGTTTTTTAAAGTGATTTTTGTTTAAAAATATATTAAAATAATTTTTATTTTATTTTTAAAAGTATTTTTCTAAAATTATCAAAAAAAAAATTAATTTAAAATAAAAAAATTATTTTTTTTTCAAAAATATTTTTGATATACAGTCGCATACAACTCCTAAATCCTTTTTTTATTTATCAGATGAATAATTTCTGTTTATCTTTTGGTGTCTCACGCTCCAATTGCTGCGGATTGGAGAGGAAGTTCTGGCACACCAGTTGCTTCGCATACACAGCCAGAAGTATTTATAATGTTGAAGGATGGAAGATTTTCAGTATTATCCAAGAATAACCATTTTCTCTGTTCAAAGTTTTTGTTTGTTTCTCCAACTCTATTAAAACCAAGAAAGCAAATCATCATCACACAACGAGGGGGGAGAGCGAGAGATACAGCATGATAAAGCTTTTTTTAGATAAAGCTTTTTTATTTATCAGAACTTAGAACAGAGAGAGAGAATGGTTTTCCATAGAAATGTGCGTTCTGATAAGGACCTGTGTCAAAGAGAGTAAGGAGTAATTGCTTCAGCACATACTCATTCTTATGCCCTTTCTTTCTCTGTGTACATTTCTCAGTCCTGACAAAGCTGTTCGACATTTAATGTCTCTCCTCGAGTGTTTTTTTTCAAAACTTTCCACTATAGAGTTGAAAAGTGTTCGACTTTTAACCCCGTTCATTGTTTTGAGTTATTGTTTTTGTCTTTGTTAGTTTTCAACTTCTTGGTCCGGGAGAGAAAAAGGGTTATCTTTACATTTTCCAATTCTGGGAGCTGGAGCCGTTTAGACAGTGGCATTGACCTGAGGGAAATCTTGTGTTGGGTTTGGGGTTTGGCTTCATCTTTAAGCTTTTTTTTTGAAGTAATGGTTTGGTGAGATCGTGGACCTGTTTATCTTCAAAATGAAGGGTTTTTTTTTATATATATATTGTTTTTCTATGTTGTTTCTTGTTTGATTTGGTAAGCTGTAAAAATTAGCTAGCATTTTTGTCTTATCTCTTAAGTTCCTAGATTTTCAGATTTCAATTTTTTCCCCTCCCCTTCTTGTTGCTTAAGATTCTTAGATTTTCCATTTATTTAGCCTTTTTTATGTATTTAATTTTGCTGTTTACAATCTCTTACTTTTAAAAGTTTCTTTGAACCTAGGAGCTACTTTCTTTGCTTTTTCCTGCATCTCTTGCTTGTTAGATTCTCATCTCTCGAGAAAATGTTGCTTTTGTAGTTTTGCCCAGCTTGAATTGAAGTACATTTTTTAGAATGTGAGCTGTATGATCCAGTACTTTCTATATCATTCGTCCCTATCATTTGCCTCGAAGGCGGATATTGAGGCATACCGTGTAGAAAAGCTCCCTTCTTCGCTGTTCATACCAAGTTCTCTCACTAAACTTCAAAGAAGATAGGAGAATTCTATTCTTGCAAATAATTGAAAATCAGGTTCAGTTTTCTTGGGAGCGAGACTAGCAAGTAGTACATGCATGGATCGAAGGGATGCTATGACGATTTCAGGCTCTGCCTCGTTTTATATGCACAGAGGGGATAACTAGTTCTGATACTAGTTTGAATGTTTCATCTAACCTAAATACCTTATCCAACACCAATGTAGCATTTCAACCAAATATTGGAGCCAGTACCATGGGATCGACATTTTCAATGGACCATCCAGTAGCAATTTCACCCCATAGTGTCAATGTGGGTGCGCCATCTGCAATGCCACCCTCCAGTGAACCTGTAAAAAGAAAAAGGGGAAGGCCCCGGAAATATGGACCTGATGGGGCTGTATCTTTGGCACTGTCTTCCTCATTGTCTACCCATCCAGGGACAATAACCCCAACTCAGAAGCGGGGTAGAGGGCGGCCACCAGGGACTGGGAGGAAGCAACAATTAGCTTCCCTTGGTAAGAT
Source organism: Salix viminalis (assembly GCA_029228465.1). NCBI lineage: Eukaryota > Viridiplantae > Streptophyta > Magnoliopsida > Malpighiales > Salicaceae > Salix > Salix viminalis. Next base: position 7,349,220 of record CM055439.1, read on the forward strand.
TTCTTTGTAAAAGTTGCTCAATGTGTTTCGTTTAGATGGACTTGGATGAATTGATGCTGAATTTTACCGAAAGGTTATTGCCTTGTAAGGCATTGTGTCGTCATGCTTTAGGTGAAATATTACAACATTGTGTAAGGGATCATGTTGCATGCTTTAATTAAAAAAAAAATCAAGCATCACAATGCATCTTCTGTACTGAGTGATCTGTTTTGTAGTCTAAAATAGTTGAACAAATTCCTTGTCATTCATCCGAGACGAGTCGTAGATGTTTACTTAAGGAGAATATTCTGTCATTACAATTCAAACATGTCAGGAAATGCAGAAAATCTTGAATGCTACTCTTTCATATAATTAGAGGTGAAATTGCATTAGTATAATTTAAAAACTGTTAGATGCATCCAGTGACATTCTAACCTAAATCAAGTAGGGATAAATAGAGTCAAAAAACAGGTTAATTTAATTTAAAACGATGGGTTGTTAACTTAGTATTCATAAACAAAAAGAAAGAAAAGAAAAAGAAATGATCAGTTAGTAATGCAACCTTTAGTCAACTGTAAAAAGCATATTATAAGCAGCCAACACAGGTTAGGTTAATAAACAGGTCTCCAAGTTAACCAGTAATATGGATGAAGCTTCAAGGAGAAGCCATAGCAGCAGTTGATGAAGCATACTGGATTGCAAAATTTTGTTCTTGATGAAAAATTATGACCTGATTTATAGTGCTCGAAGGTGTTGAAAATTCCACATGTAGCAGTGGTTGCTGCACATGTGTATTTACATATGTGCACGCGTGCATAACAAAAAATTACATGTATCTATATGCTTGTATTTAATTGTATATATATATCTTTGATATGGGTATCTAGAGGTTTTTAAGTCCTAGATATTTTCAAATTCCTTTCATCTGTTAACTGTCCAAGAGTGATCCTATTAAAAAGAGACCCAAGTATTGGTGGATTTATCTGAGATCTATAATTTGAACTCAAGTTTGTTTTTTCTGCTCATGTCCTTGAGGTGTTTGAATGATGCAAACTGTAATTGTTTTGCTAGGTGAGTGGCTGTCTGGTTCGGCTGGGATGGGTTTTACTCCTCATATCATCACTATTGCAGTAGGAGAAGTATGCTGTTTCTTATTTAATAATCTGTTTTTTTTTGTCTACTCTGTAACATTTGTTTGAAAAGGGGAAAAAGCTATAGCAACATGCTGTTCCCTCTGTAAATATTCTGGTCAACCTATGATGTGGTTGGATGGAGCAGGGTTGATGCAACATATTAGCTCAGGTTATAAAATCTTTGCTAGTAAATAGGATGCACCAAGTACTCTGATGATACTGCAGTTGCCTATTTATTGTGTTCTAAGAGAGAATTTGAGAAGGATGAAGCAGGAGTATGCAGATGACATTGGTGCGCAACAAAATTCGGATGAAAATATAGATGAAAAGGAAATAAAAAGATCTACTCCTGGCTTTGATCGTTCTCTGATGACTAGTATCTATTTTTCACTTACTCTTTCTCTGATGGCTTTTGTCTATATCATTTAGTCTTTTATCTGAAGCAACGTAGTGCATGCACCCTAGAACAATCTCTACATGGAAAAAAGAAAACAGTAGTGCTCAATTTGTTGTTTATCTTACCCCAGCATGCTTGATTCATTAGTGTCCTTTGATATTTTGGTTCTATTGGCAATTGTTTTTTCCTATTGAAAGTGCAAACTTCTTCCGCAGGACATTGCAACAAAAATAATGTCATTCTCACAGCTGGGTCCAAGAGCTATATGCATCTTGTCAGCAAATGGTGCTGTTTCTACCGTGACTCTACGTCAGCCAGGGACCTCTGGAGGCACTGTAACATATGAGGTCTGATTTCTTGATTATTTTTTTTCCGTGGGTTTATCTGGCAGTTAAGGATGTGTTGGGGTAATTCCGGTTATTAATGGAGGGTTTATTTGTTGAAATGAGTTTTTGTAGATGTGTGAGCTTTATACCTTGATGTCGAGCTTCAAGAATATGCTCACATCCATAGAAGCTTGTGACTAAAGGTGTTATCCTAATTGACACTTGTTGTTTGACCCAAGCATATGCCTCAGGCATTATGGATACTCTCTTCTCAATGACTGATACAAGGAGCTGTTTGAATTTAGGAAATGTTATTCTGACTTATTTGATTTAGACAGATCTTGCCATGTGAAAAGTGGCTGTGCTTCTAGAACTTGTTAAATGCTCACTCTGCACAAGCCTTTATTGGTTGTTGAGGGGATTTAGACTCTATGATAGTTAATACTTTTTTTTTATTACTGATTTTTTCAGACCATTCTGGCATTAAGTGATCAGTGGATCTTTCCCCACCCTCTAAATCCACCATACACAGACAGGGATGTAGATTGACATGAGCACTCATTTGTTTTTCTAATAAAGCATTCATCTTTTAACTACTCAACCGATGTGCAGAACTGTCACCCTGATTTTAGGCCTTTGCTTTGAAATATCTTCTCTTTCTCTTATCTTTTGCGGATCTAATCTGCTGAATCCCTTTATTGTTTGTTTCCATAGGGACGCTTTGAGATTTTATGCTTGTCAGGCTCTTACCTGCTCACTAATGAGGGTGGCTCTCGCAATCGATCTGGTGGTTTGAGTGTCTCCCTGGCTAGTCCTGATGGTCGTGTTATCGGTGGAGGAATTGGAGGAGTGCTTATTGCAGCAAGCCCTGTTCAGGTAACATTTTGCTTGTTCTGGCTCTCTAGTATACATGCTTTGCACTCAAAACTGCAATCCATAATTTGCTCATAAAACTTCTGGATGGTGAGATATTAAATGGATTTGGTGCCATTTTGATATAAACGTCATTTTTTTATCAACAGGCATTCAGTAATCGTACAGAAGTAGATGATCTACTTTGTTAATAAAGTTTCAGCTGTTCAAATTAATTTGACTGTCCATGGTAGAACGAGGCGGGGAATGTTTCTCCATGATTGTCTGTTGCAAATTAGCCCTTTGCTCTGTGCTCGATAGTTAGGCATTAAGTTCATGCCATGGGTCCATGATAAAACCAGGCATGATACATGTCATGATGTAAAATGCTCTACTTATTTGATGTGATTCCAGGTGATAGTCGGGAGTTTCTTGTGGGGTGGTGGTTCAAAGACAAAGAACAAGAAAGTGGAAGCTCCAGGAGGAGCCAGTGACCCGGACCGTCAGACAGAAGAGAATCCAGTAACCCCAACTAGTGTTCAACCAAGTCAAAATCTTACTCCAACCTCTTCTATGGGCGTATGGCCTGGTTCACGGTCAGTGGACATGCGTAACACCCATGTTGACATTGATCTGATGCGTGGATAAAGATTCTGTTGATTATTCTGTGAGCAATGTATATAATTTGCTGTTTCAGCACAGCTTGAATATAATCTTCTGAAGTCCAATGATGAAGATTGAAGACATCTGATTCTGCTCTTGACATTTCTCGCTTCATTTACTTATGATCCGACCATGGGTCGAACTCATCAAATGTAGCGTAATAACGTTGTAGTTCCAAGTTTTAGTGTTGTTTCAACTTATCTGTTTTTCTGGAGGTAAAAGCTTTCTCCTATCCTACAGGGCACGTTGGCTTATTGATTCTTCATATCTTAAGCTTAAGAACAATATTGGTTGCTTAAGCTCCCCCCAGTTCCCTTTCAAATATCTTTTCCTGGTCATAGAATTCCAATCAGCTATCGTTGAACACATCATTTGTTACCATGAAAATTTCCTGTTAATTGGCCCACGAGAAAGATAATCGTGCATGTTTATGTAAAATCAAAAGACAAAATTGTTGAAAAACCCAAAACCGGCGGCGCAAATCAAGCATCAGACCAGGTAATATCTAAACCACCCCAGTCATCACGAGGCACACCCAAGGCTACCCAGACAGCCTTTGAAGCATCAACAATGTTGTTATCACATGGAGGTTGAAAATCATGGGCTTCGTCGAAACCTCTCATGGAATCACACTCATCCACCACCATGGCCTTCACTTTGCGTCCGTTACCGCTAATGGTGATTTTGTTGAAACACCCACCTCTCTTGTTAAACCAGCCGGTCGAGAGTGCCACAACTGGTATGTCATCGGAATGGAATTTGTTGTCAATTCAGATGGACCTCCGCCATCTCCATTCTTCTCAAAGCTGTTGAGAGTGAGATATGCTTCGGTATGATGAGATATCCTGTTGATAATGCAACGACTGGTGTATCATCAGAATGGTACTGCTCGTCACATTCTGATGGACCACCGCCATCTCCACCTGCCTCAAAGCTATTCAGAGTGAGGAAGGCTTCTGTGTGGCTACTCACCTGTGGTGAACATTTATAAGTTGTGTAGTGCTTGCCGTCTTTACAGCAATCTGAATCATTTTCTTGGTTGTATTGGTTGGGAGGTGGCTTCCTGCCCCAGATTGGGCCGCTTGGACGGCATTGCTGAGCTTCAATATTGTCTAAAGAGTATGTTGAAAGGAGAACGATTGGGAGAAGAGCAGAATTCTTCATTCTAGCAACCTCCATTCTCCTCAGCTTATTCTGCCAGGCCCCTGTTAGTTGTTTAGCTTCAAACCGATCCCATTACTGTCAGAATATTATTATGGAATGATCACCTGTCACATCTGTTATCCTTATCGTTTGAATTTTGATAGTTAAAATGGCATTGAGCCATTGTGCTGCTTGGATTTTCCAGTTAAACCAACCAAAATAAAAGCATCAGAATTAAGTGTGGCAGCATTCAACGACGTCAGCCTGACGGAGCAAAAAGGGGCACCGTCAGAATAATCGTCATGCATGCAATGATACTGTGCAAATTTGCAGTCTTCATTTCAAATATCATTCACCCCATTTGCTTTTATGTGGTTGTTTTATGCAGACTGTTTTGATAATCTTTACTGGTGAAATTCAAGAGTACTTTAAAACTGTTGCAGAAACACGACTCTGGCCCCCAATCACAGTCCTGGTAAATCATTATATGCCTAGCTAACAATATCCGAACAGTCTTCATGCCCGATCAGCATTATCATCACTGAATAGTTTGATTCTCAGTGCCAAGTTGAGATTTTTTTCATCTCGAATTGTCTCGTGTGCTTATAAATTCAAGCATTATTTCATGGTTTAATCTGGAATTTTAGAAACACTAGTGAACCTAAATGAAAGTACATCTGGGCTAAGATAAGTTTTGTATGGGACAGAGTTTACTCATGTTAGCCCTATAAGCTTGATGCAGTGGATTTCTACTTTGAAATGAATCTCAGTCGGCCGAATACTGTGCCTCATTTGATTGATTCCAGCTTTGAGAAAAAAGCTGCCTTGTCCTGAAAGGACTTGGATGAGACAGGGATCAGAATGCAGAGCTCCGTTTGATGCTTTAAAACTAGCTTTAGCTTCATTATAAGACAAATAACTGCGTTATTAGTTTTAACATGAGCAGTAAAACTAAAATACTAATATTTCACCTAGAGACCATTTTGTAATTTTTTTATATTTTTAGGGTCAGATTGTAATTTTATCATAAATTAAACTCATCATAGATTCATAACTATATTGAAAATTTATCCATAATTCATCCTCAATTCTGTCCAGAATCTCGAATTTCATTTCAGGGATCAAAATATAATTTTCCAAAGTTCAAGGAGTAAATTGTAAGCTTTCAAAGTGTGGGGAGCAAACTGTAATTTTCACAAAAGGACCAAAATAAATTTCATCATCTTCAACCTCCAACCCAGAATTCCAGCGGGGTTTTCACCATTTCTCAACATTTTACTATACATTTTCTTGCACCAAACACATCAAATAACTTCAAAATCATCTACAATCAAACCCATTAAACCATTTACTCAACACATTAAAACCTTAACATCTCAATCCATTAATCAATCAAATCCCAAATAAAATCTACAAACCCTAATCATCAATACAAGCAAAAAGCTTAACTAATAAACAATATTTTTACATAATAACACATTCACCTTAATAACTTATTTCTCCTCCTTTCTTTCTCCTTTCCTCTTTTCTCTTCTTCTTCTTTCTTCTTTCTTCTCTCTTCCCGTTCTATTCTCTCAAATTTTTCGGATTTACTTCTCTTCTCTTCTTTTTCTATTTCTATTTACAAGTTGCTACTATACCCTTAATTCAGTTATACCTAATCCTAAGCCATCTAGGGCATTAATGCCTTTTTCTATTCAAAGTTTTCAAAACCCTACATTAGGAGTGCCTGAAAGCAACCGGAGTGAAATGCCATGAACTGCCTGGTCCAACATGATTGATTCATGCTTGGTGTTCTGAAACATAGCATCCTATCCGAAAAAACGTTGTCAAAGACTAGAAGAGTAAGCTGACAGATGGTTGCAGAAATGCAGCATACGAGCCTTCTCGTTTCTTAGTTCTGTTTTACGGAGTATTGGGTGATCAGGGATTTCAAAAGTTTCATGCGGTACATTTTTTTTTTGTAATCTAATCGCCCTTGCTTGCTATTTACTCATTGTCTGTTTGTCTGAACAACTCACTCCCCGTGAGCACAAATACCTTCAAGTTAGCACAAGACTGGCCGGAGGAGCTGTTGGTTTCTGCCAACAAGAGCTATTTTCTTGACCAGAAATGTGATTGGACAATTTTCTGCAAGAGAAGCCATGCCCTTAACCCATTCCCAGAACAAAACCCCTGTTCTAAAGAAATGCAGAAACATAACCATAGGCACCTTACTAATGCATCATGATTCCCTGCAAGGAATAAGCAATGCATTAAGATCAAGTAATTCATAAAACCAGTATCATTAACAACGGCACAAAATGATATCATGATTCTGCTCAGAAATCCAAACGCAACGGTGGCATCTGGTGCTGAGTCCGCTCTATTATATACCGAAAGCATAAATACAAGATCCCTATGGTTAACTTAAATTATTGCCATGTATAAATTTGGACCAATTTCCAGGAAAACAAACCACTGCGCGAAAAACAAGCATCCAGAGAGGCTTTTGCCTGAACAAACCAATTACAGCTTCACAACATACTATCTGTCCTCGCCGGCAGACGACGGAAGAAATTAATTGGTGCTGATGGAATCTTGTGACGAAACCTAGGATGCCTCATGAAGTAAAAACCCCCAAGAAGAGCAATCACCTGAAAAGGCGTTACATACAGCACTATGGCAACCACCAGACAGAAAATCAAGAAGATAGTTGTGGCACGAGGATCCCTCCAGCTTATTAGTGCTTGAAACCGCTCTCCTTGGGAAGCCACATCACCCACAACAGTTTGGATCCTCCCAGCCACACTCCTTAGTCGATCATACCTAAATCGAACTATATCTGGACTCTGTCTAGATGGAAATGTGTCGAATTCCTCATCGAGCTCATCAGGGTTCACTGCATCTGCATGAGAGATTCTTGTGTTCATGTGAGGAGGGTACTGTGGTCGGAAACGATAGTTCCAAACCCCTATCAGAAACATGTATAGAAACGAAGTTGGCAAAATCAGTTCTGGAAAACAGACAAGCATAACAAAGAGGACTTGTACTAGAACTGTAGTGATGGGATTCTTCCACATGCAAACTTCACCGAACCATTTTCCTACAGAAAATATTCCAGAGAAAACTGACATCAGCCTGAAGAAGTTTGCCTTGCTGCGCCGCATGCTCCAAAGATGCGAGTCTGCATCAGATATGTATTCTATGACTTCTTTCCTAAGAGGAGGTTCTGACCGACCAAGACGAGCTGCTACTACATTGACAGCCTGATGACGTAGCATGTCTTGCTGCATTACAGTCAATGGCCTTACATAGTGCATCTTTGGCAAAAGTGGTCGTGAGTATAGAAACATCATGTTTGTGAATGACGTGTTGGAGAATCTTATGGCTAGATGTAACTCGCCCATCTTCTTAACGCCAGAAGGGTGAAGGACTAGCAGAGGGTATGAGTGTGTATAAACACGACCAGTTTCAAGGGTAGAGAGTCGAATCCGAACCTTGCCAATTTTTGTGTCTTTATTATCATTGGAACCACCAAGCTGATTGTTATCGAAAACCCCTACAACGAGAACTGTTGCAGGATCAAAAACCTCCCATGTGTACTGCTCGTTGTATTTTGGGCTGAGGCTGTTGATTATGGTTCGAGTCCGAATCCATTTCTGACCATACTTTGCCACACAGTATGTATCTGAGGTACCCTTCCCCTCTCTTGTTTTCATTGGGTGGAGCCCTTCAGCATTTAAAACCCCAAGCTCCAAAACACCTATTGATGGCTTCCAAAGCTGCTTTGCTGTTGGTCGAAGATCACTGCTGTAGTGAGTTGACTCATCAAGCACATGGTACCCTCCATCAAGCACAACTTGCAGATGGAGTCTACTTGAAAACTTATCCTTCTTCACCTGATGCTCATCCATGGCAGCTGACAGAGACTTTTCAAGGCCAAACCACCGACTACGAATAATGTGATCATCAGCACGCTTCTCAACACTGTTCAATGGTATAACAACCTTCCCTATGCTCTCATCTTTGTTGGGCCCAGTGCGGTCTTCAACCACAAGGATCAGATGATCATCAAAGGGTTCAGCAGCAACAAACATTAGCTCCTCATTCCACACTGGATTCATTGTCCGACTCTGAGCTATCTTTGTCTTCAAAACCTGGTTGCCAATCTGTACCTTAACATAAGCATCTGGAAAATGACCCTTGTCAGATACCACTAGGTCTTGCGCCTCAATCACCTTGACACGGACATACCACAGTCTTGGAGAATGATATACTTTAGAGCGCATAAGTGCAGAGAAGAAGGAAGAACCATCAGGAGAAATTGCATCTGTGTGCCAAGCATCAGGGAATGCCTCATCAGCTTGAGTACCATACCAGACAGCAAGCATCAGTTCCCCTTTTGTTCTCTCTCTTTTCTTGTCTTCAAGCCGATACCATTCTGGAGCCAATGGACTATCAGGTGGAACCCTAGTAGGAACCTCATTCCTGTCAAACCTTACAATCCCGACAAAGTCATCCTTAACCAGATCCTTATCCTTGACCGTGACTTCTAATACAGATGACTGCAATCTATCACCTGCAAAGGCGAACACCTCATTCCACTCAGGGTTTTTGTTCTTATCAAGGTGTTTTGTGATTCCTTTATAATTCCCAACTTTTACTTCAACATATGGATCAAGGCTCCCAGTCACATCCATGGTAGGAAGGTCACGAGCCTTCACAACTCGCACATAAAGGTACTTCATCTGTTCAACAAGATCATAGCTGCTGGAAGGTCTATCTCCACGTATGACTCGCCCTCCAACTATTTGCCCCCCTCCAAGAAAAGGACTAGTCTCTTTAAGAGCATAATCAACAGGTTGTGCTGATGAGCCTGGGAACATGCGAGCAACTATTGGAGCCTGAGATTCAGATTTCATCTCATGAATCCCATAATCCATTGGTGGCTGAGTTGCTGCAGGAGTAACATGCTGCTGTTTCTGTGACTGGCTAGGGTTTGGAAGGTGATGAAATGTATGTCTTGACTCAGATTTGTCGTCAGATAACAGTTTTTGGGCCACGTTTGGAATCTGTTGTTCTGAAGCTTGAGTTTGAGCAGCACGAGGGTCTGAAAACAGAGAAGATTCCACTGCAGGAAGCGGATTTGAGGATCTTCTTGAAGGATCATCTGTAACAAATACTTTCAAACCAAGCTCTCCTTTGACACGAGATAAAATGCCTTGTTTTTCAAGTGGGTAGTGCAAAACAACAGCATCCGAGTAGGGTACAAAAGATGTCCCAGTGAGACGAACTTTTCCAAGGAGGGATTTGGAGTTGTTCTCTCTGTTTTGGTGGTAGACATTAGCCTCGAGACTGAGCTTAGAAAGGTTGTTTGGATCAGAGATGTTGAAGTAGAAGCTTTCATTCCAAATAGGACTGAGATCTTTGTCTTTAATAGCAGTACGAGATTTCTGGTGGTCAAAATGAAGCTCGACGAAAGTATTGGCTGACCCATGCCCATCTTTGGGCATAAGGTCATGCGCGCCCACTACCTCCACTCCCAGCTTGAGATTACTCATCAGGTCTCTATATCAAATTGACAAAGGACTACTTAAGGGGAAACCTAATTAACTTTTGCAGGAATTGACAGGAAACAACTAATACCTGAAATGAATGAAACAAAGAATTACAATATACTCAGATAATAATGCGGCCTGAAAGGAATGGAACAGAGAATGACAGTGTAATAAGATAATAATACAGACCGATATAAAGGTGGAAACAACATTGATTTGAATTCTTAACAACCTTCAGGACCCAAAAATAAATGGAGAAAAAAATGCAGAAGACTTTGTATTCGTAGTGGTGCCAAATGGTAAGCTAGAAGTGAACAATTGCAAACGAGAACTGAAAAGTGAAGAGATAAACAGCTGATCAACCCACGTGTGCATATGCAGCCATGTGAAAACAGAAAAACCACATGTACCAAACATTTGCAAATTAGCCTAACAGACAACCAATTACCATCTTCAATCTAAACTGATGGTAGACTAATTTATAAACACAAGTTGTTTCATACAGGTATTTCAGCAGAGTTTTAACCTAGATTTCCACAAAACATTTCCTGCAGATCCCTATAAAATTACTTAACTAAAAACACCAACGGTTGTTAACATTTGGTTTGCAAGCTAAATGTAATATTAAGTTCAAATATATAATCTTGACTGCTTAAACACCATAAATGAATATCCTCTAATTCATATGAATGGCCCTCCCTCGAAAAAATTTCACAATTTCCTTTCTCTTAAGTAATTATTCAAAATATGCACTTCCAGAAGAAAACTTGAGGGGGAGGTGTGTCTTCTTTCTTACTCTGTCACCTTGGATCTCCCCTGTTTCAGGGATCTACTTATTTTTGCTCTTAGAAATTACACTTTGTGTGTTTTCCTCATTTATCGTGGCAACCCCTTTCTCTTAAGTAACTATTATTATTATTATTAAGGGAGCTAGAAGAAGTACCTTAATCAGCTGAACAAAGAGAACAGTAAATACATTCAATTAAAGAAGGGAGATTCTCTTATATAAAGTTTAGAGACTTTTTAGCTTCTATAAGAACATGCAAATCACAAAGTAAAGAAAAAAAAAGGAGAACCAAAAGGACCTTAGGCTGTCCGAATTCCATAAGTGATTTAACAAAAGAATCTTCCTCTTTTTTTCCCACTTAGTCTATTAGCAAAAAGGTGAACCAGGATATTTGGAATCATCCCGTTTTACTTTTGCAACTTTCTCAGCCACCAAGCAGAGCATAAAGGGAGATATACCCAGAAAAATTATTTTATTTTATTTATGGAGTATTGACCACTAATCTCGAGTTAGCAGAAAATCAACAAAGCTTCGCTTACTACAGCCACTTGAGCTATTACTTGCTCTCTTTTTTCTTCTCGTTCCTCAGAAGAAGAAGAAAATCAAGCGAAACTTTTTTTCTTTCTAGTCAAGCAGACAACTTGATCACTGGTCATTCAAAAAACAAGGCCCGGAAAACTTCTCAAGACCAACTTTTTTCCTTAATCTCTCGAAACTTTATTTGATTCCATCAACGATCAAAGAACCACGACCCGGAAAAACAAAAGAAAAATCCACAAAAACGTGAAGCAAGGACAAACACAAGACATGTCTTACTTCATTAAACCCAACAAAAACAGGGGTTGCTAAACTCCCCAGACAGCTCAAAAGAAAACAATAAAGACCCTTAAAAAAAAACACCAAGGGAAGAATACCTTCGAAGCTCGAAAATTAAGTTGAAATTTGAGGAAGGGAAGGGAAGAGTAGTCAGAGAGATTGTTGATATACTTGGGAAGTCTAGCAGGGACTTAACAAAGAAGTTGCAGAGAGGATTGATGATTTCGACGATGCTTCGCAGAGAGGCTGCAGAATAGTCGTCGAAAAAGGGTTTCCTTTCGTGTTTGCTGAGAAAATGATACTACTGGTTTCTTGTGTTCGTTTTCTTGTCCCACGACAGGACAGATTGATACGGTATTAAATCACGAATACCATAATTAAATTTTTTTTTCTTTTGTCTAAAAAAACAAAAAATGCTAAAAGGTCCCACAATTCACCAATCGTTGTAATATGTGCCGTTAAAATGGTAGTTAATGGTAATCCTCATGAATTTCAATTTGTCTGACTGTTACATTTTAATTGTCTTCACTTAAAAAAAATTATAATCAGGTACTAGAACAGTTTATGTGCATCACAACTAATTTTCAGATTTAATAAATATTCTGCAAGCTCAGTATATATATAAGACAATGTAGAAATAACAGGCATGCATGACAGGACTTGAACCTCGGTGAATAAAAAAGAACAAGTCCCTTCATTTACCGCTAGGCCAAGACCCTACTTGCTCTTCACTTAATTTATTATAACTTGTGTTTGTTTGTTTTATTTATAGATATATTAAAATAATATTTTTTTTTAATTTTTTATAAATTATTTTTAAAATCATCCTATCAAAATAATCTAGAAACATAAAAGGATATTAATGTTTTTTTTTCAAAATATAGTATTTTAGCAAAAACTCCAAATTTAGCAAACTACGAAAATACACATAATTGAACCCAACATTCACTAAAATTAGATTCAATGAGCAAATCTATTTTCAACGATAAAACAGTTTGAATCGATTGGTCTTAAGTCTTAAGTCTTAAGTCTTAGCCTGTGGTAGAATTAAGACTGTACACTGCTGTCGCTGTGCTCAGCTAAAGTAACATGAAAATGACCTTTTCACCCCCGGAATTTGACTTCGTTGACGAGCATGCAAGCAAACACCACCACAATGAGCGAAGGTGTCAGCTGGGAAGCTCCATCAGTATCAGAACGTGTCGTGACGACTGACATAAGTAGGGCCCACTCCACGTAGATATCCACCTGACGGCTTTTCTTTACTCGTTTTCAAAATATACTTCGAACAAATTAGATAGTTTTTATATAAATTAATTTAATTTAATTTTGAATTAAATAAAAAATAGGTGTTTCTGAAGTTTAAATTGTTGTATTAAATTCAGTAAGTAATAAGTATATCAAAAAGATTCCATACAGTGTGGATATTAATTTTTTTTCCTTTAAAATAATTCGGGAAATAAACTAGTTTTTGAAAAGCCTTGAAGAATATGGTCACTGGTATATAAAATCTCAATTCTATGGTTCCGAGGTTCGTTCGTGCAGCAAGACTGGGCTACCACTACTTTTTGGATGACTAGGCAGAAGATACACTGTTATTAAAATTAAAATTAAAATTAAAATTAAAACTAAAACAAATATGGTGGTATGAAGTAAACAGCCAGAGAGGAATTGGTTGGCATGTGCAACCCATGTGCCATTTCGTGAAGAAAGTCATTGTTTTCCACGTGCATCTGTGATTTCCTCCGATGGTCGAGCACCATCATCTTCAGTGGCATTGGAAAAGTTACAGCATGGGCGATATGCTGAGGCAACACGTGTCGATGAAATAGTGATTAAAAACACAGTCTTTTCTTTCTTATCTTCTTTATTTTCTCTCGTCTCTCCTCGAGTTTTACATTGATTTATCTAAAATTAAAAGTTTTTTTCATTTTATTTTTATGTCAATTTCAGTCCTCTTTTTTTTATTAATATTTTGTGTTTTGGGTTTCATTTTTAAATTGATTTTTTTTTATTTTTATCACTCAACATTGAAGTTGATTGAGAACTGGGTTTTATGATATATTTTTAGGGCAATTCTTTCTCATGACCTTGTTCACGAGTTTGAAATATTAACCCGAATTGATATTATTCATTTTTTTAATCTATTTTATATATAAAAAAATTCATCTTTCAATACTAAATTGGCTAGAAATTAGATTTTCATAATTTTATTTTATTTTTATTTCTAAAGAGTTATCCTTATCACAAGTTAGGTCATGTCTTTTTTTGGGTCATTTTTTAAGACTGAATATTTCTTAAATCTCGTCCATCCATGTTGAACAAGAATTAAGTTTCATAAATTTTTTTCATGTGTTACTTTATACTAGATTATATTATTTGTATAATATGACTCGCAAGTCTAGATAGACTCGCTCGTATTTGATTATGTTCTCTTTTTTGCTGGTTCTCTTTTTTTTTGCTGATTATACAATGCAACAATAATTTTTTTTGATTGTTACATTGTATTTTTTTTATAGGATTATCTTAACCTAATGACCAAGAATCACAAGTTTGACACATGAATTTGGATTTACTCGATTCATTCTTTTATGTTTTTTTTATTTTATTTTATTCGATATTTTTCTTTTAACATTAATTTGCATGGGGATTAAGCTTTGTATTATTTCCTCTTTTTTTTTGCAAATGTTCTTTCTGTTCATGATCATCTTTTTTTCCTGATTTGTTCCATTTATTGCTTGTCATTTATTATATAATAAAGTGAAAACCATTTTATTAGATCTGCTTGGGATTTATGACCCGAGTCGAAAATCTTTCTTACTTGTTTGAAACATGCTAGCAACACCTCAACAGCAACAAAAAAAGTGGTACGGCTCTCATATTCATCACCTTCCAAGTAAAAAATTTTTGCATGTACATATATAATTTATTTCTTACGAGAAATATGTGATTTTTGATTAAAATATTTAATTGGTGTTAGTAAAAAAATTTTGTTCTTCTAATTTATTAGTTCATGTATTTCTTAATTTATTTTATTAAATGTAAATATAATCTCCCCACCCATTAAACAAGAATTCCCATGACACTAAAAAAAATGTAGCCATAATGTCAGCGCATCTTTTCTCGAATTTAAAAATCAACTTAAAACTTTATTATAGTACAGGGCACGTGTATTGGTTAGTTGTTGTTTATGATTTCTAGTAGTTTATCTCGTGTTCAAATGTAGTGATTATTTGAGATTGATATTGATATTGTTTTTGAAAGTATTTTTTATTTAAAAATAAATTAAAAAAATATTTTTTTATTTTTTAAAAATCAATTCTTACATCAGTACATGAAAATAATCTAAAAACATAATAAAATAAAATAAAATAAATTTCATTTTTTTTAAAAAAACACTTGTATTCCAAACACCCCCTTGGAACGTGTAAGAACGTGGAATATCGTTTAACCAAATTAATTATTTTGTGCACCAATTTCAATAAATGACCATTATTTACTTCACCTTGGACTCATTTTATATTTAATTGGAATTATAAGAAAAAAGATGGAGGAACAAGTTTGTGCCCCCACGGTATGTTTCGAAATGGACGAATAAGTCCCAGTTTATTACCAACTTCTTGTTCTTTCGTATCTATTTGAGACTTTAGGATTAAGATTGTTATTTAAATTATTTTTTATTTATAAATATATCACAATGATTTTTTTTTAATTTTTTAAAAATTATTTTTGACATTAACACATAAAAATAATCTAAAAATATTTAAAATATTTAAAATAAAATAAAAATAAATAATTTTTTTTTCAAAAAGTATTTTTAAGACATAATACCAAGCATAATCGAATTCTTTCAAGTTTCAACACCAACTATCGGGTTGATATTCAAGCCCGTGGTTGTTGTTTCACATGTTTTGTCTTGATACAGTCAAATTTTTATTTTTATTTTTTTTTATTTAAAAAAATCCTCCACACAAGGATTTGATGATAAGGACATGATGAGTATATAGTTATTTTTTTTTATAAAATGTATTTTATTTGAAATTATATTAAAATAATATATATTATTATTATTTTCATATTAGTATATTAATAATAATTTTAAAAAAATTATATTAAAAAATATTTTGTTTTATAATAAATTCTTGAACCGTACTTACATGCATGCGCTTAAGTTTGGTTGCTGTCCTTGTCGAAGGTTGTCAATTTGGTGGTTTAGGCGGTGGTCCTGGTCACCAGAAATGGTGAAATGAAATTAAAGAGTGGTTCAAATAAGACTGCTCTGAGTGATGATAAAATCATAAGATAAGTTTAATGATAAACTTATAATTATTTATATATTTTTTATTGAGTCGATATTCAATCTAAAATGAAAACATAAAAAATATAATAAATAAAAATATAGAAAACATAATATCTAATAAAATACAAAATATTTATAACAATTTAAGTTTTTGTTTATTAGAAACGGGAAATGGTGAGGGAGAGGAGGATTTCAAAAGGAATATTCTTAATTCGCATTTCTCGTTCAAGGGATATCATCATCAAATCAACTTTATATCCCACGTGGCTCCACGCAAGGAGCAAAAGTAAAGCTGGAGATAATATTGACAGGTGGAAACATTTATTCAAATTTGGATAAGTTCAGTTTACTCTTACCTCTTATTAAGTTAGTTTCGTGTTGATGTTAAGAGGATTTCATGCGCGTGATTAGTATTATGGTATATAATATTTTTTATTTTTAAATATATTAAATTATTTTTAATATTTTCTAATGATTTTATTTCCATAGTTTTTTTTTCTTACTTCTTCTGTAACAAATTTGTATACGTTTTTGAAAAGAAAAATAAATTAACTCTTTGGCTGGCCTTTTTGGTACAAGACTAATGTCATGTTTGACATTAAATTTCAAAAAAAATAAAAAAAAATGAATTTTTTTAATTTTTTATTTGGATTAATTTTTTTTTGGTATTTTTAAATTATTTTCATATGTTAATATCAAAAATATTTTTTTTAAAATAAAAATAAAATATTATTTTAATGTATTTCTTAATAAAAATCACTTTTAAAAGCAATATCAATCACAACACTCTCAAACATGCATCATTGTGATGTGAATGCTTTTTAAAAATTATTTTCCAGTTAGAATTATATTAAATATCTTTTTTTTTAAAATAAAACCAATATATAAAAATAATTTTAAAAATCAATTTATACAAACACTCAAATGCATAAAAGCGTAGTTAATTTTTTTGTTATATTGCAATGATATGCTTGAAATTCTCAACTGCCCGTAAAATATGAAAATAAAAACCAACTAGCGAAGCACGATGTGTACTTTTTTCCCTTAAATATTATATCTGGAAGTTGTCGGATAACGTAGAACATAGATTCTCCACATGATACGTGATTATAGTTGCTCTTATTTTTTAAAATATTTTTTATGTTTATAAGTGTATTATTTTTTTTTATAAAAAATACTCTTGATATCATCATAGTTTTATTTATTTTTGGTGTTTTAGAAATAAATATTTTAGAAATATTTTTTAACGTTTTTAATTTGTTTTACTATATTTATGTTAAAGGTAAATTTTAAAAAAATATTTTAATATAAAAACTAAAAATATTTTAATATTTTTTTAATGCATCAACATGAGTAATATATTTAAGATCCAGTAAGAAAGAAAAACTAAATTTTAATGAAAGAAAGTTGATTTAAAATACTTTTTCATTAAAATCAAAAGAAAAATACGATTTTTTTTCCAAAACGTTTTTGTAAATAAAAAACAAACAGGGTATAAATCGAGTGCAGTTGCAGCTTGCTTTCAAGGGGTTCGACATTGACTGGACCCGGCTGATAAAATTCATAGATTTGGGTCTCGACTGAAAATGAGTGCGTGGATTTGAGACTAAATTAAGTTTTTCTTTTTTAATTTTTATTTGATCTGTGTGGATTTTGCGCAACAACAGTTTATTTTCTAAATAATAATAAAAGAACAGGCATGGAATAAGTAATTATTTTGTATTGATCACTCCAACTGTTATTGACGGTGTTCTGTTCTTTTTTTTTTTTTGAATGGGTAATCCAGACCCGCTGGGGCCTGACTAATCCCATGACCCATCTGTACCGCGGCAAGCCAGAGGAACCATTTGATTCATGGGCTTCGCCCAAGTCCGCTGGCCCAAAGGAGTTGTTTGCACCTGGGGGGATTCGAACCTGAGACATGGAAGGAGCACACTCCCACATCCCAGACCTCCTACCGCCAGGCCAACCCCCTTGGGTTGGTGTTCTGTTCTTGATATTATTATATTCATCTCATTATTATTTTTTAATTATATTGTTGGTGTCCTGCAGGTATTTTTGGCTTCAATTTCAATAGTTTTGCGCACTTCTTTCAACAAATGAAACCCGTACACGTGTTCCATTTTGAGATTTTCCTGAATAAATTTGCCTCCGGCCTTTCCAGTGGCCCGTGGCTGTAATTAATTTAATCAAAAGACTAGTCGATTAATTTCTGCTAGTTTTCGTAAATCAATAGAAATAATTATATGTATATACTTTACATGAACACTGTGGCTGGCTATATCCGTACAAGTTACACTCGTAATTAACCTAAATATAGGGCCTGTTTTGGAGAAACCGTGGTTTTTACTTTTTCAAACAACTACAGATTATAACTTTTGAAAATAAGAGGGTGAAAATAATTATGCAATTGACTTTGAAAAACATTATTATAAACACAATTAAAAACCACAGCCACAACTTAAATAAAAACACGTGTTTATTTATAAGATATGTCGCGGCGCGGAATAAAAAGAGTTATTATACAGAGAAGATACATGGGACAGGGCCTCTTTCAGCTATGAAACCAGTTTTTTATTTTAAAAAAAATGCTGCTAAAAACAGCTTCTAACTTCTCCTTACATGACAGTTTGAGAATGATGAACGGTCAAAAAAGTAGATTGGATCAATCGGTTTCTACTGCTTCTTACTGAATTTTTCCCAGTATTCATCTTCCCACAATTCTACTTGCCTGGTTGATTTGTCTTTTCTATCCCGCAAATTCCCAAGAACAGAAGGATCATCGGGAGGCAAGGTGCATGGGATTGTGTCACTGGGAGCCAGCACCATGGATTCCTCCATGAACTTTCTGTGTGTACCGATTGCGGGGCACGCCATTTTTTCTGGGCAGAGCTCGTCTGCTCCTGGAGGTATGACTGGTTTGAATTTCAAGAGCTTTGCATACTCGTTTAGAAGATGAAATATGTAATCGTACACTTTATCTATCCTCATATCCTCTTGAATGAAGTTGCTAGCAGCCTCTCCTATGGCTTGTGCCTACACCAACAAGATTTAGAGAAAAAGTTAAGTCAATTGCTACAATTTGAGAAAAAAGCATTAACTGTTTGGATATATACAGTACGTAAATTATTTGGACAATGGACGACTATCGACATAAGAATGGTAATGAACCATCTCACTTGAAAATTTAAGTTGTCAGGTGAGATTATAGAATATAATTTATATTATTTTTTAATATATTTACTCAAATGAAAACTCTTTGTGCTTTATTAAGGAATCATTTCATCTAAAAGCTTAAGCTTTTAAGTGAGATCCCGGAATATAATTTATATTATTCTCTAACACCCCCTCTCAAGTGAAAGCCCTTTGTGTTTGAAACTTGCACAGGTCCACATCACCTTTTGCTTGTTTTTTATCAAATAAAATGGGGATGGTGAGATTCGAACTCGTGACCGCTGGGGTCAATAAGGCTCTAGTACCATGTTAAAGAACCATCTCACCTAAAAACTTAAACTTGTAAGTGAGGCCTTAGAATATGATTTATATTATTTTCTAACATGCTTAAAACTTATATAAACTTTGTGTTTGATTATTCATCAAATAAAATAAGAATGATGAGATTCAAACTTATGACCATTGGGTAAGAAAATTGTGATAGATTCATGGCATCTATCTTCTTCGTTTACCTCTTTGGTGTGATTGTTGCCCCATTCAACAGCGAACTTGAGAGAGGTGCACTTTTTGTCGTCCCTAATAGGCCAGTAATGCTGCAATGGCACCATGCCTCTTATAAAGAAATCATGGTAACGAGGCCTCACGTACAGGGTCATTGCATCGCAGGCTAGAATATATTTCTCGCTCACAGACCACGCCCATCCTTCTATGTAGATCTTATACCTGCACAGAAATAACTCTCATCGATGTTGTTGATTTTTATTAAAATTATACAATATTAACAGGAATTCTTCTTTATTTCTGGGTACCTGTGGGTGCATTGATCTTGTAGATTTGATCCTCTGTACCCTTCTTTAGATTCCTTTACCCAGTCCTAAAATAATGTTGAAGAAGAGAGAATTGCAGATGACTCCCTTTAATCATCGATCACTGTCAAATTAAAAAAATAGAAAATCTGAAAGATGTATCACCTGAATATACAGGCGAGTGTTCCAGTCATCTTGTTCGGAGACATTGCACCTGAGAAGGTCCTGCCTCACCGGAGATACCCACGGGTTACCTCTCCAGTAAGCATACGGGTGTCCTGTCCTTCCATTTAGTTCTGCTGTTGCCTTCTTTGATGTCATTCAACAAGTTATTCCATGGCCTTATATTGGTCTCAGCCCTACACAGAAATTATATTCTCCGTTTAGTTCTACCTTTCTCTCCCAAACTTTCATGTTGGGGTGGCAGATACTTGTTTCAGCACTGTTCATTGGGCATTAATTACTCGGCAGCCATGTTTACAGCTCCACTAAGTATCTTAAAACTTAAATTTTTATATGAAATCGTAAAATATAATTTGTATTATTCTTTAAAATATTTCTTCGAATAAAACTTATTTGAGCTTGAAACTTGTATATATTTATATTATTTTGTGTTCGATTTATATCAAATAGAATGGGGATGATGAAATTTGAATTCATGATCATTGAATCAACAAGGTTATGATACCATGTTAAAATATCATCTTATTTAAAAACTTAAATTTTTAGATAAAATACAGAATATAAATTATATTATTCCCTGTAAAAGTCAAACTTGAATGTCATAAATGGCACGGTCCTTTATAGAGCCGAAAGAGTTGGGACCAGTAGCCCAGTAGAGCCTATATTCCAATTGATTGTCGTGTTAGATCCTAAGTTTATGCTTTTGATTTTTGGGGGAAGAATCTTAAATTTTCATATACCCTATTGAATGTCACCAAACTTCGAAGAATATCGAGTTCGTTGGGTAAAACTCAAAGCTTTTCGTGGATCCAAAAGGGACGCGACTAGTTTAAACTGATCATGAAAAATTGATTGTTCGGACATGGAAGGAATCGGCAGAGAATCATTGAAAACAGAAATAAATAAATAAAGAAAGATGGAGTCAGGAAAGTGATAACGTACCAGCCCCAGAATGACCAATCTGGGAACACAATATCTAAGCTCTGCCCATCTGAACAGTATCGAAACAATGGCGGCGGGGCAGCATTTGGGCCCTTGAAATGCTTCGATGGAATGACCGGCCGATCGTCGCAGTCAAACATGAGTTCCAAATCAGGCAATCTACCAGGGTACCTTCTCAGAAGCTGTAAAATGCCCCACAAGGTGAACGCATCTCTGGTCTGTATTGATTGCCTAAACTTCTCTACGTAGGCCTTCCCCTCGACGATCACAAGCCTGAAATGTGCTGTTTTCCGAGCCTGTTGGATCATGTCCTCTGTGATTCCTGTCTCCTTCCAGTGTCGCAGATCATCGTGGATCCATTGGAAGTATGACGGGCATGTAGAGGTGAGGTTTGATGGGCGGTCAGGATTTGCGGCGGGGTTGTGCTTGGAAGGATAGTTTTTTGGACAGGTTTGGCTTTGTTTTGTTGTGGCGCATTGGAGAGGGAAGTACTCGTGAGGAATTCTTGTGGGTGTTAGGTTTGGTTTGTGAGAAACACCTCGAAATACCGACTGGAAAAATACAGGCATCGCTTGTATCAGCACCAGGTAAACAATTACAGATTAACACTACAATTGAAGAAGAAGAAGAAAAACAGCCGAACGAAGTAAGATCAAAGAGACGTACAATCCCCCACCCCGGATATGTTAATTTGAAAACACTCGAAACAGGCCAGGTGCTAGAATAAACTCCAAAATCTAATTCTGTGTAGGAAATTCCTACAAACATTGAAAAAGAAAAAGAAAAAAGGGTTTGATAGAACTTACAGCATCAAACCAGCCAACAAATACCAAGGCTCCAAGGAAGAGGATGAGAAAGAAGGTGACCAAAAAAACAGCCGCGTCTCTCTTCTTCTTCAGCAGTACTGCTCTCCAAGGTTTCTTTCTGAAGCATATTTCAGTCCCTGGTTGCCACATATCACCTGCATATCTTTCTTTCTCCTTCATGATCTCACAGCCTCTCCACCTCGAAAAGCTCTTATTTGACTTCTGATCACACACAACTGTACATTACAGTACCTTTCGGTGCACGTAACTACACGCGGATGGTTTTTGACGAGTCCTTCGCTCAAGGTCTTCCCTCCCGAAGAATTTCGTCAAGAAAACGAGAGAAGAACGAGATGGACTGTTTGTCCAACGAAAAACAACAGGGAAAGTACTGTCTCAGGTCTAGCTAGACACAGAGAGAAGACGACGAAGAAGAAGAGCGGTCAGCAAGCAGTGTCCTGAGATGGCCGTGTCCAGGTCTTCATCGTATTCACGAGCCCATTTTGGTAATTAGACCGCGTTTAAAAGTCCTCCATCGGATTTCTCCATCGGCACTTTAAATAGATAAATAAATAGAAGTAGCGTAACGTTCTGAAGGGACTGGTGGTGCGTAGTAATTAAGCATGACTAAACTATGCTCGAATCCCTCTTCCAGACAGGGGCTGGTTATAGCTTGGCAACATCTATTGTCTTTTCATGTTCAAGAGTCACTTTCGTTGAGCCACGAATGTGAAATTTATATTGTTTTAATTTTGTTTGCTTAATTTAAATTGTTGAATTCAAAGATATGATATTTAAAACATAATTAATTGTGTATGTGTGCTTTCTCTATATGTATATGTGTGACAGAGTCTGAATTCATTAATTAATTGCTTTCTAGTATGATGAAAAAGAAGAAAACTGTGGTGGGAAAATTGTAGTGCGAGTCTCTGATTGGATAGCAGCTTTGACTACTTGGCAGGATTAAAAAACTATGTTCCATGTAAGATAAGCACACAGCACGCCACTAATTCAGTGCCCAGAAAGCCATAATTAGATCTTAAGTTAGCTAAGTGGGAAATTAAATATAGAGGTAATTATTTATCAAGAAAGAATATTAAAGGTAATTAAATATAAGGACAAGAATCTGTTTGCCACAAAAAACAAATTTTCAAAATTTTTCATTTTTATTTTTTATTTTAAATTAAAAAAATTGATGTTTTAAATCATTTTAATGTGTTAATGTCATGAATAACTTTTAAAAAATAAAAAATATCATTCTGATAATTTTATAAACGAAAAAAACATTTTAAAAAGTAATTTCAACCGAGCTGTCAAAACTTTTATTGAAGTCTGAAATTGGTGTTTACAGTCAAATTAAACCTGAAACATCACAAAACTTCAAGCTTGTAAGGAGAAAAATGTGAGATTTTCAGAGATGAAAACTCTCGTGGGCAGAGTCATAATAATTAATTAAAGGGTGCTTCAACATCAGTTTAGAGTGAATCAGAAGAAGAAACGTGAATCGCCCTTGATCATGGAATTGACCTGTTTGGCAACGCATGTTGAAATGATTTTTAATTGTTTTTGGATCATTCTAATATAATTATATTAGAAATAAATTTTAGAAAATAAAAATATATATAATTTAAATAAAATATTTTAAAAAATAACATATGTAAAGCGTAGCTAATAAAGACTGCAGAGATAGAGAAATGGGGTCAGCATTTCATTCCATATCCAATATATCCTATAATCATGTCCATGGATTGATTGGATTCTATAAAATTTAATAACACGACCTTTTTTCAGAAACTATTTTCTTGTTAAATGAGAAAAAACTAGATGAAAAGAGTCAAGTTCAATAAAAATTAAAAGATAAGTGTGCATTAATATATTTAATATTTCAATATGAATTATTTACTTGGTTGTATTTAATAATTTTGTTTCTTCAAAATCAACTTGAAATATAAATCAACACACATGTAAAATTTATTGAGTAAAAAAACATCATTATGCAAGGTTGCATAACTTTAAAATACTATAATAGAGAGATAAAGAATCGTTGAGTAAAATAACCAGTTGTCTAAACCTGACCACCATATCATCGCTTTCAATATGTCATCATGTTATTTTCCGTAAGGTGTGACACTTGATGAAAATGGCTCGTGGATTATCATCGAACAATCATTTTTTCTCTATGTTTTCTTTCTCCTCCAAGATTTTTTTTTGTTTTTTCAATTTTACTCTTTTCTCTTTTAATATTTTATTTCGTTCTTATTTGTTTAGAGAAGTTTTTTATTTTTTAATTTAGTCTTTTAATTACAATTTCTCATATGTTTTATTATTTAATTTGTGTCTTTATTCTTTTAATTTTTAGTTTTTTTTTCCTTTTTTCTCTTGTTAAAAAGTTATTTTGACTTTCAATTTCATCTTTCAATTAAAGTTTTTTTCCCCTAATCTGTATATTTAATCTTTTAATTTGCTTTCATTTTGTTAAAGATATTTTTCAATTCAATTTAACTCTCTATTGAAAAAATTTGACTGCCCTCTAATTTTTGTTTTCTGTTCATCTTCATTTGTTTTTAAATCATTTTGTGTGATTGATTTTTTTCTTGGTTTCATCTTTAGATTTTTGTTTTGTTAGAGATTTGACTTTGTACAATCTCATTGTTTTGTGTTAGTTTTTTATATAAAATATCAGTCTTGTGATTTTTTTCAATATCTCTTTTTTTGTTTATCTCGGTCTTATAGTCTAGATCTCGAGTTTACCTTTTTAGAATATAAGTTTTATATATATATATATTTTTTGTTTTATTTGCTTTTGATTTTTCAAGATATTATTTGAATTCAGCTATTTTTTGTTTTATTAAAATAAATTTTCTTTTTAAAGATAAAAAAATATTGTTTTTAAATAACATTTCGTATGTGTTTGGCTTAGCGTAATATTTTCTTAGAGAGTGAGTTTATACAATTAATTTTATTTCTATTTATCTTTTAGTTCACAAGTTTACATGAAGTGTGATTTAAATAAACATATTCAGTGAATACAGTCAGATGAATATCGGGAAATATTTTTTATAAACTACTACAGAACACGAGTGAGGGTTCAGAAAGGTTTGGAGGGTTCATCTTCACTGCAACCTTAAACGTCGAGAAGTGATAGTGGTGGTCCTAACTAAGTGACACCTGTTCCAGTACTGGGATGGAGACAAGATTCCGTGTCCTCCTTCAATTTGTTGCGATTTCTTTTTCTCAGTCAATTCCACATCATGCAATTCACTAGACGAGCAAAACACATCTCATGTTTGAGGAAACTACCACCTTCGGGTCACGCATGATGTAACAGCAGAATATTAACGGGGAAGGTCAGGATCACTCGCCGGTGACAGTGTGTTCTCTGAGCCCATCATCTCTTATCCCCAGTCTTATATACTGATACCACGATAACAGAAGATAACATAGTTGTTAATTTTTTCATCAATTCAAGATTGCCGGTTTTTTACCATTTTTGAGACCAGGTTTTGACCGGGTTTTGACCGATCAATCCTGGCCACTGCCCCAAACTGATTCAGAATCTGGTTCGTCGATTTTTGAGTTGAACTGACTGGTAGAGATTATGGACCTAACATTTTCTTGTCAATTTTTTTAACAGTAACACGCGTCCGGCCAAGGCCCACTGACTTGTGGTGGATATGCGCCTAACGCTTTCTTAGTATCTTTTTTTAATATAATAATATATATCCTGCCAAGGCCAGCCAGGACACGCACTTTTATAGACAAAGTATGAGAATTTGATTTAATTTAAAACGTAAGATGGTTTTTTTTATTTTTTTTAAAAGTATTGATGTGAATTTTAAAGAGAAATTAATTTATTATAAAAAAATAAAAGTAAATCATGGATGATAATTTTAATTCGCTACAGTAATACCTTAACATTAAAAACTATATCCCTAAAATACCCACATTTTTATGCAAATTTTATTTTCAGTGTCTTTGAAAGTGTGGTTGATGTTGTTTTTTAAAGTGATTTTCGTTAAAAAATACATCAAAATGATATTTTTTATTTATTTTTTAAAAATCATTTTTGACATCATTACATCAAAATAATTTTCATTAAAAAATACATCAAAATAACATATTTTTTTATTTTTTAAAAATCATTTTTGACATCATTACATCAAAATGATCTAAAAGCAAAAAAAAAATAATTTAAAATAAAAAATAAAAAATATTTTCCAAACACCTTCTCTCCCTCTCTTTTGTTTTTTTTGCCCAAGTTCTACATTTTCTTTAAATAATTTTTATAATAAAAAAGGCTGATAATTTAATTAATTTCCACATGTATTTTAAATAATATAATTTAGCATCTTATTTTAAATATAAAAATTATAATAAATTATCGAATTGAATTCAAATCAAATCAAATTTTATGAATAAAACATAAGGGTTTAAATATTACATAATAAATTTTATGAATATCTTCTCTTTATTTATTTTGAAAATATTTTTTTAATATATTTCTAAACAGAAAACATCGTAAAAAAACCAATATCCACCGCAATTTAAAAACAAGATTGTTCAGATCTCTTTTGAGTCCATACATAGGCCACAGTTAAAACATATTTTTTTCCAAGTGCCCACAATTCAGATACTTAAAAGAGTAAAAAATCAACGTCAAATCACATGTACGCAGCATTATAGAGAGGTTCACCTAAAATGTTATGGCAATGTAAAACAAGTGATTGCAGCACGCACTAGTCAATAATCACAGCAGAACTGGAGAATGTTAGAACAGTTCAGGAGTGCCTACCCGTGAGAAGAACGTCATGAGGCAGCAAATGGTGCAAAAGCACCCATCCCGCCTCCAGCAAAAGATGCGCTCCCCCTTTGTGAATGGTCTGCCAAAAATGTGGATGATAGACAGAGGCCATATACTATCAAGTTCCTGGGAGGCCTGAAGGAAGAAGTTCCCAGCAATTTACTGCCTGTTAGTTTTTATCCCAAAAATCGGTTCCGTCGTATCGAATCTAGCTACGCATGAGATGGAGCTGGACAACCGATCGCCAGATGCTTAACCAGCACAAGTAACAAATTGTAATTACAAGTACGTGACACATACCTCACTCTCTCAAACTGAAGGCCTCAAAGTCCAAAGGTTTCGATGGCCAATTGTTAAAAGCTGCACTTTCTTTAAAAGATTTCGAGGTTGAACTGTACGCTTGAGCATTGTTCTGCAAGAGAATTTACCAAAGTTGTAAGACGAGATTCAATAGCCATGCACGTATACATTGCGGACTTGATATGGCTACGAAAATGAAGCTTGGGAATTAGCATTTAATATTCACATATGTGCCATGTGATGCTGTCCTGGAAGCTTCAACCAAAACTTTTTTTTAAGTGACTACTGACTACATTCTAAGGTGACGGCGACAGATTATATGATCATGTTGTAGGTCAATCTTACTTTACTAGTAACAAGAACCATAATGTTGATCTTCAGATACACCCAAAACTTAACTCTGCACAAAATGTTGACGTGCATTTATTTGGTTTATGCTGCCTGAATTTGCAAACTAATGGGAGAGACAAGAGCCGGTGAAAAATGTGAAATCCACAAACAACATGGACATTTACAATTTATCAACACAGCTTATTGCGTTTCAATGACAACTTTATCCCATTCAAGCAAAGACATCATCAAACAATTATTTAGAAAGAAAACCAACAGGAATAAGGCTCTCAGGAAATAATGCAGAACCTTGAGTTCTCGATAAGAAATATCTTTGGCTGGGCGTTTGCTATGGAACTCCTGCTTTAATGTCAAGAAAATCTCCAGTAACCGCTTTCTAGAACAGAAGAAGAAAGATTATGACTTGATGGTGAAAACAATAACAGAAAAGGAAACCTTTCCACAAATAAGCCTAATTCTCAGTTTACTTGCACAGAGAGGACATCGTAGCTGGAGAAAGTGCCCCCTTAGCAGAAGTGCCTTGCTTTCTTCCAGTGGTCCCAAGGACGACTTCATGCATGCCAGACTTGCTCCAACATATGGAATACCTGGGTCAAGGCATAAAGTATCTTCTGACAAACAAACAGAGATAAATAATTGGTGCACCTAGAATAGGAACAGGATCAATTCAAAATTACCCGCATGTCAAAGTTGCTAAGGCAGTGTCAGCATGCTTAAATTCCATGGGGGGTTCGGGAGCTGCACAAAAAAGTGGCTGCTAGTAGCATTATGTACCATAGATCATCAAGAGTGTGATCCGCTGTATATTGAATGTTATGCTATTAAATACCTTGTTTAGATGGAAGGGAGCAACTAGTTCATTCGACAATGGCAGGATTCGATCATAAAAGGCTCTTTTCAAGTGATCTTCTAGAGAAAAGTTTTTGGGACTATTAGATGAATGCCCAACGGTTACCGAAGAAAGGTAAACAGGTTGAAGAAAGTAGGAAAGCAAAGCTCCTGAAATAAGAGGAGTAAAAACTTTGTTACTTAACTAAAGCAATTATTAATACCTATTGGTTACTTGTATATAGTAAATCATGAAGACAATTTTCTTTAAAAAAAATCATGAAGATAGTCAAAATGAATCATCAAAAAATATATCACATGCATGCCTGTGCAAACAGGAAATAAGCCATCTTGTGCACATGATACCATTAATAGTTTATTCGCATAAAATCAAAATTCAGTGCAAGTGTGTCAACTTCAGAAACATGACAATGCTGTACTATGATAATGGTGTGCCAGACTCAAGGGCACAAAAATGATAAACTGAATACAAAAATGGAAGACGTATTACATGTTAATTAAGTTCACTAACTCAGAAAACTAGCATATTAATTTAGGCCGGAACAAAGGAGGCACTACCTTGGAAATTTGAAAATAAACATACCTTGAACTCCAACAACATTCCACCGAGCTATTTTGTCAGAGCAGCTAACTGACAATGTCGTATTACCACGACCAGGCTTCCTCTGAACCATGCCACTGGTTTGTGAACCATCAATTGAAATTCTACCTGCTTATAAATAGTTTTGAGTCAAACAATGCTTATGTCAAGACCAATAAGTCTCGTCTTGAAATAACTTTAAAGAAGAAGACGTGTCAGCTTAAAAGAAACATGATAACTGATAAATTGAAGAGTTTTGAAAAATCTATTCAACCAGCCCAAGGAGGTGAATTAAAAAAAACAAAACTTGATAAAAATAGCCATCACAGAAAACAACAATAAAATTGAAAAGATAAGGCATAAGATCATCAAAGCAACAGAGATCAACATACTTCTGTTATTGCTTGCCAGAAAGAGAATAGCACATCTCTGGGATCATACTATGCTTCCCATTGAATGTGAGTATTATGAAAGAAACAATGACACAGATCCCTACTTGGAGTAATATCAATAAATGCCATCTAAGATGACAAGACTATCCTACTTGGAGTAATATCAACATGCACTTTCCACCTCTAGTGCAGCTCACAGAAATTTAAATTAGCAGCTAAGCAATAATCAAATATAAAAGGAGGTGAAACAACCAGAAGCCAAAAAAGATTGAAAAAGAAATATATACAGAATCCATCTGTACCATTATTCTCTTTTGTAACCTCCAAAAGGTCTCTCGTTGAACCATTCTCACATAGGGATGGTGGCAGATCCCCTTCTCTTGTGAAAACATTTCTCACAGGAGACAGCGGTGAGCTTACAGAAGCATCCCCACCTACGAGAAACAACTAGAACAAAACAAAGTCACAAAACGCATGCATACCCAAAGCCAGTGTAAGATCCAAACAATGTAGAAACTAGGCATTCATTTAATTTTACAATCATCACCGAGAATTACATGGCAATTGTGAAATGTACAGATGCAATTGCCAACCCTCTCTCAACTTAAACTTCTCTTCACCACCACAACTATCGTGCTCCAGTTCAAAAATCCAGCTACTGCCATCATTAATTTTCACTTCTATGCTTCCATTATTACATCCATCTTCACATGAATCGCCAATAATGTGTAGAATCTCCGCATAGAAAAACCTAATTTAATTAATTAGAAAAATCAAACAAACAAACATACTTAGGGAATCAATGGTATTACAGGAAAGAGAAAAAAAGCATTTCAGCATACAGAAAAACGCATTAATTCGCCAAATACAGTTACAAACCTAATTAAAGCTCTTCTAGCGATAATTTCAGCATGTGAATCATTGACAATATCACCGCGATTGCTCAGAAGTGAGCGTCCAACGCATTTCGTACCAGTCCCCAACGCAACAACTTCCAATTCTGAGAAGAAATAAAATCCAAATCAGAAAGAAATTGAATTTATAAGAAATAGCGAAGACGTAGTGTTTAGTGACCTTGAGAAGGCGAGGAAAGGAGAAATGAAGCTAAGACGGTGACTTCGCAGCCTTGGGGCTTTCCTTTTTTAGGGAGAGATTTGTAAGCTGATATCACTTTCTCTGATACTTTCTCTCCCCACTGTTTCTCTGTTGAATAACTTGGATTTGGAATGTCAGTGTTCATGGTTTCAATTTTACTTAAATTTGCGAAATTGTTTTTAGGGTTTAGAGGATTGAAAGTTCTGGTTTGGTGCACAGAAAATTATTCCACTGCCTTTCCCCGGTTTTTCCCGGAAGCCGCCGCACAGACTGCGGCTAGTTTATTATCTTGATACGTTGCCGTTTTGATAAAATTCTGAATGCTTGTTCCCCCTAACAAGATATTTAATTTGTATCCGATCAATTATAATTTTTTATATTTAAAATAAAATTTGAAGCTATATCATTTATTTATATTATTTAAAATAATCTGTTAACTGAAGTAGATGTTGACTATTTTATTTTTAAATTGTTTCTTTATATATATAAAGAAATAATTTGAGACTATATTATTTGCTTATAGAACCTGGGATCTATAATGTTCAAATCCTAGATCAAGACTATATCTTTCTTGTTTTTTTGGGTTTTAAAAATATTTTAAAAAAAATTATTTATTTATTTTTAATTAATATTTTTTAGTGTTTTTAGGTAGTTTTGATATATTGATGTCAATTTTTTAATAGAAAAAATATATTACTTTCATTATTTTTAAATAAAAAACATTTTAAAAAAAATATATATTGCTATATTCACAAACACTTAATAAGAACCACGAAATAACAAGCAATAATTATTATTAGTTGTTGGTAATTATAATCATAAATACGATTAATGATGATAATAATGATAATAATAATAATAACTATACTAAGAAGAAGAAAAGTAATCAATCAATTCATTTCTCTTACAGAAGAAGGAAACTCGACATGAACGTGACAGAACCAAAGACAAACGAGACACGTGACGTCATGCCTGTTACAGATTAAATCAAGAGAAACATATATATTTACTTAGAAGATAAGATGTATACTCCTAAATAGCAACTATTTAAGCTTCAGAGAAAAGGAACTGTAACTGATCATCTCCCCGTTGAGATGTTGAGAAAATATCTTAATTAATATGGTTTAAAATAAATATGGATGGATAAAAAAAATATTTTTAAAGAATCCTAAATGTTTTAAGATCAAGAACCTTTAATTTCTCTAGATGTAATTATTAATTATTAATTTATCTTAATTAATATGTTTGTCATTAGTTATGATTTTATATATCTAATATATACATTTACAAACTTTGATCTAATAATGAGATTGGAAAGGGAAAAAATATAAAAAAAATCAATAAAAATAGTTCACAGAGCAAACATCTGTTTTTGTTTCGAGCATTCACGGGGATAGTTTCTTGGGTCCCAAGAAAACTGCTGAACCATGACGCTTGCACAGGGGAGGGAGTTAAGAGTGGCCCCATTCCACATTTTATTTATTTTCAATTAATCAACGCAGTCAAGTTTATCCTTTAAATTGGCCCCCACTTCCACAACAATCAATCATTCATCCATTTTTGTATTTATCTCTTCTACGTCGTCGTATGAGAGAGCCAACGCCTCTCCTGGTAAATCTTTACCTGTTTTACCTGTCGGCAAAAGGCAATTATCCCACGCTTTATACGCTAATCCTTCTTTAAGTTCACTCTACGTTTTTACCGTCATATCAAGAGAATATCTTGTTTTGTATTCTAAATCGACGGTGCAGATGAAATAACCTGTGGTGATGACACACGTTGTTTGGAGCTATAAAGAGCACGATCGACGCGATATTATTGACGTTGCCAAAGTGAAAGATTTCAAGCTAGCTACTGTTATAGCTGAAGGGGGAGCTGAAGAGGAAAAGAAATGGCAGAGCAAGAAGTGAAGAGGGTAGACACTGAGACGCCGGTGTTTCCAGCTCCGGTGGAAAGTAAAAGTGAAGTGGTGGATGAGAAGGCTATAGTTCCACCACCTCCAGCAGCTGAAGAGGAAGAGAAGGTCGCTGATGGATCAAAAGATCTTGCTGTTGCTGAAAGTAAGTTCTTTATCTTTGTTTTTATCTTCCTGGAAAATAATAAGAAACCAGAACCCATTATCATTATGTCTTGAAATAATGCTGTGCGTGCCTAGGAAATCTTAGTGGGGTGGCTGAATTTGGTGGTTTTTCATTGATTTTTGTTGATTTTGTGTTGCGAAGTTGACATAATTAGTATGATAATGAGTTGATTTTTTTTTCTTTAAAGAATGAAACTTCTATCAATTTCAGATTTCTCTTTATATCTGGATGAATGCAGATAAGTTCTAAGTATCCGTCACTGTCACTGTTTCTCACCTTTTTCTAAAGCAAAGAATACTAGCAAGTAAAAAATATCCAGATAGATGTGGCAACTTTGCTGCTCTTTCAAGTGATCAAAGTTTCTACTATTTCTTCATCAGATAGGTTAGCAAAAGAAATTTTTGATCTCAAGGTATCAAACAAATGATTCATCAATGCATAGAAGCTCATTGATACTATTGCATATCAAGAGATCGAATGAGTTCTCGAGTTTTTTTGTTAATTATAATCCATAATTAATCCAAGGAGAAAAGAAAACCAGAGACGAACACTGGCCTAATTACATGTAGGTGAAACATTTTAACTTTTGTGATATTAATAATAATATAATCTCAATATAGAATATATTAAAAGGAGAATCTTTCTTTTAGAGAGGCTATATATTCCTTCCTTGGGAGTCAGATGAATCTCTGGCTGTATAATTTCCATATCTTGATCCTTGAAGACATTAATCATAAGCTCTTTGCAGCCTGTATCTAGATAATTTTAGTGGACGGGCATATTTTTTTTGTTGTTATCTAGTTGTTGAAAAACCAAGATGTTTAGATTTTTGCCCGTCTCTTCTTTCTGTCAAATGATACTATTAGCTGGAGAAAATACGAACATGGCATGGATACAGTACTGTCTATTGGAGCTCTTCTTTATGGTAGCTCAATTATTTTTATGTCTAAAAAAAAATGGAAATAGTCCCTACATAGCATAAGGGTATTTAAATTAATTAATTTTATTAATAGAAAGTGCCCCTACTTAGATAATGGCACCCACAGACATTTTTTTGGTTGAAAGCAGTCCCCACTTGGCACAATGGTATCCAAAGATCTTATTTTTTAGTAGATATTGTCCATATCTTGTATAATGACACCCAACAAGGAATTACTGGGCTGATACACTTATTATCCATAGTTGGCTTTCTGCTTATACATGGCTGACACCCAACTTTTTTCGCATCAAAGTTGTCTGCTGTGGCCCTTTTGGGTTAGATGTGCCTTTTATCATCAATCTTTTTACTGTTACCTTTTGAAGGATTAATTTTTTACTCAACAATGATCATTCAAGAACAACAGCCTCCTTTCATTCTTGCTGGATTTGTCAAAAGTGATGGCGCCTCTGTTGTAAAACAAGCTAGAATATGATAACTATGAAAGGGATCGATATAGGTGGTGTTAAGCACTAACTCTGTACTGATTAGGGTGTTAGAGTACATTTCATGACCTCATTATCCCAGGATTAATCATGATTTTCGAGGTCTAAACTTGTTACTTTTTCATTTTTCTTTTTCTAGTTTGATTATTGTGTATATTGCTTGTATTGGAACTAAATAAATAAGGATGTTGGTAACTGAACAAAATTTCTATCTCTGTGAATCACATCCTCAACCAGCCATATTCTTTTGCTGCTTCTAATTTTTTCTTCTTTTAGCAGAGACAGAACCTGGACTTACTCCGAAAAAGATTTCAGGCGGGTCAATGGATAGAGGTACCTGTTGTTAGTCACAAAGAATAATGGAATAGGAGGATGTTCTCTGTAAATGAATTAGTATTTCTGTTTGAATCTTCTTACACTGGCTGAGGGAATCTGTCCAGTTTTAGTCCATTGTCATCTTTTTGGAAATTCCTTGCACGATTAAGAAAGTCATTTTGCTCAGGGAACATAGGTTTTATGTTTCATTAAAAGTAACTTATTCTTTGATTGTTTTTGTTTTTCAGATGTAGCTCGTGCTGATCTTGAAAAAGAAAAGAGACTCTCCTTTGTCAAGGCATGGGAAGACAGCGAGAGAACTAAAGCGGAAAATAAGTAAGGTCTTCTGTAAGCAGAATAAAAATCTGTAAGCAGTGTGTTTAAAAAAGGTGGTAAAAACTGGGTTTTTCTTGGTCTATGCATCTGAGTAGGGTTTAAAAAAGGTGGTAAAATCTGTGCAGTGTGTTTAAACTGAACTTGTTGATTGAGAAATTAATCGCTGAGAGGTGTCCTATAACTCTTTTTACGTTTACAATATGATCTGGAGGAATGTGATTGCTGAAAATTTGCAATGGGCTATAACTGATTAACAGGTCTCAGAAAAAGCTCTCTGCTGTTGTTGCATGGGAGAACAGCAAAAAGGCAGCTCTGGAAGCCACACTGAGAAAGATGGAGGTAGTTGAACTCTTGTAATCCTGGTTCTTTGTTCATTTCATAAATTCTTTTCACAGTCAGGTGCATCAATAATTTAATCCTCTCTGGTAGATCTAATCAATACGCGTATAGTATAATGTGCTTGTAGCAATCCCAGGATGAAGATTTTAAAATTAACAAACTGAAGAGATTACTTTCCTTCTGCTTATAGTATAAATCTTTTAGCATTTTGGATTCGAGAGTAACAAATTAAAGAACTGACAGGAGAAGTTGGAGAAAGAAAGGGCAGAATACGCAGAGAAAATGAGAAACAAGGTTGCTTTGATTCATAAAGAAGCTGAAGAAAAGAGGGCCATGGTTGAATCCAAACGTGGAGAAGAATTCTTAAAAGCAGAGGAAATGGCAGCTAAATATCGTGCTACTGGGCAAACCCCGAAGAAGCTTCTTGGTTTCTTCTGAAGCAGCAACTTTAGGAGCCTAGCATGGAAGCAGCGAGTTGAATCATCAGTCTTCCTCTGCATATAGTGTTTGTAATTTCCCCATTTATAATCTTAAAGCTTTTCATGTTTGTTATTTCCCACAGTTTTATGTCTTCTTTCATAAAACAACAGCAAATTTAAATATTCAGTGTGTTTATGTACAGGAATACAATATTTGATATATGAGAAAGAAGTTTTAACATGTTTGTAAGGTTTGGTGACAGCAAGCTATTATTGATTTACTAAGGTGGTTTCAGAAACATATATACCACAATAACTACGTTAATACAAAATCTCAAGGAACTGTTTTGATCCTTCAGCAGTGTTGTTCCCTTTCGGAAGCTGACTTCTAATCTTCCATCTTGCTCTGGCAGTATAACAGGCCTGATAGCCTAAATAGAATATTTTCCACCCAGCTGAATCTAATCAAATCCAAAAATTGCATTAACGTAATCATGCCAATATCCTCACAAAACATAAGGTCATAGCTGGGTGCAGACAGAATTCTAATGAACAAATAGAATCAATGATCCCAGTGAGACGATTTTAGCATTACATATATAGCATACATGCGAAGCTAAACCTGGAAGTTTAGGTCGCAAAGGATATGTGTCTTCTATATATAATAATTAATAATCAGCTGGGTACTGGTAAATAAAAAATGCTAACGTCACCATCTCTAACTGTAGGCTGAAAAAACACCCACAATTGCCGTCAGCTTAGCTCACAAGTTTCTGTGCTCCAACACTAGCTTCCAGCTTGTAGTGCCAAAAAAACAAAAAAAGAGCATGTCAAAATCCCAGAAAAAGAAGATTCATTATACAGAGCAACATTTTCCTGCATTCTTCACAAGGGGAATATCATGGAGGTTCCAGTCAACATTCCAGATGTGGTGGCATAGCTTTCTATATTTCCTTCGAGGAAGCTCATGTCGTTGTTAATGGGGAAATCCAGCAGAAGTTGCAATGTGGAGTCTGTTGAATCCTCCGATTCAGCTGAGCTTAAGGAATCAGGCCCAGCCATCACATCTTCTGCATCGGATCTGCATCTCTTGCACTCCATATCTTCATTTTGATTGTTTGCGGCAGCAGAGGGTCCTGCAAAGCTGGGGCTAATATCTGCAGTGATTGCTGAAATTGATCCACATTTTGTCGATGAAGAAGCCTGGGAAACTGGACTTGGGCAGGCAGTCTTAACAACATCTCCCATGTTGATCCTTCGAAAAGACTGTCCAACTTCAGAGTTCCATAGGCGCAGAAAATAATCACAATCAAGTTTTCCCGGTATCGGTGGATGGAAGAGTGACGACTCCCTTGAAAGCCTTGCTTCAGCCTCAAGCCGAGCACCCTCCCATTGCGTCATATGGCGAGTAGCTGGTGAGGCAGGTCCTTTAATGGCTGGTCCACGGGACGTAAAGGGCTCATGAGTCTGGGGATCAAGTCCCATGCAAAGAAGGCGCTTCTTCAGGTGGGTATTCCACAAGTTCTTGATCTCGTTATCTGTTCTGCCTGGTAGCTGAGAAGCAATGGCCGCCCACCTGAAAGTAAGCAATGCAGCACTCGGAAGAGTTAATTACAGACTGCTAAAGGTTCTGTGCCACATTTAAACAAACAAATCCTATTTTCCCATTTGCATGAACAGCAGAAACATAATAACCATGTGCAGTTTGACTCACGGTTGAATTGATTACAAACTTCTAGCTGTTGTCACCCCACAAAATTGTTAAATGCTTCCGTTCTGAAACAATTATGGCCACTTTGTTTCCAAAATTAGTGCTCACCGATGTAACTTTACGTCCAAGTTTGCTTTCAAATCCAAGCGGTTCAACGGAAATTTTAAACACCGAAAAGAGGCTGTTTGTGTGGATGGTTTGCTCATCCTAGTTTGTATATGTAATATGCATACAGCTAGAAGGGAAAAATCAGCTGAAAAAACCTCGCAGGAGCTCGAAGGATGTACTTCAGCTATATTTAGA
The DNA here is from genome assembly GCA_029228465.1 of Salix viminalis. Classification (NCBI taxonomy): domain Eukaryota; kingdom Viridiplantae; phylum Streptophyta; class Magnoliopsida; order Malpighiales; family Salicaceae; genus Salix; species Salix viminalis. Next base: position 7,386,361 of record CM055439.1, read on the forward strand.
GAAGTGGTGAGCCAAGAATTGCTACTGTACATACACAATAAGTCACAATCGCAACGCTTTTTTCAAAAGAAACCGATCAATTTAAGACAATTTGGTCCATCAACTTTGCGAATTACTTGCAGTATTCTCAATCTTCACACAGCAAGAAAATACCTGTTTCCGAGAATGCCATGAAGCTGAATGACAAGCTTCTCCTCCTCAAGAGTAAAAGGATGCCGTTTAATATCAGGTCGAAGATAGTTCGTCCATCTAAGCCTGCAACTCTTTCCACAGCGAAGAAGACCTGCAAAACAAACAAGTTAGCTGCCAGGGACTTCCTATTTTTGCAGATCTGTTTCAATAAATTCAAGCGCGGAACATTAAGTTCACAAGAAAAAAAGAAGATTTCTGAAAACTCGATCTCCTTTTGGAAGAGGGCATGTTTCCTATCAACAGTAGTAAACAGTCATGTGAAGTAGTGTGTCCAATCTCCAGGAAATTAAGAACACAATGCTATGAAGTAGTAGCTAGTAGCTTTTAATCACTTGAATATTCATGGCATTTTACAAAATACCACAATAATTCCATCCAGGTCCAGCAGATATTCTTGCGAACCAACAAGTGCAGAACATTTTCAGCACTTTTCAAGACATATAACTCCATGAAAGAAACAAAACAAAGATCAATCCAACTTTAGCTTCGAAAAGCTAAAGAAAGCAGTTGCTGTAGTTTATACCTGCAAGCTTAGGGAGAGAGCGCCAGCTACCATGTCCATTCTTCTTGATGTAACTAACAAGAAGCTCGTCTTCTTCAGGTGTCCATGCCCCTTTCTTCAAACCGTTCTTATCACAACAAGGTGTCCTCCCCATCTCCTCGATCAACCCTTCACTTCTTATCACGACAACAGCAATATTCCAACAAAAGTTAACTCACTTTTACTTTACCATGAAAGATAAACAGAGCAAGAAAGCAATATATAGGAAATGCAAGTGCTTCAAAAGTTCACACACACACAGAGCGAAGCTTTTTCAAAGAGAAAGCAGAAAAGCTTTACAAGTATATGTAGACGCTACTAGAGTTTTTTTTATATAACATATCTTACTAGTTTTTTTTTATTTAAAAATATATTAAAATAATTTTTTTTTTATATAACATATCAAAATATCTAAATATCCAGAAATATGTGATTTAAAATAAAAAAAAAAAAAATTAATCTTTTTTTAAAACACGATGTCAAATAGGTGCATGAATATTATTTCATTGACACTCGTTGTTTTGTGAATTAAGTTAAAAAGATTTCAATATATACATAATTATTTCAATATTTTTAATATTTGTTTTAAAAATTAAATCATGTGAGAGTCGGTCCAGTTGATTTTATAGGTTCAAAAACATATTATAAAGTTTAATTTTAATTAATCCAATATATAAAGATGAGATTAAAAAGGAATAGGTAAAAAAAAACTAAAAATATGACTGGAGTTAACCAATCAAACTCATTATTTAGGTTATAAGATTAAGATAACTCTATAAAAAAACATGTTACAAAATCTAATTTCCAATTAGTCCAATATATTAAAGGATAAAATTTATAAAAAAAATCAATTGAAAAAAAAAACATAAAATGACCTTAGTTATTATATCAAACTCATGTCTCAGATCATAAGATCAGGAACTTCATGAGAAAAAACTTGATTTATCTCGAGAAACATGAAAATATATGACTGTGATCACGAGATTGAAATAATCTTATATATAGTAAATCAAAACAAATTATAAAGCTTAGTTCTCAATCGATTCTATTAGACTCAATATTGAATAATGAAATTTGTAAACTTTCAATTAAGAAAATGATACAAAAAATAAGTCAAGTCAATTTGGGTCAACTCGTTAAACATTATTCTCAGGTTTTAAAGCTCAAGTAACCTGATAGAAAACAAATTGAAATAAATTACAAAACTAAATTTCCAATTAAACACAATATTAAATGATATGGTTAGGAAAAAATCAATTAAAAAAGAAAAAAATAAAACGGCTAGGTTAGTCCACCAAATTACAATTCAGGTCATGAAACTAAGATAACTCCATAAAAAAAAAAAAAAAATTTAACCGGAGTTAAAATATCAAAACTTCTGACACTATTATGAAACGAAGATATCTATATAGAAAGAGAATAAAAACAAATTAATCTCCAACCAAACAAATATTGAATGATAAAAGAAAAGAAAAAAAACACTACCTATAATATGTGTTACGAGAGTAAAGATCCCAAAAGAAAATTATATATATTAATTGAAAAGAAAAACATATATATCTAAGTTGGCTACATGTCAAACTAAATTTGTTAAAAGATCATTAAAGATCCATCTTAGAACCATATAATTTTGAATTAAAACTATTAACCTGAAATATTCATGTAAAAAATCTATCATTTTTTCATCTCATTAATGATATATAAATGTTATTTATTAATATTATATAATAGATTTATACCCCCTCAAGCGAAAATAACTCTTCAGTTTTTCCTTTTCATTAAAACAACAAGATTCAAGGATTATAAATAACTTTCGAATCATCTAAGTAAAATATTCTTAATTCTTACCATCGAAACATCTATACCTTGACTCTCGTAGCATTTATCATACCAAAACAAGAACAAGAACAAACATTGTTGCTCTTAAAATTTAAAGTTTTTTTTATATATATTACAATTTTTTATTTAAAAAGTAATAATTTTATCATTTAAAAAGTCTCTAAATCCTATATAAAAAAATATTTTGTTCGTGCCATGATTTTTACCTCTAATCATATATTTTCTAAGATACGAGAAATAAAATATAAATCCATGACTAATCTGTATTAAAATATGAAATAACCGTATTTACGATCCATCACAGGGACGATAATTTGATGTGGAAAGGCTCATCGGCAAGCTTCGAGCTGGCAATGCAGAAAATGTACGTATAAACAGTGTCAGTATTTATGCAAGACAATTACAGGCACCGAGGGAGGACTTGTAACGTCGTCATTCACCCTGAAATTTTAGGGTTTTCTTTTCATATTTTTTTCACGTACATTTTTTTATTGAACACGACAGGAAAGAGAAAGAGAGAGGGGATTGCAATGAAGATGAGAGGGAAAGCATTAATGGTGAATTATTGCTGAGAAAATTTATGGGGAAAGAGAGAAATAATGGCACTTGGACAAGACTGCACCTGCTCTGTACGACGGACCATGATATATACATATACTAGACTTTTTTTTTTTGGATAACGGGGGACCACATGACTCGGAAAACGCACTTTGTGGGCCCAGAGCATGCGTAAACCCCCCGGCTGTCCCAGACGTTTTCGAGGGGAGGTGGAACTCAGGGCTCGAACCTGGGTGATGCTTTGTGGCAACCCCAGGCCTTGCCGCTGCACCCCACCCTCGGAGACTACATATACTAGACGCTTAACCACGAGAAACCATATTTTTTCAATGATTTTTTTTATTATAATATAAATTTGAATAAAATAATAAATTTATACAGAATTTTTATGAAGTGTACTTTTTTTTTATAAATTACATGAATTTTAAATAGATATAAATTTATTTGTTTAGTGGATTTCAATGAAATTATCAGCATAAAATTATTATCATCATTAAAAAAATAAGATGATTTTGATGCTTGAATTATCGAATTCATTGTATTAGAATTAATTTATTTTATAATTCAATTTAATTAAACACAACAAACCAAATATAAATTATGAAAACACTTGCATTAATCAAATAACAAAAATAAATATTTTATTTTATATCTACAGAAAGAAGAAGATATCATTGAAAATTCATTCATGCATTATTGTCATTATCATGACTATAATATTTAAAATTATTATCAATATTATAACAAAAAATTATACCCGTAAAATTGAACATCAATTAAATATTATAAATTCTATTTAAAATTGTGAAAACCTCATTAATTTAAGAAGAAAAAAATAATTTAATCTAACTCCATTTTTCATGCTATAGATTTGCATGGGCTAGCAGAGACTACCAGTTTGGTGGGTTTCAGTTTTTTCTGTTGCTCTCTCTTGCACAGAAGTTAAAAGAGTTAAGTTACCTGATAGCATAGCATTCAATTTAAGCTCGAGCATCTGGGACCCGTGACGATCACTCAGTGATGCGTTTCTCACCTAACCATGAACCATAAAATAAGAAATTGAAAACCATTGCTTGCTGAAAAGGCTGGTAGAAGGTCCACATGGATTGTTTCTCATTGTAGTTTAGAAATAATAAAATACAATTTTTATGAATTTTTGTATGAAAATTATTTTAAAAAATAATCACAATTATACTTCCCTAAATAGACATTAAAACAGGGCAAAAGAACTAGCTCATTCCTCCCTATCATGCTTCTGCTGGGATTAATTCTTTAAAGCAATTAAATTATATAGAGATTTATTTGACATATTAAAAGATGTTTTTTAAAACTAAAATGAAAAGGTAATATCGTTCGTGAGGAGAGTAGGGGACAGTGATTCCGGTCGCCGATTACAAGTTGCTGTTGATCAGCGTAAAGTCTATTCAACCATAATAAATACAGTCGGCCACAAGTCAAAGAAACTTCACAGGGATGATTTGCTGTGTGAGGCAGATGACTCGCTCGTCTTATTCTGAGTCTGACAACCACTGCTGTGCTTCTTCCACAAATTTGCGATCGCATTTGCTTTCACATGCATCAATGCTCGGGACTTCCACGTGTTTATGGACTGAAACGTCCACGTTTTGATAGATTTCTTCTGTCTTCTTGCTGTTACAGAGGATGCTGCTGCTGCTTAAATTCACTGTAATATTCAAACCCAGCTTTGAAGTCTTCTTGCTTTTGTTCTTCTCCTCTTCACGTCATATCATGCGATAGGAATTCCCTGCTCTGACACAACAAAATGCCACAGACCACAAACATTTAAATCAATTTGGTTATGTGCGTGTTTCAAAAGATTTTCAGTTTGATTGGGTATTTTGGAAAATGGTATAAATTATATTTAGAGATTTCATTTAAAAACTTATATTTTTAAGTGAAATTGTTATTTAATATGATATTAAAGTTTTATTGATTCAGCAGTCATGTGTTTAAATCTCATCATCTTTATTTTATTTGATAAAAAAATCAAGCACAAGATAATATTAGCTTCTGTAAGTTTCAAGTTCAAAGAATTTTCATTTGAAAAAATATATTAGAAAATAATATAAATTATATTTTAGAATTTCACCTTAGAACTTAAATTTTTAGATAAAATAATTACTTAACACCAATTAACTCCGGCATGGAACGATAAAAAAACCCGAGTGAAATGTAAGAAAAATAGCAACAATTGACTGAAAAATATAGAGAGAAGAAGAGGCAATGAAAAGCCCTCCAAATACTCATCAATTGCAGGAAGAATTTCCCTGTACAAATAAACTAAACAAAATACAATGAAGTTATTGATTTTTAATTAATTTACAAATACCATATTGTCATATGGCAAAGACAATAGTGCCCTCAACCATGAGAGAGATTTCTATTTTCAAAAGAACGAATGGTCAAAACAAAACAGTACTGTTTTCACCAACCCTTTGAGGTTATATCATTAATAAGGAATATAATTAAAAGCTTGTGAAGGGCTAGTTCTTGCCCTTCGAGGCCGTGTTCCAGCTGACAGTCATTCTGCGCTGCCACATGTCCAGGATTTGAAGGGTGTACGTGAATCCAGATCTCTCTATCATATACGTATACGCATACGTATACGAATGAGTATAACGATGCTAGGATAGCTAGGATAAAAAAAGTATGACAGGATAAAAAAACCATGTTTCATAAATCAGAAAATCTAATGCAATATCTAGGAAGAGAGATTAACCTCTCTATTTTATAACCACCAAAATATAAAAATATCAATACCCTCTTCGTTTAAGAAATTCTTCTGCAGTGCCCAACAAATTACAGAAGCGGCAGTTTTCTTATTTCTAAAAGCTTAGATAGTAGTGTGACAGCGTTTATTTCCTACTTTCTGAAATTTATTTTAAATAATAACATATTAAAAAAAACTTTATCAAGAAAACTTTTTGAAAATACAAGTATTTATGATGAAGATAGGAGAGAAGGTTTCGTATCAAGTGATCAATCTTTCATTTATGATGTCGGCTATGAGCAGTATACTCGTACACCACGCAAGTTCTTGCATTTAATAATAAGCCGCGGGTCCTCTATGCGCCACCTGCCACAGAAATAGATAACATGTTTCTTCTTTCATCATAAATGAACGATCATTCAATGCACTCTTCCCAGCTTCTACTTTTTTTTTATTTTTTATTCAGGCTCCAGTGTTTTTCACATTTCTTGACTAGCACTGGAAATCACCGCCACTATCATCCCATTTCTACAAGCCAGGCCTTTGCACCCACCGGCTGGTGCCATGGCTAGCATATTTTCCACTAGGACTTTCTAGCTAGCATCTCCCGGCGATGATGGCTCGCAGCAGCAGGAAATGCAAACTCCGGCCATATGGCTCCTGAGTGTTCAGGATGATTTGATTCGGCTCGTGAAAATGTACGCGTACTTCTGAGTTTTGATGCGAGCACGGGCGGGGGTGCAGCCTCGGGGTTATGATTCCATGGCAGCAAAAATTTATAATAATAAATCATAACCGTAAATGCTGCCATGCAAATACTTTTTTTTTAAAAAAAATAATAGCAAGCGATGGCTGAATTCACGGTGGACTTTATCCAGGAATTGCAGGCCGTGAATCAGACTTCAACCACATCGAGAAAACATTTAAACGTTCTCCCCAACACAGCGCCGTCGCCCTGAGTCAAAAGGACCCAGAGCGGGAAAAGTAACTTTCCTGTGATGAAAATGACAATTTATAATGGAGAGAGAGAGTGAGGGAGAACCACAAGTTTTTCAAAGTTGATGACTTTATTCAACGAACAGGAGAGCAAGTGGGGGACGGAACCCATCTCTATCTCCATGCATTACAGCCTTCATTTCAACAGTAAGAAAACTAGGAGCAGAGAATATGAAACCAGTCTGTTAAGGAAATCAAAGGCAACACCAGAACTGGACCCAGCACCTATGTATCTGGGATTTCATAATCCGTTAAAACTCCATCCAGAAACCAACTAAAGCATTCCAGGATTAAACGCATACAGCAATCATTAAGTCTTCCACCAATAATATTTAGTTCGTAGAAGTTTCCCTCAGATGCATAGCTATATATCATCTTCGAATGCACGGCTTGAACCCTGTAACATCATCAGGAGTTGAATCAGGCCAGGCGTCGCAAATATCTGGAGGGACAAGTCCCCATTGACTAATCCATATTCCGGACTAATATTGCTTTCTGTTCAGAATCGGTAATTGGTATCTATTTCATCATTTCAAGTCAATCTAAGAAATCCAATCTTCCTCCTTTTTTTCTTTCTCTATAGCATAGCAAAGAATCAATAATGGAAGAGATTCGGTGAAAACATACAATGGTGATGGCACTCACCTTTGCTAATCACTGACGCCACACACCATTGTTGAGTGCAATGAGAGGCATCTACCAAAAGTTACTGGCAATATATTGCCTGATCAATATGTGGAGGAATTTGTTTAATTTCTGTTCCAAGTTCCTGCTCAATCCTATACCTGTGGAAAAAATAATTAGAAATTAGATGTCAGTAAACTCCTTAATAATAGATGCAAAGTTCCAAAAGAAGGCAGAGGAAGAAATGTATACAAGTTAAAGCGGTCTTCATAAGTGATCAAATTCACAGCTAAACCAAGGTGTCCAAACCTTCCTGATCGACCAACCTGTGTTTGAAACAAACATAAAGATATAAAATAAATTAATTTAGTATTGCTTGGAAACCTGTTTATGAAACAAAGGTAATAATATACAGATGTCTAATACAGTGTTGATTGAAAAATAGAGCATCCAACATACCCTGTGAAGGTATGTTTCTGAGTTCTTGGGAAAGTCAAAGTTTATAACAACATTCACTGCTTGGATGTCTATACCCCTGGTGAAAAGATCTGCAACAAACATCATATACCATCAGAACATTATTCAGTGTATATAAAACACAATGTATGACACCTTAAAAAAAAATCTCCAAATCTAGGAGAAATAATAATTCTACAAGTTATTAACATTTCCCGCAACATAACTCTACTTTAGAGTTGATCATTTAAAGTTTTTTACAAGCTATTACTGTGGTAATGTAGCCTATTTATCGAACTTCATATCTTCCAACTATTTAATGGCACTTTTAATTAAACTTGGATTTAGTCCCTACCAACTTGCAGAGAAACTAAGAACTTCATCTAATGTACAAAAATGTCATACCAGCTTTTGCAATTTATAAAAGCACAGTAAATCAACTAACAAAAAGATAGGGACTCATAATTTCAAAGAGACACAGGTAACACACCAGTGCAAACAAGATTCCTGCATGCACCATTGCGGAAGTCATGAAATACTCTGTTACGATGGTCTTGCAGCATCTTTGCATGGATATAGAAACAGGAATAGCCAAGTTCTGTGATCTTTTTGGCCAGTAATTCTACTCGATTCACCGAGTTGCAGAAAAATGATTGATTGGTTTATTTGCAGCTGCATATAGACCACAATGGCATCATATTCACAAAAAAAGGAATAAAATAATTGTTTAGTTGATATCAAACCTTGGAGAAAAGAGTGTTCAAACAATGGACTTTCTGTCGTTCTTCAACGAAAGCATAAAATTGTGTAATACCCTTGAGAGTAAGTTCATCCATAAGATTGATAACATAAGGCTTCTCTAGATATCTATCTTTGAAGTCCTTAACAGTAACAGGAAATGTAGCTGAAAACATCAAAATCTGACGATTTGAAGGAAGAAAACGAATAAGCTGCTCTATTGAAGGTTGAAACTCCGGGAGACAAAAGCTTATCAGCCTGAGTAACAATAACAAGTAACATTCAGATGATTGTACCTTAGAAAATTAACTCAAGCATAACACTGATAATATTTAACATCAGCACATTATTTCATATCAGATAAGAAACTACAAAAAGCAATCAGTAGAATTGAAGTTCAGTGAATGTAGCTGGGTTGGCAACATTGAACTGGCAAATGGGGAAATTTTCTTCCTAAAAAACTACAAGAAAAGGCGAAATCAAAGGAATAGCAGCACCTTTCAAGTGAGCACACAAGCATCATTATACTGCTAACATACCTACCATATGAGTGAAACATACCTACCACAAGCATCATTATACTGCTAACATACCTACCATATGAGTGAAACTACAAGACAATGGATAATTTACAAATTATATATACATTACATAGCATTGGGCCAGATTATTTTGGAGAAAAAATCCTAATCATTTTAAAAATGAAAAAAAAAGTAACAACGGGTGTTTTATACATTTATGTTTCAAAGCATTTATTTTCTAGAACTCTCGAAATAACACATCATTCTTCTCCCTCTCTACAGCAGCCAAGATCTCTATGCAGAGGGACTAAAGACCCAGATTTGGTCCTCTCTACCCTTGCTCTCAATCTTCACATTGCCATGTTAATTTCTCTCTATCCAAAAACAAATCTAGCTTTTTTTAAGAAGAAGAAAAAACGTCACTAATTGAGTTTAAATAAATTTTAATGGAAAAATATAGTGAGGGAATAATATTATCCCAGCCAACATGAACCAATGAAAAAAGAGTGCATTTATTTGTATTTCCTGTGCCAATTAATACAGCTGGTAAAAAAAATTCCTTCAACCTTATCTTCATGATCTAAACAGCACATGTTATTTCAGAAACCTGAAACCAATCTCCTGTACACATCAGTATACCTGTTTTAACAACTCTAAAAAGTTGATACAAAATGGAAGTCAGCTATAGTTATCATAAAAACTATCAAGTTATGTTACTGGAGACTCTAGTTGTATTAAAGCTTACCTCATCCAAAACAAGCACTGAACAGTCTTTCAGAAATGCACACGCCCTTTTTTGCAAGATCTAGTATTCTTCCTGGAGTCCCAACAAGTAAATGGACTGGTTGATATAAACGCATAATGTCATCTTTTAAACTCGTACCACCAGTGGTGGCCATCACTTGAATTTTCAAATGCTTCCCAAGCTCCTTACAAACCTGTGATGTCTGAAGAGCCAACTCACGTGTTGGCACAAGAATCACAACTGCATGCAAATGCATGCGATAAGTCAAATACACTTTCCACACTTGCTGATTTGGAAGCAGAATACATTTTAATAGCTTCAAATAAAATCAAGTATTAAGAAAGACTGCTACTTGTGAATTGTTTACAAATAACAAGCTCATGTTTCACTTTGCTTGAACAAATTGATCTTAAGATTGTACAAAAAAGAGGTCAGCTGAACTCAAATCATCACCCCACCATTATAGTGCTTATATCCCTAGCTTCTCATTTCATTATCACTTCATAAACTCTACAAAATAACATGTTCCTAAATACCACACTAGCCACCAGCAGTCATTATCACATCTACAAGCAACAAACCATATGCATACATTCATCTTTCCATTATCGGACATAAGGCTAATTAATTGGAGGCAGCCACAACATGTCACAACGCAAAAGACAATAAAGGCTGATTGTATGATGTACAAACTATCATAGTCAAATCATGCAACTAAAGCATCTCAATGACCTTGTGTGATTAACATGCACATAAATAGAAAATGAATTGACTGAAGATCAGACCTTGAATAAAATTGCTATCTTGGTCAATCTTTTCTAAGGCAGGAATGCAAAATGCCGCAGTTTTCCCTGTCCCATTTTTAGCTCTGGCTAGAATATCACTACCAGTAAGAGCAATTGGTATGCTCTCTTCCTGAATAGGAGATGGTCTTTCAAAACCCTTCTCATATATTCCCATAAGCAACTCACGCTTCAGAAAATAATCCTCAAAATCATTCCCTTTTGTGGCTGTCACATCCTGCAAAACAAAAGTATAAACAGTGAAACAGGATTCATATAGATTTTTCCTTTTATAAAATGTCCACAGATACACATGATGTTCACCAGCTCATTAATGAGACAGTACTTCCATAGTTCTTTTGACATTATAGCTGTGAAAGAAAACAAGATCCACCAGACTACAACATTGAACCATTTCCAACATCACCGTAGTATATTGAAGTCAGATGAATGTTCTTTACATGTGCAGAGCAAAGACAAGAGAGTCTAAGGTTACATAATCCTTGTTTAAGTCCAGAAATGTGTATGTAAAGGACATGCATCTGTTATGGTGCATGCATAAAAGTAACAGACATTATTCAGGACATTATTAGAGGAAAAACTCATTGATTTACTCAGAGGAATATTGGATGTAGTTACCAAAACATAGGGTACAAGTTTTGACTTTAACCTCACTTGATTTGCACTTGTCATTTAGTTAATTCCCAATTCAGAGTCAATGTACGACTCCATGGTCAGGATACATTATGTGTAGTTTCCATGCAAGTCAAGTCAAATAGTGATCCCAATTCCTCATCAGTAAAAAATTGCTATTACCCCGCATCCAGATGCTGAAAGTTGCTTGAGGCTCCAAACATAATAATAACTTTCCAAGTAGCAATCACACAAATTAACAAGCATATGAAAGAAAATTACAACCACCATGACTGTAAGCAAGTAAATATTTGATTAAAAAACCCTACCTCAGTTTGGTATCGTGTATCAGCTGGTGGTATTTTTAGCTTTGCCTTCCAATCTTGTGAGCTAGAAAGAAGCAGCAAAAAACAGGAGACCATAAGATTTCAGTCTACAACAATCATTGGAACCTTGCAAAAACACAAGATTGCACTATAAACAAAGCATAGAGTAGCACAAAGTATGCAGGGCAGGGTGATAAGGGCTAGAAATGTCAACAAAATCCCACAATCTGATGTTTCTCTTGCATATTTTGTAGCACAAGGGAAAATATGCGAGCAATCATCATGTCAAGAAAACCTTTGTGGCTCATTTTATAGCAAGGCCACTTTCTTGTCTCAAACCCATCAGATAACAGGCACTTCTAAAAATCTCCAAATGAATTATTATTATTATTCAACTGAATACAAGTCCCTTGATAGCAACTTATGTATTTTAGTTAGTCTTCAGACATCTCATTTTACAATAGAATATCCTAGCAAATTGCTACCAGTGCTTGAATTTAAGTGTACTGATTTAAGTATACTACATCAGTGAGAAATACAATCAATGCAGTCTTCCAGGTAGATTCCCTCATGAAAAGCGCATGTTGAATGTTAGCAAACCACTACCATTTGGAAATTCTAACTACTACGGTAGTCATTGCATTCTAGATGAATAGTCTTTAGCAAAACAAATCAGTAATCATAAACTGGCAAGCCTTGACACAAAAAAATGAGAATAACAACTCTTCTATTACTTCCTAGGACAAAAAAATATCAGTAGCAAACTGGCCTGTTACAAAAAAAACATCAAGTGTTCAAAATGGATAGAGTTATTATTTAAAAAAAAATTATGAAAATATATGGTGGAGATACTAAGAAACAAGTTCGAGTAAGGTTGAAAAGAAGCAAACCACTGAAACAACTTTAATTGTGAGACAGAAGGATGCATCAATTATTGCATAGGGAGTTACAAACAGTGAAGTTTAAATTAAAAATTAACAACAAACATCAACCAAACCACTTGTAGCAATAAGATAACCCGTGAACCTTCCTTTTGGAATCCGCCAGGTGATTCATTCTTGAGTTAGATGCTGAAACTTGTTCAATTTGCTTCACAATCCAAAAACAAGTAAACAACCACTAACTCTCAGAGCAAGATGTGGCAATTTATTAAATGCACAGAAAACAAATTCAACAGACGAATCTAACATGCCCTATCACCCACCCATGACGTCATGGCACCAAATGTTTAGCGCAGTACATCCGAACTAGCAGAGAACAACAAGTGATGCTCGCTTTCAGTCCAAGGTTTTTCGTCATCATTTTCTAACATCTTATAATTATAGCAAGCAATCTCTGCATTCCGATCCTTCCCTTACAGCATACTTAAAACACTACAGAAATAACATATACGGGGATCTTTTCCAACACTAGCAAACACTCATACGACATTTAAAATTTTATTTAAGCATAATAGCATACACAACTTAAAAAAGAGTATCCATATGAATAAAAGCTAACCTCGAGTCAACAGCCTCGGACTGAACAGTCTTTTCGACCTCGTCAACGCTCGAATCGGCAGCGGCTAGCTGATTCCTCCTCAACCACTGCTGCTGCTGCTGCTGCTGTTGCTGATTGAGATTCTGTTGATGATGATTATATTGTTGTTGGTGATGATTTTGCCCGAAATGTCTCTGCACGTACTGCTGTTGCGGCACCCTGGATTGAAAGTTAGGGTTCGCATTCATACCTCCGCCTCTACCGGCGCCGATCCCTGGTGGATACCTTCCTCTATTGTTGTTGTTCATCACAAAAAAAGACTAACCCTAACTAAGCAGCTAAATCACCGATTCAGATCCCAAAATGTGTACAAAAAACTAGAAACAAGAACGATCTTAAGCCTAGGGTTCAAGGTTACAACGGTAGATGAAAATACTTACAAAGAATCAATGAGATTTGAAACGGTAGCGTTTTGGTTCAAAGAATTAAAGACTAGACTTCTTTTGTAAGTTGAAATTGAAAATTTACACAGAGAGAGAGAGAAAATCTAGGGTTCTCTAATGGGGTAAATCGTCAATTAGCGCAAAACACAGGAGGTTATTCCAAAGGAGAGCGCTGGTTCTATAGGGGAGTGCAGAGGTGGTTTCTGCTTGGATGAAATCGTAAATTCGGGGAAAATTAAGGGTCGAAATGATACGGATCTGAGGAGGAAATGAGAGGATAGTGTGATTTTAGAACTTGCAGATAGAGATTTGATGACTTCGTTTTTGCAGGCTACGGGGAGAGGAGGTAAAGAGGAAGATTCTTCATGGCGCTTGTACTCTCTCTGTGTTTTGATGGTAAGGCAAAATGAGGAGGAAACCGTTTCTAGGGCTTCAGGATATTGTTCTGTTATTTGCATTTGTTGCCCTCCTTTGTTTAACATATTGCGAAACGCCACCTTCCTTTATTAAAATATTGTTTCATGGACACATCTTCGATGTCTCTATTATCGTTTATTTACAAATCATAACCATTTTATTTTATTTTATGAAACTTTAGTTCTCTTTTTTTTCTGTAAAGCTTGAAGGCGTAAATTCTTAAGATGACGCGAGAACCAAGAGGGCTTGAGAGGATGGCGAGTATATATATATATATATACATATATCAGTTTTATTTAGTGTATTAAGAAGTGTTTTTTATATATAAAATTGCGTTAAAATAACGTATTTTTTTCTTTTCTAAATTTATTTTTATTATTAATATATTAAAAAAATATGAAAACAGTCACAAGCAAGTCTTTTTTATCAAAGCAAACATCTGTGGGGCCGGAAGAAATTAAAGAAGAGAGTGAAGCTATAGAAATGTGCAAAAGCAAAATAAATTCAACTTAAGGGGCAAGGCAAGCATGATAAGATAGAGAATCAGAAGACAAATCATATAGGTACACCAACAAATCCACTCGTTTATTATGAAGAAAAGAAAATCAATCAGCTGTGCCAATCTTATCATATCGGACAAGCTTATATTAGCATGTTTCTGCTGAGTATTTGCTCTGTGGAACCACAAATTCCTACATCACCTTCATCAAACATAACAAGATAGAAATCATTCAATAGAATTACACGAATACAATGCAGAGGTCTTTACATTTTGTCCCATCATGGAGTTCAACTGATGTCAAACAGCCCAGGAAAGGAGGAAAAATGCAGAAAATAGATGCAGGAATACAGCTTTTAATGTCTCTAGATGCAGGGTCCAAAACTACTAGCTCTTGTTTGCACAAAAATATCATACCACCTGAAGTATTAAGAACATGTATTTCACAATCTGCCGTTTTCAGCGCCGACCTTGTCTTCAGCTTTTCCTGAGGTGGATGCCAACTCCACTCTCAGGTTCTCTAACTTTTCTTTCCATGTCATGGCATCCAAAGAAGCAAGAATTTCCTTCTTGACCTCTTCTTGCATTTTTTCTATTTTTTCGGAACTTGACCCTCTTGCTATTTCTGACTTCAGTTCCTCAACTTTGTCGCCAAGACCTGCGCCATTTATCACCCTTTCAATTTCTTCAGCTATCTCTTTATTCACCTTTGTTATTTTCTCTTGCAAGGAAGGAGGCGGGGGTGCTGCATTTCTTTTAGTTACCCCTACAATTTCCAACCCGACTGACTTTAGAAACTCAACCAGCTCCTGCTTAGTCCTCTCTGTTTGTTCCGCCAGATCTTTGTCTATTGCTTCGCCTTTTGACAGCTTTTCTTGAGCATTCTTCAAAAGTTTCATCTTTGCTTTTAACTCATCTGGAACCTTTTGGTTTATCTCTGCTTTCAGTTTCTCACTTCTCTCTTTTAGCTCAATGAACCTGCCAACCATGTTTAACTTTTCAAGCTTCTGCTTCAACCCAAGGTAGGCTCCCGGTCGTGCCAGATTATGCTGGAACTCTTGCATGATTTGGTCGACCTTCTCCTTTAAGTGGCGATTAGGGGGCTTATTAGGTTGGTCGTTTGAGGCTTTAGATAACTCCAATTTGACTGACTCGAGCTTCTCTTGCAAGCCCATTGAAATAAAAGCATTGGTAATCTCCTGGTCCAGGTCTTGCTTGAGCTTCTCAATTGCTTGGCTTGAAATTGGATCCGTCGCACTATTGGATTCGAGAATCTTCTTCTTCAAGTTTTCAAGCTCTAGCTCGATATCATCTTCCATTGGCTTGTTAATCTCAGATAGTTTCATGTTGCGCTTTCTCTCTGGTTCCACCGGCATGCCTTCTTGGAAACCTCCAATATACCGATACTTGAGCTTCCGGTGGTGAAGCAATTCTTCCTTGTCCATTTTTGTTAGTTCCTAGATACATGTTAGCATTGCATTAAGTAGTGGGGATGACTAGAAAACCAACAAAGCAAATCGGCAACAAAAGTAGAGCGCAAAATCATCAAGGGAGAAGTAACCAGAAAAAGGGAACAGTAACTAATATCGATTTAGTTGCACAGGGCACTATCTAATGGCAAAAATACAATAAGTACTTGAAAAAAAAGCATTAACAATTACATGCTCGACTAACTTTCTTTTTGCCTTCAATACTGGATATGCAATCTGAGAATGCCTCCAGTAGCAATATGTAGAATTTTAATAAGGGAACAGTAAAGGGACGAAATATGTTTATATTCAAATTTTTGAAACGATGTTTGCTTACAAAAAGGGTTGCAGATGTCCATGTAGGATATCACTTACCTCCATGGTTTGGATGATTGCAAACTTAATTTGTTGGGAAGTCCATGCAGGATCCACATGGGCACCCCCAAGAGGCTCCTGTAAATGATAGCAATGACATCAGCAGTGAAAAGCTGAACTGAAGAAAGTTGCTGAGTTGAATATATGCCATCATTATGCATTGGTGCTGAGAGAAAGGAAGAAATTGTTATGGGACCAGATTTGCATACAGGAATTATGCCATCAGCAATTTTCAGCCTGTAATGTTCTTGAGCTGTGATCTTCAGTTTCTCAGCTGCCTGGACAAGTTAGCCATATCGTGATTAATTAAATGGCCAAATCATCATATAAATCTAATGGTTCAACTATTAAATTACCTTAGGAGCTGCTTGAGAAGACTTCCACAATATGGCAGCACACGCTTCAGGACTGACCAAATAAACAACACCACAGAAATGATGAAAAGCTCAAACATCAAGGAATCGCTGAGAATTTGACCATGCAGAATTCCAGGAGTTTAAAAGCCACAGAGAAACTAATAGTGAAAGGAGAATTCGTTGTGAATATAGGAGACTCCATAATCAGAGCTAATGGTGAGAGGTGAATTGATCAAGCTTTCATATGTGCAATCGTAAGACTCTACTCTAGTTACAGACCAAATAGTAACATTCTAAAGAATGCTACAATTGCAATTGGAACATTCTAAATTTCTAGTTTCAACAATTTCAAATATCAGTTTACATCCCAAGAAGGTACCTAAACAGAAGCTGGATACTTTAAGCAGAGCAGTCTTCCTATTTGCAGCTTGATTGGTTTGTAAGACATTCTTCCAATTAACTAAAGAGGAATAGAGAGTCTATCCTCTAAAAACAACGAATGGTTTGGAACCCTGATGAGAACTCTACAGGTTTCGTAGATTGCAACTAGCAAATAGTACAATTTCGAAAAGAGAAAAAAATAAAGAATAAAAGAAAGTACTACTATCACCTTGCAACATAGAAAGCAGAGTTCTCGAGCATAAGCATTTTATTGCAACAAGCAATTGCAAGAGCTCCACCAGAACCACCTTCACCGGTTACAATTGATACAATAGGCACTTTCAGGCCAAACATAGTCCTCAGATTGTGGGCAATTGCTTCACCCTGAGTCAGAAGAGAACAATCCATGCATGATAATGGCATGGACGCATGAACTCTAGGCAACTTCTAAGGTAAGGGAAAGGTGTGCACATACCTGACCAAGCTCCTCAGATTTGAGATCAGCAAAGGCCCCAGGAGTGTCAACAAAAGTGATTATGGGAAAACCATGGTGATCAGCATATTTCATCATGCGCAAGGCCTTCCGATAGCTGTTTATGTCAATGCTTTAAGCATAAATCTAGTCCTCGCCAGAAAAAACATGCAAGAGATGCAAGGCCCATGATGACAATTTCAGTATTCTTTGCAACTCGCAAGAACAACTAATGATATTTTTATCTTGGCCAGAATTTTCTAAAATTGTGCAAGATGATTAAAATGTTTTGCAATTTGAAAGCTTCTTTTATTCATTTACTGTAACATTCTTGAACATACCCATGAGGAGTTGGCATTGCAAAGTTGCGAGCGATATTCTCCTTTGTGTTCCTACCTTTTTGATGGCCTATGAACATGTAGCTTTTACCATCAATGGTTCCAATACCAGTCACAATAGCTGGATCATCATAACCTGCACGATCTCCATGGAGTTCCACCCACTAAACAACGACGAAAGAAAAATCAGATATTAAACTTCATAAGTTAGTATAAATATTAAAAAAATGCCATACCTTCTCAGTGATATTGAATATATGATCAAGAACTGTTGGTCTGTTGGGATGCCTGGCAATAGACAGGCGCTGAATGGGTGTCAAGTGCGTGTATAAATCTTTCAGTGCCTGAAATTGAAGTTGTTAGAACTAACATATGCAATTAACATGAACATCAAATAGAAATAACAAATGATACTAACATAATACCTATCTATCAATGTTAGAGTTGGTAATCTATGCTGGTCCATCTCAACGATTTACTAGTTTCAGATACTTGCAGACATTATAAACAGAATTATGCCATACAAGTAGCAAGAATCAATGCTTCTATCAAAGAATCACGCCATATAAGTTGCGAGAATTATGTATTGCAGGGACCTTTCTCTTTTTAAAAAGTTAATGAAGACAAGGATCTCTTTGGATATCTAGTTAATCCAAATGCAAACTCATGCTAAATCTTGAATCGACAGAAAAAACTGAAATGGTTATAGGGTTATAGGTTATAGCAAGATTTACCTGCTGATACTTGTTTTCTAAAGTCGAAATTTGATCACTGAAATCCAGGCCAGTTTCATCTGCCATTCCACGTACCTGCAAGAAACACAATGAGCTATATTGCCTTGACAATAGAATTACACTAAAAATAACAAAGAAAAACAACTGACTGGCCTCAATAATTCTCTTTTCAAGATCAATCAATGGCTTCTCAAAAGGAAGTGTCACTGGTTTTGGTTTCTCAGTTGAAGGCTTGAAATGAGACAAGTAACTCAAGTGCCCACTAGTAATATTTGGATCAATATTATCAGGCCAGGGGTATTCATGCTTCTTCCATTTCTTAGCTCTTGCAATGACACGTACCCCTTTACACCTGTATCCATTTCCCCTTCTAAATTTACAACTTCTAATCAAATTTTCACCAAAAACATCCTTGACTATAGAAGCATATGAACCAAGTTCAATACATGGCCTCTCTTTGCCACAATTTCCAGCTGATATAGATAAGGCGGTGGCCATTTTGGACGACAGAAAAAATGTGAAGCCGGTTACTGGTTGTGGATTTTTAATCCAAGTACAGTGGAGAAAGAAGAAGATTATTGGCAGGGTTTTGCAAGAAAAAGAGAGAAAAAATGGATAAAAAGGGGTGACTGGACTGTTTTTACATTCACGCGCTCACTGGACTGTTTTTACATCACGCGCTGAATGGATTAAATACCTGCAAGCAAAATCTAGAAGGCGGACAAGTCATCACATGAAGTGGATAACTACTGCCATATCGGGACCCTCCACTCCTGCATCGTCCTACCACGCACCTGTTTCAATTGCAAAATCTAGTGCCCCCGTCTACTCGTAGTGATTAGCCTGATTTATTATAAAATAATTATAATTATAAATTATATATTATATATCATAAATTATTATTAATAAACAAGAACTAAAGTATGTATAGAAAATACTTAGCTATTTTTACCAATCACTCTATCATATTATATGGTGTAATAATGCATTTTTTTTAAAAAAATAATTTGATTTTCAAACTTTTGTTTTTCCACAATTGATCCCTTTTGAGCCCAAATCAACATCAAATTGCATGTTTTTTTTTGGAAGAAATGATTGAATCAAAAGAAAAGGATTGAAGTAAAAAGCATGGGTAACATAGGTGGTTGGTTTAAATTTTATTTCAAAAGTTTATTTGAATCCTTCATTTTTCTAGATATTAGGTGATTGGTCCTGTAATTTTTAAAAAAAAATACATTTTGTTATTAAACTTTTTTGTTCAGTTTTTTTGTGGAGGGGAGAGAGAGAGAGAGAGGGTTCTATAATTCTGATTTATAAAGAGAAAATTGTTGTTCAAAAAGATTTTGACCACCAAAATGATTGATTTTTGCGTCAAAATGTTTCATTTGATGATGGGATATTAAGATCATATGTTTTTAAACTTGTAAACACATAAGCATGAAAATATTTGTAATTTCATGTTTTTGGATGATTTTTTTGTTATTGGAGTATTGGATTGGTTTGACAATGTTTCTAATATGTTTACAGTGTATTTTTGGAAAAAAAATATATTCGAGATGAGTTTTTATAAAGAAAATAATTTTTTTTTCCATCCACGTAAGTAGTTAGACTCTAGAATTTCTAAACAACACGTCGTTTGTTTTTATTTTTGATAAATAGAATGGATGATGTGTTGTCTACCTTGTTAATCTTAATAATAAAAAAGTTTGTGCACCTACCTTTTCTTTATTTGGCCATGCTTACCAAACTCGCCAATGCCTAACCTCATTACTTTTTTTCAATTTTCTTATTTTTTATAATAACTTGTTTATATGTGTATTTTTAAAATTTATGTTTTAATTAACTTATATTTTCTATGATATTTATGAACTTTTTAGCCTTTTATTGAATTGCAATTATTTTTTAATTATATTGGATGAGTTTAGTTTTTGCATAAGTCAATACGATTCACTTGCAATTTTTTGTCTATATTTTATAATATTTTTAATATGTGCAACCTTGCATATTTTTCTTTTAATTTATTTAATAAATTTTACATGTATGTCTTATTATAAATCTGTTTTCATAATCAGACTCGTTAAACATAATCAACAATAAATATGTTGATTTATATTTGTCTCTTGATTTTTTTAATTATATTTTTATTTATTTTTAATTACCTTTTTTAAATGATTTATTTAATTGGATACGTGAATAATTTTTCTGATCTACATTTATAATTTATATGTAAAAAAAAATACGTCGAGAAATTCACATATGTTTAAGCTCTTTTTTTTTTATCATGTATTGGTGTTTTCAATTTGATTTTTATTTTTATAGTTTTATGTCCGTGACTCTTTTGTAAGAGTTTTATTGCTTTTAATTTTCAGAATCCAATCCAAGTCGATGAAATATTATTTTTATATAATTTTTAATCCTCGTTGATGAGAGGCTTATATGTATATTGCCTCTTTTTTCCCCCCTACATGATTCAAACAAAAGCAAGCTTATTTAATTGGATGATACTCTAGCTTGAATTATTAGGTTTCTTTTTCATTTTAAAAACATACTAGCAATGCCTAGATATCTTATGGGAAAAATAATATGGACTCGTAGTTTAGCCTAGACACCAATCTAGTAAAAAAAACTAAGTCATGGCATGCAAAAATTGTTTACACTCTTACAAACCATTGGAGACCGGAGTGGTATATTTTTTCTTCATTTTGATTCTTAAACTTTTCTTCTTCATTAAGTCCTTCAATCGCAAAATGAAAGGAGAATCTCTTCTTTTTTGTTAGCCGGTTGAAAAATAAAAGACAAGGATTGAGGTGAAAAAAGCACAGAAGACTGGGGATGGTTTCAAATATGGTGCAAGAAGTCAATTTAGTCTTTAAAATTTCTTAATGATGACTTTTTGGTGTTATAAGTTTTTTTAAAAAAATTTAATTATGATATAATACTTTATTTTTATAAAAAAAATTAAAGACTCATTTGCCACCATGAAGAGCAACAAATGGGCGATGAGAGAACATTTTGATCAAAGGTTGTAAATTTTGTTTCAAGTTGGTGTTTTATTTTTTCAGCGTGCTATTTTATGATTGTACTATTTATATTTTTATATATAATTAAATATATTAATTCATTTTTTTTAGTTTCAAACTCAAAAATAAAATTATTTAGAATTATGCAATTTAATCTAAAAAAACACAATAAAATGATTTTTTTTGAACAAAATTATGAGCATGTATAATATTATAAGAATGTAATCATCAATCTCGTAAGATCACTACATTATCTTACATTATACGGTTGCTCTGAAATTTTAACATAATATATATATATAGACACACACACGTTAAAAGATTCATCGTAAAATTTTATCTCAATCTAATAATCGGATTAAAAGATATGATTGATATTGTAAAATTATTCATTATTTAAAAAAATACTATTTGACCGAAACAGAATAAACGAAACAAAACTTAAATGAAAATTTTAGAATAGACCGAAATTTTAAAAAAGGAGAAAACTAATCCATTTTATTTCAGTTTTTTAAATGACAAGAAATCAAGAACACTGATTTTGATGTAAAAAAATTGAAAGTCAAGGGAATCAATTCCCTTGAATATCGTGGTCCGGAATATTGTAGATGGTGGCGTCAACTGCTCTCGCATGACATCTCAGAACTTGTACGGTGTCAGAAAGCTGCGTTGCCTCCATGATTGCCCTGCCCTTGCTTGATGGAGCGAATACTTGCGCTGTAGATTCTTAACTTTCCCTCTCTATGCAAACAACTGTACTGCAATGAACGCCTTCTTATTTACTTTTTATATATATATATGTTTGGCTGCGCAGTAGGGAATTGATCAACGAAATTAAATTAATTTTTTTTTAATTGAAAAATATAGGTTTTAAATGGAAAAAAATTGAAAATCACTTTATATAAAGACTCAAAAATTAAAATGATGTAATAAAATACTCTAAAGTAAAATATTATTAAAAAATATATTGTTAATATATAATAGAAAAACATATTGATCTGAGATACTAGTGCATATAAAACTTTAATATACATAATATTGTTATAAAATACATCTCAATACAAAACAAAGTTATATTATACGGTCCTTAAAGGATGTGACGTGATAACAGAGAGCTTGCGATATGCACAACAGATCTCGAGTACGAGTTAGGACGTGCATTCCTTATAAGAGTTTAAAACAATTGAGATTTTACTTGCTCACTTGAACCCACAAAATATGTTTTTCAGATGTTGAGATTTCTTAGCATAAAAAAACGTTATATCATACAATAACTATATATTTTTAAATCATATAAATTGTGTTATACAGTTAAAATAATAATAAAAAAAATATTCAACATTCTTCGAACACAAAAAAAAGAGGATATTTGTGTATCATATTATATTTAAGATATTTATATTATATAAATAAACTATATATAAATTCATGATATCATGTTCTGCCCCCACCGTTACACCTTTTATATCTCACTATTTTTTTTTATATAAGTGGTCAAATAGTTATATTTAATGTTCTATCTTGAAAAAAACCCATTAATTTAGTGATTTTTCAGTTTATTTTCTATGGCATAGCCAAACATTAAAGTAAAAATTATTTTTCAATTTAATTTTCATGACACTACTAAACATGAAGGTACCGGACTGCATACTATAACCCTCTTTAATAATTTTTATTTTTATTGTATGCACTGATAAGAGTTTTTTGAGTATTTGAGAGTATGATAGTTTATATTTTTTACTTGTAAAAATATTAAATTAATACTTTATAAGTGCTTTTCAATAATTTCATGTTAATATCAAAATAATTATAAAAATAATTTAATATATTTTTAAATTAAAAAAAATATGATGTATGATAATAATAATAAAACACACACACAAAAAAACTAGTATAAAAACGAAATGAGTAATAAAACGGTTGAGCTGATGGTACGAGCTAGAACTAGAAGTACACGGGCTTCATGGGTCTGCATGTCACGTATCACCATGGACGTGGCGTAAAAAAAAGAGATAAAATATTATTTTTGAAATTATTTTTTATATTTAAAATTTAAAATAATAAAAATAAATAAATAAAAAAT
Organism: Salix viminalis; assembly: GCA_029228465.1. NCBI lineage: Eukaryota > Viridiplantae > Streptophyta > Magnoliopsida > Malpighiales > Salicaceae > Salix > Salix viminalis. The sequence continues at coordinate 7,410,109 of CM055439.1, forward strand.
ATTAAAAAAAATAATTTTAAAATATATTATCAAACACCCTAACCGGTGATTAAACTTAGACCGAGAAAGATAAAGATGAGTTGACCCCCACTACACGTGACTTCATGCTAGTAAAAAACAGGACACCCGCGATGGTAAAAGACCAAACTAGCCATCCCCTATTCTCCACCCCACTTTTAACCTAGACAGATGATAATGCTTGAATTTTCAGTGCGACCGAAAGCTAAAAAGCTAAAAATGAGATAATTTTATTTAATAATTTTAATTTTTAAATTAAACAATTTTTTAATATAGGATAGTGATTATGAGTTCAAATCTCTCCATTTTCTTTCTATTTGATAAAAATCAAATACAAAATAATATAAATTTATATGCAAGTATCAACCCCAAATATTTCACTTCAGAAAATATATATTATAAAATAATATAAATTATATTATAAAATTAATCTAATATTTTAAAATCTTTAAATAAAATGATTCTTTAACACAGCACTACCTAATCATACACGGGCTCGCATGATGGGCACGACATGGCTGGCACACCATTTAAACAGTCTGGTTTGGGTTGGTGGGTACCTTTTTTTAGACAGCTGATAGCATATCTTAATCCTTAACTTAAGAAATAAATCAACAGCAATCATGTCAAGTAGCCATGACAGTTGGTTTTTCTTTTTCCTGATTAAAATTTTCTTTCCCCCCCGATTTTGCCTCCCTCACAGTTTTTCCCTAGAAAAAGTCAGAGCACCAGACCTTTTTTCACTCCAATCCAACAAGTTTACACCCACAATTAGACGATTAACATTCTAATTTTATCTCACAGATGTTTGGGATCTCCAATCACGTGTCAGCTTCATACAGGTCGATCCAAAGCAATTTGCACCATTGCAAGACAAGCCAAAACCTTGTGACGATCTTGATATAAATTAGTTTTGTTTTGACAAGAGAAAGACTTCTTTGTTTGATTTCCATGTGTCTGAGGAGGGAGCGAAGAACAACAACCCCAGGGTGCTTTTCATTGTTCGGACATCTCTTAGATCCTCGGACAACTTGAACACAGAGGATTTCCCGAGTTCCAGGATCATTACAGGGAAGGAGGAATAAAAAGAAAGAGCAATGGCATTCACTGGAACCCTAGATAAGTGCAAGGCTTGTGATAAGACTGTTTATGTTGTCGATATGATGTCTCTTGAAGGAGTGCCTTATCATAAATCCTGCTTCAAATGCAGCCATTGCAAAGGAACTCTTGTGGTACGTTTTCCTCTTCTTCCAGCTGAGTTCTGCTTCCTGTTCCTGCTCTTTCTTTTTATGTTTTCTCTCTCTTTATAATCTTAGTGCTATTTAAATGGGATTTTATATTTATCTTAAATAATTGTGCAATAAGGGTTTCCATTCAAGGCTGAAGGCATTTTATATTAATATTCATGTATCCAAGTTAGATTGATCAACTGGGTCTGGAAAAAAGCAAGCCAGCACTCAACCTTGGTGGAATTTCCAATTCACGGATTAGTTATTTGTTGCTTTTAATTATCATTTTTGGCTTCGGAGTTGTGACAAATGATGTTCCGCGATTGAAATAATTCTGTGTATGGCAGATGAGCAACTACTCATCCATGGATGGAATCCTCTATTGCAAGACTCATTTTGAGCAGCTTTTCAAGGAGGGTGGAGATTTCAGCAAGAATTTTCAGAAAGGTGATATTTTTTTCTTACATGTCCTCTCTCCAATTCTCTTACAGTGCTGTTTCAATGGGATGCCATTGTTTGATTAATTTTCCCCCCATATACATTAGCAATTTGATGGCATTTTCTTGCAGGGAAGCCTGAGAGGACTCATGAACTGGTACAATATCCACAATCTCCATTTTAAGTGCTTAGGGTGTGTTTGGATGTCCCACAAAGTGGTTTGTGGTGGAATTGGGAAACCATCCTGATGAATGATATTTTCTGGGATATTTCAAAACACATTCCAGCTTTCAGATTTTATCATTTTCTTCATTGACGTTTTAATAACACTATAATTTCTGTGTATATTCACAGTCTAGGACCCCCAGCAAGCTATCTTCAATGTTCTGTGGAACCCAAGACAAATGCTCCACTTGCGGCAAAACAGTGTACCCATTGGAGAAGGTTTGTTTTCAGATCTAAACTTAAATAAAATTCATCAGGTCCTAAAGATCTGCATTTATCAGAAAAACAATGAACATATTTTTAGCACAGCTTATCTGTTCTAGATGGATCTATCTGATAAATGTTTTCAAGTCTCTGTTATTTTATAGTCATGCTTATGATAATAAGCACAAATGTGCTGTAACCACTGATGACATAGGTTACTATGGAGGGAGAATGTTACCACAAGCCATGTTTCAGGTGTGCTCACGGTGGATGTCCACTCACACACTCATCTTATGCTTCTCTTGATGGAGTCCTCTACTGCAAGGTCCACTTCGCCCAGCTCTTCATGGAGAAGGGAACCTACAGCCATGTCCTTGCATCAGCTGCACACCGGAGATCAAATTCCACGCCGCCTCCTGAACTGGCCGAGTCAATCCCGGAGGAAGGAGCCGCCGGGGAGGAGGGAAAGTCAGCAGAGCGATCTTAAACAAAGCACACCATGTTTTCTTGCATTGCCATCTTTTCGAGTTGCCAGAACTGCTCTGAGTTTTCATGTTGTTGAATATTATTGCCGGAATGTGTTCAAAGTTTGTTTTTGGATTTGACTATCTATGTTACCGATGCCTTTTTACAAGATATTGAATTGCACTGGTATTTACAAATTCCTTCTCTTGCAATTTAATGCTCCTGGCAACAGGATACAGGTGAAAAACTCCTTCTCCAGCCAGCTCCCTTTAAAGTGTGGATCGAAGAACAGGATTATGTTGGATTTCAATTATTAATATTATTGTTATCAGAAAAAAAAAACTAAGAGGGGTTCTTGGAGAAATTATTGTGGATTACAACGACAATTCTTTTTTTTGTCCCCGGGATTTTTTTTCAATTTAGTCCCTTAATTTTTTATTTGCTCCTTAAACATCTTGTTGATTTGAGACTAGTCTTATAGATTTTGTTAAGGAACTATCTTACTAATGCGAACCTTGTGATCACGTGGTCGCGCAACCCACAATGAAGAATGAAATCTGATCCCAGAAAGCCGAAATAGGTCTGATAGGAGTGTGACACAATGAAAACCTGCTCCAAGACACCAACATTATTGGAATGAGTAGAATGACGCTACGAAGCCAGTTGATCTTTGATAAGTCGGATTCAGTTCGTTAAGGAACTAGAGAATCACTCTCACACATAAACTGAAAAGTTCAGAATTAAATTTAGCTAACATGAGTTTAAATAGTCTTTTAAAAACTAACCCTAATTGACCCCTTATGTGGACTTAAATGAAGTCCACTCAAAATTGACCCAAACCCCTGAGTTGAAAAGCTCATGACTTACTCCAAATAGGCCTTGAATCCTAGTTGAAAACAAAGTCTTAATTAAGCCCGAACAAGCCTTGGGCTCTAGCTAACAAAATTAAATAAAGCTCATAAGTCTTATTTATAGCTTTTCATCCAGCCCTTTAATCCTATAAACAAAAGGAAAAGGTAGCCTATAAGTCATTGCTGGTGTTTCTGGGCTGGTTCGCATCACTTACCTAAAAGTTTGAGCTATTAGGTGAAGTCCTATAATATTATTTATATTGTTCTCTAACGCATACCCTCGAGTGAAAGTCTTTTAGACTTAAAACTTGCACACAAACCCGCTTTATCTTGTGCTTTATTTTTATCAAATAGAATGAGGGTGGTGAGATTCAAACTCGCAACTGCTGGATCAACAAGGTTCTAATACCATGTTAAAGAACTATCTCATCTAATAACTTAAGCTATTAGATGAGACCACAAAATATAATTTATATTATTCTCTGTCAGATTTATTTCTCGTGTTTGCTTAAGGGCAAGTCAAATGGTAAGAGCTATTTTTAAGAGTCAAATCTGTAAAATAGCTCTTTGAATAATGTTTATATGGTTTTTTTGTTGATGTGTGTTCCAATGGTAAAAACCATTTTGGAGAGCCATTTTTTTATATTATTTTAAATATAGTGCAATTATTTTGTATATAGTTTAATTATGCAATTAATAAGAATAGGTTATATAATTAAATATTTTTTTTTTAAAAACCCTTCAACAATATAATTATTAATTTTTTTAATTTAATTTAAATTTTTAAAATAAAAAACCACATAACATTGAAAATTTTAAAATATTATAAAAATCCGTAAAAAATTCAATTTTATTATCGTTGAGTGTTAGAAGAACTTTAAAAAACAAATTGAATTAAAATTAATTTTATAATATGATAAAATATATTTAAAGCTAATTAAAAATAATTATTTTTTTTACAATTAATATAAGTAATTTATATAATTAAACAACTGATTTTAAAAAATCCATATTATAATTATTGATTTTTTAATTATATTTAAATAAAAAAATCAAATTTAAAATAAAAAACCTAACCTAAAGAGTATCCCAGCGCCCCACCCCCTGCCTCTCTCTCTATCATATGAAATAAAACACTAATTTATAATTTATGGCTTTTCATCTGGAGGATGCTACAAATAGCTCCTGAGACACGGAGAAGCCATTTTAAGAATTTATAACGTAAGGTTTGATCTGAAATTTTATATTTGGATTTCAGATTTTTAGTTAATAAGACCGAAAAGAAAGAGACTAAAGACAAGGAGGAGAAACTTGAGATATAGGGCATCGCATTTTATAAAAATTATAATTTTTGTACTTTTTTTTTATATATTTTCTGATATAATATTATTAAAAAGACATTTTAAAAATAAAAGAATGTTATTTTAATATATTTCTAAATAAAAAATAATTACTATTAAAAAATCAATTTAACTCCAAAGGTCGTCAAATCCTGACTTGTTAGATGCTGCCCCATTCGAGGATATACTCGAGACAACAAGATTTTAGCGTGACCTTCACCCCCACAGAAGAAAGAAGAAAAAACATGAGTGCAGATTATTTCTTAGTCCCTGGGTTTTGAACGAAATTATAAATTACTTCTTCATGTCTGAAAATCTATTTCTCTTAGTTTCTAAACTCTTGCTTTTAAATTTCTATTATATTGTATTTTTTCTTTAAGAGTTTTCCTATGATGTTTTTGGATGATATTCTTTTTAAATAAATTAAATTAAAATAACTCGACACTTCAACATGAATTTGATATAAAAATAAAGTTATATAAAAATGTTATATATATATATATATATATATATATTTGTCAACTATATATTTGTCAACTAGGAAGATATTAATTTGTTTATATATATATATATATATATATATATATATATATATATATATATATATATATATATATATATATAAACAAATTAATATCTTCCTAGTTGTATATGTATATATATATAAACAAATTAATATCTTCCTAGTTGACAAATAAAAAGGCAAGGGACTGACTTATTATGTTTTTTTTTAAAAGGATTAAGATGTAATATCGTTTCAAACCAGTGTCTGACTAAAAAACTAACATAGGAAATAAAGAATATCCAGCAGCAAGTGAGAGTATCGAAACCCAGCTGACGTGTATATGATCAACCAAACAAAAAAACAAAATAATAACAATAATACACCAATAACTGAATTTCCTGCCCCTTCCAAATAATTTTCTTTTTTTATTTTCTCACTTTCCAAACAAAGAAAAGAAAGAAAAATTCAGTGGTGAGCTCCACTACTATATTACTACCTGTCGACATTTCTTTCGAAGCTCTCTCCCTCCCTCGTTTCTGCCTTCCTTGATTAAATAAATAAAAGAAACAACCCACAAGTTGATTTTGTTTATTAGGCAGGGTTGCCGTGTCATTTTGTACCTTAACAAACTCCGCCATTGATTTTCTCATAGCTTTGAGTCCTCGTGATTGGTTAGTTTCATTTTCTCTTTATTTTTATTTGTATGCACTGATGGGTTTTTGCTCCTAATTCCATTCCTTCTTGTTTTTTTTTAATGATTGATTGTAGGTGTTTGATTAAATGCTTAAGCGAGGGTGATTATCTGTTTTGCAATAGGGCATGGAGTTCGCGTGTAATTTTCAGCAAACAAATGCATTTTGCAGCACACAAGGTACTGATTATAGGGTGTCCAATGGGTTGCATTCGAGATTTAAATATAGAAGTTATGGGTATAATGTTGTTGATTTGAAGATTGTTTCGAGAGAAAGACCTTCAAAGAAATTAAAGAACAGTGTTCTTGCACATGGCGGTGATCGTGGAATTCATAGTCGCTTGCGTGTTGGTGGGTATTCAAGTAATCCTTTGTTTTGCAATTTTATTGATGGATATAAGGGATCGAGAAGTGTTAAGCTGCGGTGTCAAGGTAATGATTCCTTGGCATATATTGATGGGAATGGTAGAAATGTAGAAAATGGAGAGGGTAACGATGAGAGCTTGAGAGCAAAGTCTAGTAGTGGCTTTGGCGAGGAGGATGGAAGAGGAGAAAAAGAAGTGGAGACTGGGGTGGTGGTGGAGGCGCAGAATTTGGATGAGTTGAAGGAATTCTTACACAAAGCGACGAGGGATTTGGAAGTTGCACAGCTTAATAGTACGATGTTTGAGGAAAAAGCACAGAGTATATCAGAAACTGCAATAGCTTTGCAAGATGAGGCTGCAAGTGCTTGGAATGATGTCAACTCAGCACTTGATAAGATTCAGGATATTGTGAACGAGGAGGGTGTTGCTAAAGAAGATGTTCGAAAGGCAACAATGGCTCTTTCTTTGGCTGAGGCAAGGCTTAAGGTGGCAGTGGAGTCATTAAAAGTTATGAAAGAAAGGGATGATTCATTGGAGGGTTCAGGAGAGGGTGACGCGGAAATTGATGGTAAAGAAGATTATGAGACAGTTTTGGCTGCTCAGAATGATATTAGGGACTGTCAGGCAAATTTGGCAAATTGTGAAGCAGAGTTGAGGCGCTTGCAAAGTAAAAAGGAAGAAATGCAAAATGAAGTAGGTGTGTTGAATGAGAAAGCTGAGAAGGCACAAATGAATGCTTTGAAAGCAGAGGAGGATGTTGCAAACATTATGCTTCTAGCTGAGCAAGCTGTTGCCTTTGAACTTGAGGCTACTCAACGAGTGAATGATGCAGAAATTGCATTGAAAAAAGCAGAGAAATCTCTAGCTAGTTCTCGTGTTGATATCCAGGAAACAGCCCGGGGGTATGTATCTGGTGATGAGGCTGTAATCGAGGAGCAGAAGATAGGTGGAGGAAGTGCTTCTGATGCTGAGAAAGAAAGAGATATGACTGTCAATGGTGATGTTTTAGTTGGTGAGCCTTCAATAGATAGACTATCTGATAAAACCAGCCAGAGTTCTGAAGAACTATATCTATCCGATGATTCTAGTGACCGTGAGAATGGAAAATGGAGCTTGGACTCTAATAAAGATACTGAAGCAGAAGCTGAAAAGTCAAAAAGTGGCGATCAAACAAAAAAGCAGGAAATACAGAAGGACTTGACCTGGGAGAGTTCATCTTCACCTCTCAGCGCTCCCAAGGCATTGTTGATGAAATCTTCTCGTTTCTTTTCTGCATCCTTCTTCTCTTTCAGTGGAGATGAGTCAGAGGTGACAGCAGCATCAGTTTTTCAGGGCCTCATGGAGTCTGCAAGAAAGCAATTGCCCCAACTTGTTCTTGGCCTATTGCTGTTTGGAACAGGGTATGTATTACTGTTGCCCTTAAATTGTATTTTCATCACTGTTAATACTCCTCCTTTAAGACACATGTAACCTGTTCCAATGAACGTAAGATACTAAAAATATTTTCAGGTTATAAATAAAATGAGATCGTAAAGGTGCATCAGCAGAGGTAATCACAAAATGTCATGAAAATTCGATTCCTTATCAAGGCCTTTCTTGGCATCTATTGCATTTTGCTTTATTGCAACTTCCAATAGAGAAATGAACTACATCTTGGTTATGATGATCTAGAGGTTTCTGAAGGCTATTTCAATAGGTTCATGTCTCACTATCTGCTTCTGTTAATAGTCTCTTACATGTAGTGTAGAGCTTGCCTTCTTTTTATCAGAGTGTACTGAACTGTGCACAGATTTGCCTTCTACTCTAATCGAGTGGAGAGGAGTACTCAGGTGCTTCAACAATCAGATATTGTCACCACTAGCATTGAAGAGCAATCGGATATTGTCATTACTAGCATTGAAGAAGCTTCATCAAATGCAAAGCCTCTGCTTCGACATATTCAGAAACTCCCGAAGAGAGTCAAAAAACTAATTGCAATGCTTCCTCATCAAGAGGCATAAGTTCATACCACCCTTCACTTCTGCTTTGGATCTGAAGTCAAGCATGTATACATACTTCCTAACCTGTTTCCTTGTTTTGATAGATGAACGAAGAGGAAGCATCTCTCTTTGATGTCTTGTGGTTGCTGCTTGCTAGTGTTATTTTTGTGCCTATATTTCAGAAAATTCCTGGAGGTGACATCAATGTATTTAGTAGATAATTTTTTTGGTACCTTTGCACATGCTTTTAGAGTTCCAATGTGAAATTTCTAAGAACTTGTATTTTATTATTCTTATTTCCTTAGTAGTTCTTTTAGGCATTTTTTCCACCATATAATCAATTGTGGTTTCCTGAAGCTAGTCCATATAATAGTGTATTGATTGTTGTTGTTTGCCAGTTTTCCATCTGACCATTATCTATATTCATGTCAGCTTCTTGTTTTCCAAAACGAAATTGGAAATTTATATGATCCTGTTTCACTGACTGTGTTCCGACTGCAATTCCAGGCAGTCCTGTCCTTGGATACTTGGCTGCTGGCATCTTGATTGGCCCTTATGGTCTCTCTATCATCCGTCACGTGCATGGTACAAAGGCGATTGCTGAATTTGGAGTTGTTTTCTTGCTATTCAATATTGGCCTTGAGGTGGAGCCCTTACATCTAGATTATGTGGCTTGAATTTAAGATTCATCCTAATTTAAAAAATTGATGCTGAAGCAGTCTTCTGTCTTTTATAGCTCTCTGTTGAAAGGCTTAGCTCCATGAAGAAATATGTTTTTGGATTAGGCTCTGCTCAGGTACTTGGAACCCCCCTCCCTCCCCAACTTTTTTCATTTTCTCAATCCATCTTTGCTCTGAGCTTTCTATTTATATCTTTGTTATCTTCCATTGTCAATGTGCATGATGCAGGTCTTGGTGACAGCAGTGGTTGTTGGCTTGGTTGCACATTTTGTTTCGGGGATTCCTGGTCCTGCTTCAATTGTCATTGGAAATGGCCTGGCACTATCTTCTACTGCTGTTGTTCTACAGGTAGCAGAAATTTGCAGAATTTTCTTTAAATTTAAGCATTTCAGCTTTCTCAAACTAGGACCCCCTAATTTCTGAAAAATAATTTTCCTGATCAACTACAAGATTCCTAGACCAAATATTTTAGCCTTCTAGTGTCCACAAGGTTGTTACCCAGCAAAGTGCTAAATCTAAACTAACACCAATTGTATATTTCAACATCTAAAATCTCAGCATTTTGATTGCATATCTAACATTTTTGTTTCTTACTCAAGTCATGTTTTGGATGTAATCTGTTAATATTATAATTGCACACTTGTAATTGTGCGAGACTCCTCTCACTGAAAATGAGCTTCTCATCAAGGCTCATTTCTTCCATGGACCTGTCTGTGAAATCTCCAAATACTTATTTTGATGGACAAGAGAACTTATAGATGGCGGTCTTAATTGCAGGTGTTGCAGGAGCGAGGTGAGAGCACATCACGTCATGGACGTGCTACTTTCTCTGTCCTACTATTCCAGGTTATTCCACAGTTCCCAAAAGAGAAATGAAAAGGATCATCTTATTATTGGCATTTTTCTTTTCTTGATGGTCATGCTATGCCACAGGACTGGTTCTCTATTCTCTCAATTTCTTGTATGAATGTCATACGCATTCGTCTCATAATAATATTCAAGATGAGACTATAATTCTACCGTTGTGCATTGTAAAAGTTACACCTGTAATCATGTAATTTCCCAATCTTTGCGGGGTAGAAATTTCTCCATGTAATTTCTTTGAGATATCTTTTAATCCATATTCATGCTATGTAGTCATGTTGTTGCAGTGGAATCTTTGATCTTATCTATTCTTTTCAGGATTTGGCTGTTGTGGTGTTGCTAATACTCATACCCCTTATTTCACCAAATTCATCCAAAGGAGGGGTAAATATCAATACTTGTTTGTTTATATTTTGATATAGCGGTGAGCTTTTGATTTTGTTTTGCTTTGAAAGTCAAAGAACTTGCAAATATTTCTGCTATTCTATGGGTCATAATCAATGACTTATAATGAGCAACCTTCCTTGCATTCAATTGGAAGCTAAGTATTCATTCAGTTAATTTATTGGTTGAAGTGACACAAATGCTTCACTGCATATCAGTCTGTATCCCAAATGGAGTCAATTTGTCTATTTGTTTCTTGATAAATGGCTGTAGAATGATCAGATGGAATTATCCATGTTGCAAAGTAACTTAGTTAAATACTAAAAAATTTGTAGCAGATACAGATATTACAATGATCCCAATGCAATGCATATGATAAATCATAATAAAATACACTATTTGATGACTGCTAACAAATTGCTGAAACTCTCTGAATTCCGTGGAAAACAAGAATGAGTTTTATTGATAAAACAAGATTTCATTTGATGGAAGAGATGTTCCAATTATGACAAGGTGGATAATCTTCTACCGTGAAATCAGCATCTGAGAAATAGAAACTACAAGACAATAGTATTCTTTATCCCTTCCAACTTTTAGTAAAACACTTGTTTAAGGTACATTGTTTGCTGATAAACAATAATACCTACCAAAAGAACAGAGGGTAAGACTGCGAGAGAAGAAGCAGAAAAGTGTTCCTAGCAATATCACGCGAAGCAAAATCTCAAGCTTTATGTGCCCATTTTACAATGACTTAGTAAGAAACATAAAATAGGTCTTGTAAGATTTACAGAAAAACAGAAAGGAAGCCAAATGCAGCATGCCTGTTCATAAATTCCAAATTCCATTTGGATACTAGTAGGTTGCTCAATGAATAAAAAGTTTATTATTGTGAAGTTTTGTCAGTGTGTGGGTCATACAGGATATTTTGGAGATAATAAAGGCAGGATCTGGAGTTCTGGATGCACGTTTTCTGTGTTCCTTTTTTTTTCAATAGCATCTGCTATTGAAAGATCAACCATAAAAAATGCAAATCTATCTTCTATTTCTTGTAGAATTTGAAATTGCATTTTCTGATATTGTCATTCCTGCTGGTGTTGCCTCCTATGTTGGTATTATAAGTGATATGATCTGCTGCTTTCCAGGTTGGTTTTCAAGCAATTGCTGAAGCTCTTGGGATGGCTGCTGTCAAGGCAGCAGTTGCCATCACAGCGATAATTGCTGGTGGAAGATTGGCAAGTCTTAAATTTTCTATATAATGGCATTTCTCCTTTTGATGCAAGTTATATCTTGAACTTTCCATTTCTACAGTTTTGATTGGAATTTTTGGGAATTCGTTATATACAAGCTGGCATTGACTTTAGTGGCAATGCATGGTGTCATCTGAACAGTGTGCTGATATTCCCTTTCTGTGATTTTGGCAGCTGCTTCGACCAATTTATAAACAAATTGCAGAAAATCAAAATGCAGAGATATTCTCAGCCAATACACTTCTTGTTATTCTGGGTACCAGTCTCCTTACAGCCAGGGTATGGAAATGCTTATTAGAGATTGTTTGACCATGTTTTATTTAATCTTATTGTTATTACTGTCGCTGTTGTTAATGAATTTGTGCCATTATCTTTTTGCTAGAGCAGGCTGGACTTTCCATGGCATTGGGGGCATTTCTGGCTGGTTTGCTTCTTGCAGAAACTGAATTTTCCTTGCAGGTTGAATCAGATATTGCCCCATATCGTGGGCTTCTATTGGGTCTTTTTTTCATGACGGTAGGTGTTTAAAAAAAACGCAGTCTTGTTTAAGATCTATCTATTTACTATGTGTAGTTCTCGTTTTAATTTTTTTTATAAGCCAATATGGTCCTTTCATAACAAAAAAAGGATTACATGTGGAATCTTCTTCTTTGTACTAGAAGAACAGGTCACCTCTGAAAGTACATTCTTCAAATGATTTTCTTAACTTTATTTTTATACAACTTATAGCATTGGTTATGTTATTAGACTGATGATATGCTACTGTTGAACTTGCTTGATTTTCGGTACTTTGATGATTCAACTATGTTGATCTCAATCATTACCTGTTAACATCTGTCCTTTTATGTTCTCAGGTTGGAATGTCTATTGACCCAAAACTTCTGGTTTCCAACTTTCCTGTCGTTATGGGATCATTAGCACTTTTAATTGGTGGCAAGACCATGATGGTTGCTTTAGTTGGCAGGGTTTTTGGTGTTTCAATTATATCTGCAATAAGGGTTGGTCTTCTTCTTGCTCCGGGTGGAGAATTCGCATTTGTAGCATTTGGTGAAGCTGTTAATCAGGTATCCTTTCCTAATTACTACATTTTTTTATGTTGCTTAAAATTTAAATGTGTTGTCGGCATTAATTCAACAAGGTATTGTAGTGTTTTGTACAAAGTCCACTAGTTGGTCTTCTATGTGTTATTGTTTCAAAATGTCTTTGTTACATTTCAAAAAGATAGAGAAATGATAAATATCTCGGTCATGATATTTGATAAGGAAAATATAATGACTCAATAATTTTCACTAATTAAACTGAGATACGAAAATACAATTTTTTCAATGATTATTTTGTAACTGAAAGTGATATTAATAATAAAAAGCATGTTTCCTGTCAAGTGCTACCTAATTATTGTCATTTGCAGGGTATAATGTCTCCTCAGTTATCATCTTTATTGTTTCTTGTGGTGGGGATCTCAATGGCCATTACTCCATGGCTAGCTGCTGGCGGCCAGTTAATAGCCTCTCGCTTTGAGCAGCATGATGTTCGTAGTTTGTTACCAGTTGAGAGCGAGGTAAGGTCACTAGCATATGAATTGATAGCTAATATTGTGAAAATCAGTTTTAGCCCTTACCTTGCTATTGGTAGTTTATTGAGCTTTATACTTAGTTGCATGGTGATTGAGTTACTATCAAAGAACCTTCTCATCTAAAAGCTTAAGCTGTTAGGCAAGGTATCATATTATGATTTATATTATTCTCTAACACCCCCTCAAATGAAAGTCATTTGAGCTTGAAACTTGCATATAGGTCCATATTACCTTGTGCTTAATTTTTATTAAATATAATGAGGGTGATGAGATTCGAACTCGTGACCGCTGAGTCAACAAGACTCTAATACCATGTCAATAAACCATCTCACCTAAAAACTTAAGCTGTAAGGTGAGGTCCCATGATATGTTTTATATTATTCTCTAACAGTTACAAGTAGATAGATACGATGAATTGTGAAACATGGGAGGTTTCATATAAACTATTGAAGCATCCTTATCATTTGGCAAATATGATGCTACCTGAGTGATGCGTCCCTGAGAAAATATGTTTTCATTATCGCCACTTATGGGAGGGGCAATAAATAATGAAAATAACCTCTCAATTGCATAACTGCAAAGCATGGATTTTGTATATGTGCTTTCAAAACATCCATTTTTCCCTTGCATATCCAGGTCAGAACCTGTTTGTTTTGCCTTTAAAGCCTAGTTATAAGACGTGGCTTGGTGGGTAAACCCGGTGACCTTCCAATCTAGGGCCTGGCCCAGGCCGGGTCAATAGAAAAACTTGGTCTTTTTTTATTACAAAAACGACATTGTTTCAGGCTTTTTTTTTTTTTAAAAGTGTCAAAGCTTGGGCTGACCCGCTGATCCATAGGTCAACCTGCCTCACCCACCATTGGGCCTTGGACCAGGTTTTATAACTATGCCATGATTTAAATTTCATGGAATTTTTTACTCTAGTTTTATAACAAATATTACAAGTGGCAAAACTGTGGCTTGTTTTTTGCTGTAATTTCATTCTCTTGATCATATTTGTATGACCTCATTTTTATGCTGGTGAGACTGCTTAGTCATGGTGTAAATGCTTTTGCAAAATCAGGCCATTCATTTATCTCCATAACTAGGAAACAAATAGCTGCATCCCATCCAACAAGGAAAACTTTTATTCTTTATAGTCCACTCTATCACTGTGGCTTGGTGGGATTTTCTATCCCCCCATTATTCAGGAAGTGTCACTGAATATATTCTTGCTACTGATTTAGCAACCACCCAATAGTTATATTTTCTCAGCTGTATAAGAGTAGATGTTTGTGATGATATGTTTGCTTGACAACTATACAGAGCACTTAGTGATTAATCTTTCTCTTGGTTTGATTTTGTTTACAGACAGATGATTTGCAGGATCATATTATTATCTGTGGATTTGGACGTGTTGGCCAGGTTGATACATATCTTATTTAATTTGTTGTGTTTCTTAAAGTGGCTAATATTATGAAGTTTTCTACTTCTTAATGTACATGATCATGACATTCATTTGGGTTTGCCAGATTATAGCGCAGCTTCTCTCAGAACGATTAATTCCATTTGTTGCTCTTGATGTGAGAAGGTAAGCCAAAGATTGAGAAAGACTGCCTGCAAATTTTCTGGTGTTATCTCAGATTTTGTTTTTGGTTCATTGCCTATTCACCCTATAGAAGTAGTATTTTTGTCTACTAGAATTTCTGTTTTTTTTTCCGACTACAAATTATCGCCTGGTTTCTTTCAAAACAGCATATCTTTATCAAAGGCTTCAATATAAATTAAAAAGTTGGTCCTAGCTACCATTTTGCTACCTGGATTTAGATATAAGCTACAGTGTTTATTGTGTTTCTTGGCATGCTGCAAAATCATGTTGAACTATTGCTACTCAGAAAATAATGGAAATATATTCCCTTTCTTATTACTTTGTTTATGCCAGGATATGATCATATTATTGTTTGGATATTTTTTTTTTACTATGAGTGGAGAGATGTTGCAAGTGTCTTGGTTGTTGAAAGTCTCCTTTCTTTCAGTGATAGAGTGGCAGCAGGCCGTGCCCTGGATCTTCCTGTGTTTTTCGGAGATGCTGGGAGTCGTGAGGTAAAGCTAAATGCATCATGGGCTACTTATGTGGTGGTTCGACATTTAACCGTGTTTTGTATTGTGTGGCTAGGTCCTCCATAAAGTCGGTGCTGAAAGAGCATGTGCTGCAGCAATAACTCTAGATACACCTGGTGCAAATTATAGAACTGTCTGGGCTCTGAGCAAGTACTTTCCCAATGTGAAGACATTTGTCCGTGCTCATGATGTTGATCATGGCCTTAATTTGGAGAAGGCTGGGGCTACAGCTGTAATATTCTATAAAACTTCTGATCTCGCTTTTTATTGAGTTTCCTTTGACTTATAAAACAACTTAATCACACCCTGTTAACAATTAATTCTTACAGGTTGTCCCTGAGACGTTGGAACCAAGTCTACAGTTGGCTGCTGCTGTTCTTGCACAGGTAACAGCTTGCTTTTCGTGTTGCATGTCACTTGTTCTTGTCACAGTTATCTTGAAGTGCTGAACCACTGGAAATTCTATGTTTTCTCTATTTCAAAACCATCTGGAGCTAAGATGCCATTTTTTCTGTCCAAACGAGTCTGTTGGGCTGGCTTTATTTTAACTTCCGTTCATACGATTTATTTATTGAAATATCTGAAACTTAGAATCTGATTGCTTGAATTGGCCAAGTGCAACGAAAAGTTGGTTTGTACAAGGCTGCTAGTCAACAATATTACAAACCAATTCTGGCATCGAGATAAACATATAGCTGTTCTCGTTTGTCCACAGCTTCCCCTTTACATCCTTATGGTTCCTTTTTCATTTGGGTTTTACTCTTCCATCTAGGCTAAACTGCCCATGTCAGAGATTGCAGCCACCATCAACGAATTCAGATCCCGCCACTTGTCTGAGCTTACTGAGGTAATCAAAGCTGTTTTATTTATTTATTTTTTTAAATTCCAGTCATCTGCACAATTCATCAGTTTAGAATTTAAAACCACTTTCGTTGAAATATTTTGACATTTGGAAATTTACGTTCCCTTGCAGCTATGTGAATCTAGTGGAAGTTCTCTTGGATATGGATTTTCTCGTGTTATGACTAAACCCAAAACGCAGTCCTTGGATTCCTCAGATGAAAATCAAATCAGTGAAGGAACATTAGCAATATGAAAATTGCCTTGTGTGAACCAGGTATTGAAGAAAAAAAAGGGCGGGGAATAAATATTCTGGTGAAATGTACAGCAATGTGCATGCTCCACTGGCATAAATTGTACAGAAATACACTGAAAGGAGAGGAAATAGCACAAGTAACGTTGATCAAATGTTTATGTTCGATAAAATTTTGATAGACATATCCTCATAAAGAACATGTCTTGAAGTATCGTGTGATAGTCTGACAACATTTTGGTTTCTGGAAGAAGACGGTCAACAGGAACTGAGACATCAGAATCTAACAGGAACTTCCAACAGTGTAGTAATTTCATCTCTGTTGCTATTAATTAAGAATGATTTTAAATTTTCCAGCCATGCAGCTCCATTAATAGAAAAGGATGCACGCCTTAAAAAATGAATCCCTGCAATTTTAATTTTGTGTAGCAGACCTCGCCGCACAAACTGTGTTCAGATCCAGCGCTTCAACCGTCACATGGCGGTGGGGGGTGGAAGGGTATGTCCCCTCTGCTTATTATCAAAGACAGCTCTCATATTTCATAATAAATTGTTTAATCAATAGATTCTAGCATTAAATTATACCCGAAGTGGCATATCATAAAAATCAATATTTGGGATTTTTCACTAAAGATTTCAAGACTTGAACGTCGTTCATTCGAAGAGAATTTTCTTCTAACCTCCAAAACTTCGCTGTTATTTTTTCACACCCAAGCCGCCACAAACACCAAACACAACGTCGAGGTTTCTTGGACTTTGCTTCGCCACCACCAAAACCATGTCTTTCGTTTTTCAAACCCATCTAAACCGTACAAATCTTTAGCAGCGTATGGATACAGCTCTTTTCGCCACACACAGATAGTCAAGGACAGTCTGATCTGGAAGGCAAGGGCATAAAAAAATAGCAGTGATTGAAAAAAAAGTTAAATCTTTGACGAGGACTGTTCACGTTTATATCATTTCATCATCAATTAATCACCTCTTCAATCTGCTTGGACTTCATCTATCCATTGAAAAAAGATACATACAAACTGAGCACAAACTTCATCAATGCCATAAACCGCCACCGTTTGTATTTTATTTTACTTTTTAATGAAACTGAAAGTCTAGAGAGCAATAAAAATTCCAGTCACGATACATTTTTGGCCGAAAGATCAACTCGTGCTTCAAAATGGTCTATTCCAGTTTTGCATTGCAGTTTTGTACTGCGGAGAACAGAAACCTGAAAAGCAATATCAGGAAAACATTATGCTTCCAGTTTAATTTCAAACAAACGGGTAAAAAAGGGCGATACCTTGGGCCGTTTCATAGAACTTCCATGATATCCTATCCCAAAAGACAAGGAGGAAAAAGCTGCTGCAATTTCTATTGCTTTCAGGCTCGGTGAGTTTCCTGGAGCCTATGAAACAAACAATGAATTGAATAAATGATAATATTGAGCACACAGAAACAAATGTTTTAGGCAAGCTCACCATCATAGGGGCATCGGCTTGCACAAGTAAAATCCCGGCACTTTTTTCAGTAGTATTTCGACTGCCATCCAGAATTACAGACCGTAGTACTTTCATACTAGCAGAGGCAGGACCAGCCTGGGAACTGAGCATGAAAATAACCTAGTCAGTCTAACAAAATGGCTATCCCTTGAAGCACCTGATTCATCATAGCAATGCGTTGGCAAGTATCTGATTGTCCAGGCATCAGCAAATACATCTACTGCATGCAAAATTATTGCTCTTCTTTCTATAAATGAATATCTTCCAGGGCTCAAGCTGATTTAATCATGGAGACTCCATGCATTAAGCAATTGTAAGTACATGGAATTCTAGGATAGAAGGTCAACTAGAGATATTGCAAGAAAAGAGAATCATACATTGATGCTGAAACACAGCACTCCCTAGCTGCAAATCCTTTCATTAAGTATTCACCCGCACCAGAAGCACAGCAGCCAACTATGAATGGAGCTCCAAAAGGACCCCTTGAAGAAGCCCAACAGCCACAACCATGCATTGCTGCCAGCCCCACTCGCCCACCTACCTGTTTTCACCTTATAATTAGTTAATTCCTCCAAGATATGTCAGTAACAGCATTGAAAATGAATTATACTATTCATTACCTTCATTGCTATACCACCACTAGAGGCCCCAGAAGCTATGTGTCCTTCAGCATCAACACAGATAACTCCAACCGTGTCCATGATACAGTCCTCTTCCATTGTGCTTGGCATAGACGATTGCCCACCATCATTCCCTTCGGCAGGTTCATGAGATAGAAATTCTAATTCTGCAATACCGATACAGCTAGCATCAAACAGTGTAATGTTTGGAAAACCTGTAAAAGGCATGCATTACCACTCTCTCTAACACAGATGAAAGGGGAAAAGAAACAAGCAAGAATACTGGTGCAAACAGAAAAGTTATACTGATAAATACAATGGCACCGGTTGCCAGCCACCAACAAAACAAAAGCTATCTACCTAAATGTCAGATAATTATGTCCAATTAACTTCGTAGAATGACAGTCAGAAACAACAATATTAAACTTTGCATAGCGAGCAAAATTGGAAGATGGCAGGACAGAAATCAGTTTCACAATCTAGGTAGCTCATAAACAAAGAATTTACACTGACTGACTTAATGCTTGTTAAGAGAAAGTAATTGATTTGTTTAGTGTCAAAAACTAATGCGATACCTGATATTTTTGAGGTCTCCTGAGCACTACAACGAAGCCTATCTTCAGAATAAATCTTAGCATTGGCATTGGCATTAGCAAGCATTCTTTTGTACTTTGTCCATTGTGCTTTTGCCCTTGGAATCACTAGCCACTGTTTTTCAAACCGCAAATAATTAACAAGATAACAGATTAATTTTCTGAAGGAAAATCAGTTTAAAGGATCAAGCCATACCTTTTCAGCCTCCACAATTTCTGGCAAATCAATGCCCTTGGACTTCCCCCATACACGTGCGCCTTCACCAACCAAGAACCTAAGGGCACATAAAACATGCCTTGAGAAAACTAGAAAAAAATAAGGGAAAATAAGAAAGTAAGAGCATCAGTTTGTGTAAACCATCTTCCTCGTATAAAAACAATACAATTAACTTTTATGAACACCCTTGATTGACATAATTGATCAAAGAACTCGTTTTTTGGAGTATCTCTGCTCTTTTTGGAGTGTGTCCAAGATGCCATTATTATCAATACCAAGAGGGATTTGATTCAAAACTTGAATATAAATGCCTCCAAATAACTAACACGAGTTCAATACTTAAGATACCAGTTGAAGTATGTTTAAATGTTATAGCACTGAGCACATTTCAAGCACTAGTTAATCATACATGAAATCTGAAGTTTTAAGGAAAGTAGGAATATTCACCTTGAACAACATTTAGATGGAACACAGAAAAGAAGAACAAAATTTAAGAGGCAGTAAACATCATAACAATTCAGAACGTTATAAAGAAGAAAGAAGGATAATCACATCGGAGGTATTCGACCCAACAGTGAAGACCCCATCATTTGCTCCTTGGCCAATAAGGTAGCAATATGGATGGCATTTCGGACACCTGGACTACAAGTAGTGAAATATATACTCAGTGAATTCACCAGAAACATAAGAGTATAAATGAAATCTACATGAGAACTAAGACTTATTTTATACCTGGAACAGCCCCAACAGCCCCGAATGCACCAGAATCACCATCCATAATACTAGCATCACATTCCACATGACCATCTTCCGTCAAATTAGAACCATGGCCTGCATTTGTGCTTGGATCATCCTTCAACAAAACAACAAAGGCAACATCATCTCATCTTCTCATTTATATACGCCTCTATGAAGGTAAACTCCACTCAATCATAGATTTAGGGCGGTTTCCCTGAATTCAACATGATATAATAAACACGCAAAACCTAGACTCTACCCCGTTAACCATTCTAGTCCTGGTGAAATCTCACTTGCACCTTCAATCTTTAATCAACAACCCATTATCGGCCAGAAAACAAAAACAGAATTCTTTCCATGTTCCTGCATCAAAATTAACCATAAGTATGAGCAAACAAGATAAATTTGTTACCTCCAATACTTGAATGGCGGCCGTAACAGCATCTATACTTCCACCAGGACCCTAAATCGATCCAAAAAGAAAACGAAATATTTCAGTATCTGAATTGATTGTAAAATAAAGGAAATGGAGAAAGAAAAGAGAAAAAAGAGAGGACCTTGCGAAGAATAGAAGCAGCAGCGAGACAAGCGCGCTTCATGGCGGACCTCAGAGCTTTTTCATTGGATGGCGCGTGATATCCCGCTCCAACGTGAACCGCCACGAAAAATCTAGGGTCTTGATCCTCTGATTCACAGGCCATTTGTTGCAGAAGCACGGGCCTTTCAGCTTCAGCTTCCTTTAACGGTCATGCCGGCGCTTTTTATTTCCCTCTGTGTACTTCATTTTCCTTTTCCATTTTTTTCTCCTTTTGTTCAATGCTTGATTGATGAAAAAAAATCAATTTTTTGGGGTATTTTCTTTTTCTCAAACACTCGGCCAATATTTTTAGCAAAATAGTATGTACGTGTGTATATATATATTTAAGTCATTGGAAATTTATAAAAAAAATCAAATCATAAACAAACCCTAAACAATTCCTTACCCAAACCATAATTCTAAATCTCAAAAACAAACTTTAAATCCTAAAATTAATCACTAAATCTAAATACAAACACTGATCAAAATCTTTTGTTTTTTAGCTACTATGGTATATTTGGATTGCATTTCAAATGTGTTTTTGAAAAAAAATGTTTTTTTTTGCTTTTTTCAGATTATTTTCATATACTAATATCAAAAATAAAAAAAATATTATTTTGATATATTTATAAATAAAAAAACACTTTAAAAAACAACCACAACCACACTTTCAAAATTAAACCCAAAACAGACAACAATATAAAAAAGGAAGGAGCACAAAAACCAAAAGATTTTGATTAGTGTTTGTTTTTAGAGTTTAGAGTAGTGTTTAAGGTTTATATTTAAGATTAATCCAGGGTTAAAGGTTAGTTTTACGTGCTATTTTTTATTTATAAAAAAGTACGATTTTTCTCGGATGGTTCCGTATCATAACTCTTTTTACAAAAAGAATGAATCAATGCTTTATATATATATATATATATATATATATATATATATAT
This sequence comes from Salix viminalis, assembly GCA_029228465.1. Lineage (NCBI taxonomy): Eukaryota > Viridiplantae > Streptophyta > Magnoliopsida > Malpighiales > Salicaceae > Salix > Salix viminalis. The sequence continues at coordinate 7,431,539 of CM055439.1, forward strand.
ATATATATATATATTTTAAAAAAGGCATAACCAAATAACCAAATATACCCTAATATTTTTGGAATATGTTTGGTAAAATCAACATTATGCACCATCTACCACTTTGAAAAGCACACAGTTGATTATTGCAGCTATAAAAGATAGGAAAAGAAAATTAATCATAGTATTTCGGTTTATGTTACAAATAAAATTCAAATTTATTTACCTTCATCTCATAGAAAAACAAATGAATATATATATATATATATAGAAAAGAAACTAATTTTTCCAGGCTTAAAAAATAAACTATGATTTCCATAACGGTTACTTTAGGTTTGCTTGGGCACAACACGAAAATAAACGAGGAAAAGGAGCATACATGAAGGCATAAAATAATATTCCAGTCTCCAAGCTTCATTCTTGGTAAAATTCCCATTCTCATAAATGCATATAAATAGTAGGAATTGAGGTAAAAAATTACATGTGATAAATGGATATCTCTCCATAACGTCTTAATTGTTCATAAAATAATATATTCAATTGGGAATTTATATTCTGCGCTTATTCTCATGATACAATACAAAGGCAACACAGAGTTGAAACAAAACAGTAGCCTCAGCTCAGGCAAAGAAGAGAGCTTTACACTGCTCCACTGTATCATCAGGGCTGGTAACTGCAGATAAAATAGCCATTAAATTGAAACCATTCAATACTTCAATAAAAATGGGAAATAAGATCATCCATTTAGATTAATTGCATCTGGAAGGAATTATTTGATTTACATAACATTTCGATGTATCGCAGCTACAAAAAAATGCAGCTAATTGCTTGCATGCAGTAATGATAGCTGAAGCGAGCTTGCTTTTAGACCATTCTTTAAATCCCTACTCCCACGTGAATAATAATATAACTTCTTTAATTAATTTATATTTTAAGCTGTTTTTTAAATTTTATTCTGATGCTGCGTCATATTGAAAATGAAACTTTGAGATGCTAGTAAATAGGTTGTAGATGAAATCTTTTTCTGACCTGTATGACCCACAGTTCGTTCTGATTCATATATCTCGTGATCGTTTCCTCCCTGCTCGAATAAAAAATCCAATGATAAAGAAGAAATATAGAATGCTATAATAAGAATCACATCTCAAATTGCATCTGGACAATAGAATGCCAATGAGAGCAACAAAAGATATATGCAACTATTCCAGTACAATCCTGGATACTAATAGTGAAAATCCAATGTTTTCCAAATCAACGCAACTCTTCCAGTACAATCCTCAGCAATTGTCAGAACCAGTCAAGAATAACGCAAGACTACCCCTTTAGCTTACAAATAGCACTAAGTCCACACAGTTGCATATCTAAACTGTCAGCAATTATCTGTTAGATAATAAAACTCAGACTCCTTACACCAGTTATTTGGTTATTCTTTATGGTTTTTCCCCTCAGTTAATGTTTCTCTTAACAAAATGACTAACATTAGCACCAGAAACTCAATGAACAATTCATAATTAGGGGGCCCTGCAGTAGCAGGAATGATGCCCATTAACAAGTTAAGTTTGAAACACAACATAATCTATAAAATATGATGTCCCCACAAAAGGAAGGCTACTTTAAAGGAAACAAACTCGCATTTTTGTGACTACAAATAATGTAAGTGTTGTTGATTTTGGTTAATTAAAAACAAAAGGTGAGGAATGCCCAGAAGGGATGAGAAATATAATAAGAGGATATAACCTTGTAAGTTTTGTCACCAAAGAAGTGAATTTCACTGAACTCGTCAAGGTATCTCAAACAGTATGTCTTGTCCCAGCCTTGGGGGAAAACCTGTTACAAGCATCACACACCAATAATGAATATGATGCTGCTCTTCCAATCCCGCCTTCTGATTGTTGCATTCAAGAATCATCATATGCTAGTTAAAATGGCACTTACATCGAAGCTTATCTGTCCCCCTATCGAAAATGTGAGGTTAAGGTGAGCGAACTTTTCACGCAGCACAGATACCATTTTTGGGCGTATGTTTTGAACCTGAGGACTCAATTTGCTCAGTATTTCAGCATTAACATCAACTATACAAGAGTCCAGAATATGAACCCAGTTGGTTCCAATAAAATTTTGTGTTCAAATTCTAACCCCGGGTCTTTTCTTACCTTGTCATACTTTTCAAATTCATCTCTTTCTTCTTGGCTGCAGTTCCGTCCAATTGGTGATACATTAATCATCCCACTTCGGAATTCTATAAATGTTCCCCTTCAGAGATCATTGGAAAACTTATATAAAAAATAAGTCATTGGAAAACAAAAAGGTCTCATTTAGCATCTTTGCAATATTAAGCTAGATAAGAAAAAATGGCATTCGAGCTATGAATTCACTCACCTTTTTATGGGGATATCCAAGTCAGCAATATAATGAAGTGTAAAGTTTATGAATTCCTGCAGATTCATTCAAAATTTATTAGATATTTTTTATGTATAACTACTATGCCAACACATCCCTTTTTTCAATTATCTCAATGGGATGCGAGTCTCAGCACTGCAAGCTCAGTGTCAAGACACTGTTCCCTGCATTATTCAATTTATTCTAGATGATCTTGTTCTTGTTGTTGTCTCGGACAAGTAATCTACAGACAATGCTTTTTAAGAGTCATCTCTTTCACAACCCCACTAAATGGATTCATCATTAAAGAACACAATTTCTAGACACGTAATCTTAGATTATTCCTGTATAATGAGCAAAAGATCTCACCTTAAGCTTCTCGTCTCCAACAAATGACTTCAAGCTCTGGAAAAGGAGAAATATACACAGTAATTAATTTAGAAAATCAAGTTAACAAGTAGTTAGCAGCTAAAGAAGCAGATCTAATATTGAGCTCAAGTGTTTCAAATTTCCATCTCGAACTATACCTGGGTGCCAATAAGCTTCCCGTCTTTGTGAGCAACAAGCCCATTTTCAGAAAATACATAATCATAGTCGTTAATAACTGCAGAGGCAAAAATACAGCAATCACTTCCCTTTTAACTCCAGAAAAATATCTTTAAACCATAGTAAGCTCAAACCTGTCCTTCCAAGCTGCTCTGATATCTTAGAGAGATCAGATCCACCCACCACTCCTATAGTAACAACCTGCATTTTTACCAGTACTCTTTAACTCTCCATCCCTACTCCATAAGAAAAGAATAACCTTTTTTTTTTAATGCTAAAAATCAATATAATCAATACCTTTCGGAGTTCCTTGATGAACTCTAACATACTTGGGGTGGCTACCTGGAATTTGAATTGAAGAAAACTCACTTTCAATGGCTGGATTAATTTGATATTCATTCTTGTTTTACGCTGACAATTTTATTTTAATTTGGCTTTTTTTAAAAAAAAATGTTAATACCTTCCTTGGAGCAGTGAGAGTGCCATCAACATCAAATAGAGCAATTACACCAGGTTTTCTCACGGCCATTACAGTCTTTACAAATTATCCTGTCATCCAATTCACAGGGAAGAAAAGCTCAAAACTTGAAAAATCAAATAACAAGGTGTGTTTGGCAGCATGTAATGCAAGTGGAGACTCAAATTAAAGAATGGAGGCTGCAACCAAACACAGAATTACAGAGAGAAAGAGAGAGAGATGGAGTACCTTTAGCAAAACGAAGTAACGAGAGTGAGAAGTCAAAAGCGCGAGGAGTGGAATTTATGGCAGATCTCTTCTGGAGGAATTTGGGAATTAATTTATTGTTTAGGGGTATGTTTGGAATGAAAAGGTTTAGATCGTCTTTTTCTCACTTTTATTTTTTGTTTTTGTTTGATGTAGTAGTGGTATATTCTGTTTTAGTTACGGTCGTTCACGCGGATCTGTGAATGAGTGGGCCGGAATAAGTGTTAGTCAAAGCCCACATGCTCTAGTTTGGGCCAGAAGCAATCTCTTTAGGTGACATGCACGCATTCGAATTGATGCTTGGTTTCTTGAGAGGAGGGTTTTACCATAGCTGATGACAGACGCAAAGTCGTACCATAAATGAGTTTTGACTGATTTTAATTGCACGATAACTGATCTGAAAAATAGCTTTCATGAATAAATAGATTTTATAAATTAATATATTTAATTAAATAATATTCTTATTTGATCTTGAAAAATATTTCCTCCATTTAATAGATTTAGAGTTACTTCGATGAAATGAAAGAGACACATGAAAATCATACTTATATCGTACATTTGATATTGTGATTATTAAAAATATTTTTCTTATAAAAATACATCGAAATAATATTTCTTTTTTAAAATTTATTTTGATATAATATGATAAAAATATTCCGAAAACACAGGCAAAAATAATATATATATTTTAAATAAAACTTATGCAAAAAATCATTTTTAAACCATAAAAATAAACAGTAAACTAACAGCCAGTGTCAAGAACATGAATGGGCGGTCATTATCAGGATCTCATGGCACCATTATCAGCAAGGAAGGTTCGACCGGGATGAAGTAATTCCTGAGTGTACCATCTGGTCTGTTTTTATCTGACAGGAAACTTCTCATCAACCACCTGAGTTTTTTCTGTGAGCTCCGTTCAGATGGGCACGTTTCGGAACAGTAAATTTTCGAGGATAACTTTCATTTGTCATTATCAGGAGACCTTACTTTACAGAGCTTCCAGCACTTTCTTCAACGGATACCATGTCAGAATGGAAGCTGATATCTGTTTCCCCAACCCAAGGCATTGCTGCGGAAATTTTCCAGCCATGCAACTCCATTAATAGAGAAGGATCCATCTGTTTCCCCAACCCAAGGCATTGCTGCGGAAATTTTCCAGCCATGCAACTCCATTAATAGAGAAGGAAGGTTCGACCGGGATGAAGTAATTCCTGAGTGTACCATCTGGTCTGTTTTTATCTGACAGGAAACTTCTCATCATACTTATGCAATTTTAAATTTGTGTAGCAGAGACCTTGCTGCACGAACTGTGTTCAGATCCAGTGCTTCAATCGTCATGTGGCAGTGACAGCTCTCATATTTCATAAGAAATTGTTTAATCAATAGATTCTAGCATTAAATTATACCCGAAGTGGCATATCATAAAGATCAATACTTGAGATTTTCCACTAAAGATTTCAAGACTTGAACGTTTTGAGTTTCCTGCTGCTGCAATATCCCAAAAGACAAGGAGGAAAAAGCTGCTGCAATTTCTATTGCTTTCAGACTCGGTGAGTTTCCTGGAGCCCAAGAAACAAACAATGAATTGAAGAAATGATAATCCAGAATTACAGAGCGTAGCACTTTCATACTAGCAATGCGTTGGCAAGTATCTGATTGTCCACGCATCAGCAAATACATCTACTGCATGCAATCAAAATCATTGCTCTTCTTTCTATAAATGAATAACTTCCAAGGGCTCAAGCTGATTTAATCATGGAGACTCCATGCATAAGGTCCTTGGCCAATATATAAGGTAGCAATATGGATGGCATTTCGGACACCTGGACTACAAGTGGTGAAGTATATACGCAATGAATTCACCAGAAACATAAGAGTACAAATGAAATCCACATGAAAATTAATCATAGTGTTTCGGTTTATGTTACAAATAAAACTCAAATTGATTTGCCTTCATCTCATATAAAAACAAATGAAAAATACATAAAACCTTGATTAGAAACTAATGCGGCACAGAGTTGAAACAAAATAGTAGCCATGAGCTCAGGCAAAGAAGAGAGCTTTACACTGCTCCACTGTATCATCAGGGCTGGTAACTGCAGATAAAATAGCCATTAAATTGAAACCATTCAATACAGCTGAATACTTTAATAAAAATGGGAAATACGATCATCCATTTACATGATTTAAATGCAGCTAATTGTTTGTATCATCAGGAAGGAATTTATTATTATTCTGACGCTGCGTGATTTTGAAAATGAAACTTTGAGATGCTAGTTAATAGGTTGAAGATGAAATCATTTTCTGACCTGTATGACCCACAGTTCGTTCTGATTCATATATCTCGTGATCGTTTCCTCCCTGCTCGAATAAAAAATCCAATGATGAAGAAGAATTATAGAATGCTATAATAAGAATCACTTCTCAAATTGCATCTGGACAATAGAATGCCAATGGGGGAAATATAATAAGAGGATATAACCTTGTAAGTTTTGTCACCAAAGAAGTGGATTTCACTGAACTCGTCAAGGTATCTCAAACAGTATGTCTTGTCCCAGCCCTGGGGGAAAACCTGTTACAAGCATCACACACCAATAATGAAAATGATGCCACTGTTCCAATCCCGCCTTCTGATTGTTGCATTCAAGAATCATCATAAGCTAGATCAAATGGCACTTACATCGAAGCTTATCTGTCCCCCTATTGAAAATGTGAGGTTAAGGTGAGCGAACTTTTCACGCAGCACAGATACCATTTTCGGGCGTATGTTATGAACCTGAGGACTCAATTTGCTCACTATTTCAGCATTAACATCAGCTATACACAGAGTCCAGAAGATGAACCCAGTGGCTTCCAATAATATTTTTTTTTGTCCAAATTCTAACCCGAGTCTTTTCTTACCTTGTCATACTTTTCAAAATCATCTCTTTCTTCTTGGCTGCAGTTCCGTCCAATTGGTGATACATTAAGCATCCCATTTCGGAATTCTATAAATGTTCCCCTTCAGAGATCATCGGAAAACTTATATAAAAAATAAGTCATTGGAAAACAAAAAGGTCTCATATAGCATCTCTAAGAAAAAATGGCATTCGAGCTATGAATTCACTCACCTTTTTATGGGGATATCCAAGTCAGCAATATAATGAAGTGTAAAGTTTATAATTTCCTGCAGATTCACTCAAAATTTATTAGATTTTTTTTATATATAACTACGATGCCAACACATCCCTTTTTTCAATTATCTCAATGGGATACGAGTCTAAGCACTACAAGCTCTGTGTCAAGACACTGTTCCCTGCATCATTCAATTTATCCTAGATGATCTTGTTCTTGTTGGTGTCTCGGAAAAGAAATCTATAGACATTAATGCTTTTAAGAGTAATCTCTTTCATAACCCCAGCAAAATGGATTCATCATTAAATAACACATTTTCTAGACAAGTAATCTTTGAGATTATTCCTGTATAATGAGCAAAAGATCTCACCTTGAGCTTCTCGTCTCCAACAAATGACTTCAAAGCTCTGGAGAAGGAGAAATATACACAGTAATTTAGAAAATCAAGTTAACAAGTAGTTAGCAGCTGGTATTTAAGGAAAAAAGAAGCAGATCTAATAGTGAGCTCAAGTGTTTCAAATTTCCATCTCGAAACTATACCTGGGTGCCAATAAGCTTCCCGTCTTTGTGAGCAACAAGCCCATTTTCAGAAAATACATAATCATAGTCGTTAATAACTGCAGAGCCAAAATACAAAAATCACTAACTCCCCTTTTAACTCCAGAAAAATAGCTTTAAAACCACAGTACGCTCAAACCTGTCTTTCCAAGCTGCTCTGATATCTTGGAGAAATCAGATCCACCCACCACTCCTATTTTAACAACCTGCAGTCTACCAATACTCTTTAACCCCCCATCCCTACTCCATAAAAGAAGAATAATCCACTTTTTTTAATGATAAAAATCAATATAATCAATACCTTTCGGAGTTCCTTGATGAACTCTAACATACTTGGGGTCGCTACCTGGAATTTGAATTGAAGAAAACTCAATTTCAATGGCTGAATTAATTTGATATTTATTCTTATTTTACGCTGACAAGTTTTATTTTTTTTGCTTTTTTAAAAAAAAAAATAATACCTTCCTTGGAGCAGTGAGAGTGTCATCAAGATCAAATAGAGCAATTAGACCAGGTTTTCTCCCGGCCATTACAGTCTTTACAAATTATCCTGTCATCCAATTCACAAAGAGAAGAAAAGCTCAAAACTTGAAAAATCAAACAAAAAATTAAAAGTTTGGCAGCTTGTAATGCAAGTGGAGATTCAAAATAAAGAATGGAGGCTGCAACCAAACACATAACTAGAGAGAGAGAGAGAGAGATGGAGTACCTTTAGCAAAACGAAGTAAAGAGAGTGAAGAGTCAAAAGTGCGACGAGTGGAATTTTGTGGCCGATCTTATACTTTCTCCGCCCTCTTTGACTATTTCATAAAACCCTTCACTAAATCTCTTGTAATAATACCCCGCAAGTCCCAGGAAGCTGCGTATTTCAGTCATCATAGATGCCCTCTACAGAGACAACGTGTCCTAAAAATGTCACCCTTTCCAGTCAAAATTCACATTTATTCAGTTTAGTCTATGTCTAATGGCTCCTCAGGTTTGTAACACCTGCCTTAACTGCCATTCATGTTCCTGAAAGAAGTTTGAATAGGCCGATATATCGTCTATAAACGCTACTGTAAATTTATCAAGAAAATTATTAGTTTTATGCTTAATTTTATTGATTAGAATGAGGTCTGTGAGATTTAAAAATTGTGACTGTTTAGTCATTAAAGCTACAAAAAACCTCAGGTGAGGAAATCAGTTAGTTAGGGTTAGATCCGAGAGTGAAAATCTCATTCTGGAACATGAATTGGCAGTCACTACCAGGACCTCTCCATTTTATGTACTTGTTTGGACGGAAATTTCAATTCTGAAGGATACCTGATGAAAAAGTTCAAGACAACCTGCAGAAATATCTTAACTTAATAATAAGCAGCCAAAAGTTAGAAAAAAACACTACAAGCTATCTTTCACTATACAAGAAAGATCTTACTTTTTTGATGAACTTATAACTTATCCCCTGAACAGATCGAGTCAGCATTTGAAAGCCATGATATAACTTAATTTAGAGGCAATATATGTAATCACGTCTGCAGGTTGCTTCTTTCAACTTTGTGTTCATCATTTTTATGCTGTTAGTTGAATCGATAGGCAGGAAGCTAGTATCTTTATTCAGAAAGCCAGGGCATACAAAATTCAGGCATTTCTTAGTCAGAATCCTTGTGGAAGCGAGTGTAGTGTAGCGCAGCTGCTTCTGACCCTGTATAGTTATTTCCTGAGCTACCCTCTTTAAATAGTTTTCAAAACTAACTAAAAAACCCATCATGGACAGCCAGATTCTCTTCTGTATAGCTCTCAGGATGTTGTGGACCAAAGCAAACTGCTGGAAATTTAATTTATTAGATGATAGACTCGTGGAAAGAAGCAAATGTGAATGAAACGAATGAAAATGTCAATGATTTCTGGCTGAAGCGAGGGAAGCACAGGCTACTCATGTAAGAAATAGCTGAAGGAGACGTAATCATGGATACAGAGGGTGGAATCGAATAAAGCAGGATAAAATGAGCAAGGCGCTACAAGATGTATTGCATCTTTCTCCACGAGAACAATCCAAAGACAATTTAGAATTTAAAAAACTGGGTTAGAATCTTGTTGTGGACAGAGGGGCGGCCTGGCCTGTTCTCCATCTCTATGCATTATGAAATTAACAGTAAGTTTGGCAGCATGACCTTGTTGTGGACAGAGTACATGGATGTTTGCTTGTATGGGTCAAATATTTATAAGAAAAATATTTTGGTGTTGCATGTTTTCCGGTGAAAAAAAACTATGTGAAGATTAACTTAATGTGATATAATCAACTTAGTAGTTTCAATGACAACTTGAACGGAACATTAAAATATAGTAATCCAGATTAACCTATTAAATTTATAATATGAGTCATAAGAATAAAATATCGTCTTAAAAACTAAATAAATTATAAAACTCAATTTTCAACCATGTTTTTTAGAGTGCAATTAAGGTTATTTTTCAAAGTATTTTTTATTCATAAAAATATCTGATATTTTTTTATTTTTTAAAAAAATTATATTTTATATCGGCATATCAAAATAATCTAAAAATATCAAAAAAACTTGATTTAAAATAATAAATATTACAATTTTTTTCAAAAATATTTTTGAAACGCAGTGCTAAACAAGCATATGATACATGATAATGAAAAATGGCCTGAATCCAAGACCGAAGTTAATTAATTCAGGTTGATTTAGGTTAATTAATACTTAGTTTTTTTAAAAAAAAATCGAAGTTTAACCGACACAACTTCTAAATATTTTTTAAAAATTCAATCTAGATCCGGCTCTGAATTGATGCATTGAGTAAGACCGGATTTAATAACCGGCGAAAAATCTTGATGCTGATGAAGTATCAGAGCCAAAACGCTTCAGCGGATCCCTGCATTGTAGGGGTGAGCATTTTCGGTTCGGTTCGGTTTTTTGTCAAAATAGGGACCTAACCGAAATTTTTGTTTTTTTTTTAAATCAAACCGAAACCGAACCGAATTTATTCAAAACCGGCCACTTTCGGTTCGGTTCGGTCCGGTTTTTTGGTTAAAAAAAATCATAAAACCAAATTTGTTTTGGGCCTTCGATGGAGCCTTCGATGGAGCTTTCGATGGGCTTTTCGATAAATTTTTCGATAAGCTTGAAAAAAACTATTTTTTGTACAAGAACCCAAAGTATTTTTAAAATTGTTTTTGCAACAAATACAAATATTAATTTATTAAATTGTTAATATAGTGTTTATTAAGTTTTTTTAACCTTTCTAATAATTTTGTTGTGTAATTTAGCATGATGAGAGATAATTAAAACTACACAAAGGAACAAATTTAAATTTAAATTACAGAAAATGCCTTCAAAAAGGGCTTAAAAAAAACAAGAAACATTAACATAAAAAACTTCAAGAAATACAATCGGTCTTCAACTAATTATCATCCGTCGCTAGATTTAACTTTCCACCAAATTCTACAAAAAATAATAGAAATGTTAGATTGCAAATAAGTTGATTATTATTTAATAAAATAAAAATACAAATGTATAAGAAAAATAACCTGATTCAAGTTTTTCATATTTTTCATAATCATCTATCAAGGTTGTAATGTCGATTGGGATTTCTCCATGATGTAACCAATTTTGACAACAAACAAGTGCTTGAACAGTTGCTGGAGATAAAGACTATATATGCAGCATGGTCTATATATGCAGCATGGTCTAGTCCACAATATGCAGCATGGTCTAGTCCATAATAAATTTACACTATATATGCAGCATGGTCTAGTCCACAATATAATAGTAGTGCTAATGCATCCTCACAACAAATGAGCACAAACAATAAGAAAAAAGCTTCCTAGGAAGGCATCAGAAAAACAGTAGCATAAATTATAAATTATAAATATTTATACCAACAAAAGGTAAGGGAAAAAAAATGTAATAGAGACCTCCTATCTCCATATCCAGACACCATCTCTGTTTTTTTTTTAATCAAAACTTGCTGCGATATAATGTAGCAGTAACAATAAAATTCCTTAAATCCCTGTAGCATTTTCGAGACCTTGTAATCCTTGAAGAAATTATAGTTTTGACAAAGCGAAAAAACTACCCTTGTACACCCTCTTCCCCAAAAGAGAAGAAGAAGAATAGTTCATTAGTAAGGAAAGCTGAAAACAAATTATCGACTGACATATGAAGCACTCTAAACCATGGTAAAGTTTCACTCTTTTGAGTTTTAAAGCGCTTAGATCTACAAAAGCAGGTGTTCTAAAACAAGCTTACCTCAAAATAACACAAAAAGCAGAGAGACTTGATACGAGAGATCTATGTTAAGCAAATAAATGTTTCCCCAAAGGTACTTTGTCACATGAAAAAAAAATCGAGAAAAAAAAGGCTTTGGCTCTTCTTTGAAGAAACTTTCAAAACTCAAAACTCTGCGAAAACACTCCGGGCTCCGAACTTGAGGCCAACCACAGAAACCCCACCCACGTTTTGCAAATGGAAGCAGGGGCTTTACTATAAAAATGAGATATCTTTACAAAAGAAACTCAAAAGAAGCATTATTACTAAGAAGAGGAAAACATATATAAATATATATATATATATATATATATATATATATATATATATATATATATATATATAAAAAACCAACTCAAAATTACCTAAACAAAGTTCTCGTGTCGGATGGGACTTTACATTTAGCATATAAACATCTAAGCATGATTTTAACATAAAAAAATCAGTGACTTACTACCTTTGGGTGCGGATGGACGATGATAAAGGAGGAGAGAGAGGAGCGAAGCAGAGGTTGGGGAAGGAGGCGAGGGGCCCAGAGACGAGGAGGCGTCGAGACAGACACGGAGGAGGGGGAGGGAAGGAGGCGGAGACGAAGTTTAGTAAAATTAGGATAGGGTTTAGTTTTTTTATAGTAGGTGAACCAACAACGTTGTTCGTTCAATTGTCCAAACGACGACGGTTTTAATTTCATCGTTTAATGGTTTATTTTGTTTTTTTTCGGTTTTTGGTTTTTGGTTGTTTTCACCCCTCTGCATTTCTTGCACAGATTTGCAACAGGCATCATGCTTTTGACTTTTGCTATAGCTTTAGCAAATTATATCAAATATGAACAAGAAAAACCATTAATTTCCGTACAGTTATTTGAAGCATCTTGTCCTCTTGAGTCTTGACCAAGTAACTTGTACGTACGAGGTCATTATTAGCATGATCTTTCCGAGGTTTATCGAATCTTCCATGGCCAGCCTTGTTCTGTACTGATTAAATTACATCTGATATGAACATGAAATTTAAGAAAGATACGTTTTTTTTCCTGAATGGTGAAGGAACAAATACAAAATAAGCCTCTAAAGTATACGAGGGAAGAAAAAAAGAAAACTGTATGATTGCTTTAAAGTTTTGTTTCTGGTGCAGAAGCCAAGAGCCACCAATGAAAATTTACAGTGATAAATAACTAGAAGAATCCCTCACCACCCTTGTTCTTCGGTAGATCCATTCCTGTTAAAGACCCATAAAATTTATCGTATTTACCTCCTCTTGTTGTTGCTGCCCAACAACAACGCGAAGTAGAAAAGAATCCTGAAGAAAAAACCCCAAGCAATGGTGATCCACAGGCAATTCCATTTGCTTATATCTGTTATCCCCTGTTGCCTCAGAATATCTGTTCCTGTGACCACACAAGTGTTGCCTGTAATGTTCATGCCCAGAGTGCTGCTAATGCTCTTCAGCATCTTCAATTTCAGTGCCAATGGCACCGCAGCAAGAGGCGTGGTGTCAAACATTTGCACGCCTCTGACAAAACATTTTGCTGGGTCATGAAATTCGTTTTGCAGAGCTGCCTCGTATGGGTATTTTACCAGAGATATATAGTGAAACCATAACCAGAACGAAGGCATTCGATCCCGAGAGATGAAGAATCCACTGAAGAGAAGAAAGTATGCCAAAATGGCAACCACAACGGTGAACCCCAGCATAACATGAGAGACAACGCCTGAAAGAAAAGTAACGAACGAACTTCCAGCCCAGAATGCAGACAAGATCGTGAAGAAGAAGAACAAGAACCCAGAAAAACCCCCGTCAAGTCCTACAGCCCAGAAAGTTGTTGCAGCAAAGGCAATAGAAAGTACGATCAGAGAGGGGATTGAGATTAGAGAGTGAGCAAGAACGTATGAAGATCGGCGATAAGCGTTGTAGGCGGTTTCTCTCATGAAAATATAACGTTCTTGGAGAAAGGCAGGGATGGATTCTGCGCAGGTGTAGTAAGTGGTGGACATGGCAAAAGCAAAGAAGCCTAATCGCTCTTGCGCACCCCTGGGAGAGTTGTCAAGATGATAGAAAACTGTAGCCAGGATTATACCTGTAACAAGAACAGCACCCGAGGCGGATTCCGAACAATTCAGGCATTCTTTTTGCATTTAGTAATGATCTTTTGCTTAGAACCATCATTTCGGTCCAGAGTGGATTGGCAAAAGTCGGAACTGAAGATGTCAGGTTTGAATTGTTTGGGGCGCCGGAGACCAGTTTGCCTCTCGAAATGCTGGCACTTATTGCGTCCTTGAGTGAAAGCTTGGATACATTGCGGGTTCTGTTCATGGGGTTGTTCATGGCTTGCCATGACTTGTTGAACTCAACCAGGGTCTTGGTTCCATCAGGAGCTTCTTCAAGTTCACGAATCAAATCCAGCGCGAACTCAGTTCGGTTCTCGTTCTCAGGAATCGGATGTCCAAACTGGCCAAAGAATTCTGGAAGACTTCCTGGAGACCCACCAAATACTGTTTGTCCATGTGAAAGAAAGATCAAACGGTCAAGCAAGGTCAAGATTCTGTAACTTGGCTGGTGCACGGAGAGCATCACAATGCTTCCGCTTCGAGCGATGCGCTGCAAAACCTTAACCACCATAAAAGCACTCGTTGAATCAAGCCCTGAAGTTGGCTCATCAAGAAACAGCAGATATCGGGTCATGAACAATGTCGATTCCAATAGAAACTCTTCTTCTTTCACCTCCCGACACTCCTCTGTGCCCTTCATCTCCGATCACCGTGTTGGCCGCATTACGCAAGCCCAGCTGGTCAATCAAGGCCTGAACTCTTGCTTTCTTTTTCGACCTGGAGAGGGAGCGGGGAAGCCTGAACTCGGCGGAGAACATCAGCGTCTCCTCCACCGTCAGCATAGGAAACAAAAGATCATCCTGCATAACATAAGCAGATATCACTTTCAACAGCCTTGACTCCAACACCTCGCCATTCAAAGTCACAGACCCTTTCAAGCTCTCCTTTGCAATCCGGTCGGCAAGTGCATCAATCAGTGTGGATTTCCCGGACCCGCTCGCCCCGAGAACAGCCATGATTTCCCCTTCTCGTGCTTCCCCTGATATATCATTCAGCAAAACCTTCGTGCTAGCCGTCTCTGAAGAACCGGGTGACGGGTCCGCCTTTCCACACACTGCAAACGGCATTTTTGGGCCAACTTTGACACTGTAAGTTAAGTTGTTAAAAGAAAGAACAAAGGGGTTTGATGGTGGCATAGAGCTACAAGCATAGCCGAGCTCAAGGACTTGATGATGGTGATGGACAGGAGTGCTGTAAGTGGAGGTGTCGCTCTGCGCGTCTTCTACACGCTTTAGGAGCTCACCGAGAGTAGGGAGAAATAGAGGGTTTGGATCTTCTAGGGATATTGCTGGAGCTCCATTTGGTTGTTAGGGTTAAAGAGTGGCCGGCTGTCACCGGTGTAAAAACCAGACATGTTTGAATGTCCTAAACCCGGACATTTCTGAATGTTCGATCTGTAGTTGCACCACCTTTTCCAGAAAATTTATAGGGAGGGAGGGAGGGATAGGGGGTTAGTATGTTTGGTGTATCAACATGCTTTAGGGTATACAGTAGGTGAGAAAAGTTTGTCATAAAATAGAAAGGTTGGGGATAAAAACTCACCCAGGTGAATTGATTACCTTAATTTCTCTTATACACGCACGCACGTGACTCCAAATCATATTATTTTATATCTTGATTATTATTTTTTATATATATATATAATTTAATTAATTGATCGTCGTAGATGTTTAAAGCCCAAAACCATATACAGAACTAATTGTTTTTGTTTTTATTAAACACTAAATCCTTTCTTATAATGGTGATTGAGATTTTCATGTTCTTTTCCATGATGTTTTGTCGGATGTTAAATTAAAATATATACAATAAATCATCTACATGTACTTATAAAGCAGGATCATTTCTATTCTCAAATTCTTAAAATCAGTCATAAAGAGATTGTTTTCAATAACCAATTTGGTGAGAAGTCAAAATCAGGCAAAAAACCCTCCTATCGTGAATTGTTTCTTCTTGCTAGCAGCAATGTCGAAGATGATCGTAGCTAGTTCCAGAAGGAAAAGGAAAAAGTTTAATGCATCGATCAAAACCAAAGGGCAGGCAGCAGCATCAACATCCTGTTGTCAATCTCTAACAAGAAATCTCAATTTAACATAGAACCAGAAATTAATGATTATATAAATTTTTAATAATCATTATATTAGCAGCACTTAAATCTAAGACTAAAATTACAAAAGAATCAAACCCTTTTAATTCCAATTAATTGACAATTGAGGGTGTTTGTATGGCTGAGTGGTGAACCTACACTTCCTAATCCATTCTCTACACGTCTTCGTTGCTTCACGAAACCCCCACGTATGATTCAACTTTTCTCACCACCTTACTTGAACTCCATAAATTTCTTTCTTTTTATGGGAGTGATAGGTGTGGATGTTATATCAACTCCCCCACACACACACACACACACACATTGTTTAACGTATACATACATACATACATATTGCTAGTGGGTCTACCATTGTTTAACGTATAGTTGTCAAAGCTGATTTTAGTCCCATCTGACCCAGCTATAAAAGTCATAGAGTCAATCTATGGGTCACTTTATGAATCTCGATTTTATTCTTATAATTTTTTACATGGTTGAGTTTTGGTTGAGATTTAATAAGTTAATAGATATTTTTTAAAAAAATCAACTCTTTGAACAGCCAATAAAATCACCATTAACGTTAAAAAAGAGAGCTTAAGTGTAAATACAATGGATTGTCTATTCCATAGGCTCCATTAACCAATAAGATCATCAGGCATGAAACCATCAAAATATACTTGGATACATGAAAACTACGTACGTGTCAATTGGACAATGTCCTGATTGGCACTCAGTAACTGCTAGCTATCTCCGAACGGCATGGATTGGATGTCTGAAAATAATACTTGTCAGGATTTAAATACCATAACAAGCAAAAGCTTCGACTGCTCTCCATGCAATCAACAAACCATTCACAAAACATAGAGTAGGTGAAATAGTATTTTAGAGCTTGAAATTTAAGAATTTGTTTTTATTGTAATTTCAAATTTTAACCTTGTTATTGCTAATATAATAGTTACCGAATACTTACATAATCATTAATTTCAGAGCTCGTAGTATTAATCGAGATACACGGGAAGCTCCAGATTGAGAATCTTATTAGATTGCTTATCGATGAAGGTGGTGGCGGGTTTGAAAATAAAAACCAGTAGCTGCGCGAGGCCGGCCTTTTCACCTTCCTAGTGACAAGCAGCCCCTCTATTTCACAAGCTAGTTCCCTTCATCTTTAAGCTCTGATCCTAACAATTATCAGAGCTGTCCAGCATCATCAAACTTTAGGATTCAACCAAGTTTAGTTCGCCAGCACACAATCCTGTACAACTTTATATCTAACAAAATTTGAATAAGATTATGAGTGCTGGTCTCAAAATTTGAATCCAAGAAATCAAGGGAGCAAATCTACTTGACCGCATGCTGACATTTTATTCTGCCATGGTGAGAAAATCCATCAGCAACTTGAGATTTTATTACTTGCGGTTCCATTATCACCCGATGGCTCTATAATGCATCCTCTTCATTCAAAAATAAGTCAGCATTTCATTCTGATAAAAGTAAAAACCAGAAGGCCCACCATCGGGCAGCAGCGCCAGCCTCACGGCACCCTCAGCTCCTTCTGCGGCGGTGAAGTGGCCGGTATTGGTACTTAAGTCGGTCTTGCAGTAGCCAGGGGAGACACAATTGGCATGGAAGTTCGGGTACCTTTTGGCCAGAATCCTGGTGTAGGCATTCACGGCGGCTTTAGCAACACTGTAGGCAGAAAGTTGAGTCGGCCAACCTTTGATTGTTAGCAACCCTTCCTTGAAATCTCTCAGAAATTCCTCCACAATTTCATCTATTCTATCTCCGGTGAGGCTTTCAACATCATTCAACAATCCTTTAACACGTGCATTGGGTATATTCTGAACCACATAGCAGGACATACTTGTATTATTACTTGTCATCTTAGCTACATGAAGACCTCATAAATAACAGTAACGCGAGAAATGTTATCTTTCAAGAGAAACAGTTCAGTCAAATTTCAAGACCCCATAACTGATCTAGAAAAAGGGTTGATTTATACCTTCAACAGTCCCAATTTTGAAGTAACATTTATAATCCTTGCTGAATCAGAAAGCTGGAGGAGTGGAGTTAGTGTTTCAACCATTCCTCTTACCCCATAGTAGTTTGTTTTTATGCATTGCTCTGCCAACTCAAAACTTTGAGTTTCAATTTCTTTCCACGCTTCCTCTGGCTGCATTTTAGAAAGAAAAATCTTATGCCATCTGTAACTTTCAGTATCAGCAGAACGGCGATTACAAACGATAATTGCAACTTTTTTCTGAAATCATTTCAATATATTAAGTCTTACCCAACGACCAGAAAGCTCAAAGGCTCTTTGGAAAGCATCAGGATTTAGCACAGACCCACTAATCGCAGCATTGTTCACCTGCACAGGGTTCCAATTTTCTCACAGTGAAATTAAGAATTCAATTGCTCAACAAA
Source organism: Salix viminalis (assembly GCA_029228465.1). Taxonomy (NCBI): domain Eukaryota; kingdom Viridiplantae; phylum Streptophyta; class Magnoliopsida; order Malpighiales; family Salicaceae; genus Salix; species Salix viminalis. Next base: position 7,449,713 of record CM055439.1, read on the forward strand.
TTACAGGACTTAAACTCCAACAAATTTGTTATCCTACCAAGATATCAAGTTTTCCAAATTTGGTTTTGACAAATTCAACCAAAGAAGCGATGGAATCAGGGTCAGCCACATCTAGCTGATGGAAAACCACAAGATTATCAGAGATGCCAGAGTCTTTCATCTTTTGAACAGCTTCAAGGCCCCTCTCCTCATCCCTGGCAGTCAACACCACAACAATCCCATGAGAAGTCAACTGCCTACATATTTCCAACCCGATCCCTTTATTTGCTCCTGTCACAACTGCATATCTGAGAATAATTAAGACTTTGGGATTAGTTAGAGACTTAAAGAGTATGATAGGAGTTCAAAGCAGTGCCTGAAAATGCAAAGTTGAGCTCGCCTCTTTGTTGCAGTGGATGTTTCTGCCATGGCTGAGGTGTAGCCGTACAGATTAACGCAGGACTTTATAATTCCTTGACAAATTGTGTCTACACACACATATATAATTCGGACACGTGTCACTTTCCACCATGATATTGGCATTAGAATTTCTAGGAAACTACTGAGAAAGCGCGTTGTGGTCTACCTTATAAAAAGTCGTTTTGTTCTTTTCTTCCTTTTACGTGATACTTGGCTAAACTGCACAGTTCCTTGAATTATTATGGGATGTTTTGATCGGCACTCCAACGAGTTTTTCGTTTTTTTTTATTTTTTTATTATAACTTCTGAGCGATAGAATGTTATGATTAATGATAAGCACTTGAAAATAGTTATTTTGATTTTAATTTAAGTTTTATATAGTTGTTTTCTATAATTTCTTGATGACCATTGAAGACGAGGGTTCGGTGCAATCCATCTGTATAAATAAGATTCCAAAAGACGGGGGCTCCAGAAAATGAACTCGATATTGTACATAAATAATCCTTCACATTAACAATTCACAACTCATCAGTATTATTGAGTTCCTGTTTCCATTACTTGCCCTTCTTCTATTTCCGAAGTTTGCAAAGTATGAGTTGAGGAAAATAAACCGAGAATATATCGAGGTTGGATGCAGAATTCCAGGCAGAGCATTGCCTCCAATGGAAAAAAATGATGAAATATCAGTCAAGCCTCATTTCTCATGAACAAGAGGGCTGTAAACAGGGAACCACATATTGTGCGTGACATATGCTACAGTCTCCTCCTGCAAAAAAAATGGAATACATAATTCTTACAGAGTTGTTTCACAAGTAAAGTCTTGTAGATATGCAAAGAATTTCACAAGGCCTTACAGTGCAAACACCCAATTACTTTGACAAAGAAATTACATGTATAAATTTGTGAAGTGTAAATATATGATTAACAAAGCAAAAGGAATTCATATTTGCATATATTCAGTCCTCACATTTCTCGTGTTACTTTAACACAAGTTCATATAAATGTATTGCTTCCATTCAAAATAGAGTTTGTATTTTACTGGCCATATTTTTTATCAAAAGGATTGCATTTACTCTAGTAAGGAAACATACTTTTGACATGTGCTTGAGCTCCCGGGAGCCAACTTCACCATGTCCTTCTGCCAGGTCTTCTTCAACGGCTGCTCGCACCACAGCAGCTCCAACCTCAGCCGTGATATGTCGAATACTGCATAATAAACAATATGGCATCAGTCAACAACACGCCTGCATCATGACTTTTTTTGCGGTGATGAGAACTAGCCAGTAAGGCAACGCAACTACGGGTGTCAGCCACAAATAAGGTGTGCTTTATTATAATATGAAACCTAATATCCATTCGTCAATCTACCTTTTAAGTTTACTTACATGATATTTTTCTAAATCATGATAGAAAACAAATGATAATCTGATTCCATCCTTGCCCTTACATGGAATGATTGGATGCTCAAATTCCAGCAAATAAGCATTAAGTAGAAAATGATTTTTTTTAACATACATTGACCAAAAGGAAGATGATATGGTTTGCAGAATTATACCGTCTGCAAACTCGTATAAACGCTATAAATACACAGATTGCAGTCATGCAAGACTTAATATTTCAAAAGGCAAAATTTAAGTAGAAATCCCCCACCCCCACCCACCCCAAAAAATAATAATAAATAAGGAGCAAAAAATTAAAACAATGTAATCACCTACAACTGAAAACCTTACCTATCAATAGATGGGTACAATATGCCCTTTTGGATTTCTTCATCCGTCATGTATGAAGCGAGGCTGTACAAATAGTAGATGCACAATTAATGTTTTCCGGGTTTTTATTATGAAGGTAATTTGTTCACAAATAGTAGATGTTGTTCACCAAGTTTAAAAGAACATCAACTAAATAGCTGGAAGCATCTAGGTGAGCATGAATCGTATAACAGCTTATTAAAACTATCAAAGCATACATATCATTATACAAAAGGATGAGAGAATTGTAAACCATAAAATTTATACCAACTTATTGATCTATCAATCCGAAAATACAAGATGCAGGGGTAACACCAAATGCCACCCAAATTAGGCAGCCAGCTTATTATTTGATAATGATAGGACAATACATCAGTTTGCATCATAATAAGTAGACTACTGATTTCATTGAAAACATTTAAGAAATTACTACAGTATCAATCACAGTTCTTTCAAATAAAGCAAAACAGTTTCAGGTTAGGGAAAGGAGGCAAGTGAGCAAATTATCATGTCTATACCATTCAGCAGCTGCTTGCAACATTCCATCAGTTATAAAGTGTGAGCCTGAGAGAAGAGTTCCCAAACCAATCCTAAAAATAGGAAAAAAAAATTATAAATAGACTTCATTATTAAAGCTTGGTTGGCAAAAGTCAAAGAGTAAAACCAGAGAGACACACGAACCCAGGAAACAGGTACATATTATTTGCTTGATTTACATGTCCTACTTTTCCATTTCCTGCAACCACAAACATGATCATTGAAGTCAGAATTGAATATACCATGATTTAGAACGAACTTGTTATTACGTAGAGAAGCAGGAAAAATGCTTCTAGATCATCATTATAGTCTGTCAAAAGACGTCCAAACAAACTAAACATCAATACAAAAGTATTGTACCTAGATCAACATTTTCAAAAGGGCTTCCACTTGCAAAAACTATATTTGGTCCAGCATGCTTGAAAGCATCAGCAGCATTGCATTCAGCTGTTCCATAGAAAACACAGACAATCAAAAGAAAAATCTAGCAGCATCCATAAATTCTGCAAGTTTGTGGGGATTGCCAAGGCAAACCATTCATCGTGGGGTTTGACATGGAAAAAATGGCTGGTTTAGGCGAATCTGATTCTCGCATGGCCCTGAGCACCTGATTCATTCCAATCAATATTAAGATAGATGGAAGGGTAACAGTTAGTGCATAATTATTTGACAGCAACATGGCACAATTTGTACTTGGGGGGACTGTATGGGATCTTACTAAGCTCCTAGTAAAGGCCCTGTTTGCGTGTAGTTCAAAGTTCTTTTTCTAAAGAATATGGGGATGAAACATTATTCATTCAGTATTGTATTTTAATTCAGGTTGAACTCATATGTTTGAACATGGTTGTAAAACTAATGCCATTAAGACAGTCAAACCCCCACCAGTCATAAGCAAGGTAATACTGCATCAAACATCAGTAACAACTAATAATGAAGAACATTGAAGGAAAAGAAAGGACCAAGAACCTTACCTGTTCATTAAAGATCCCACCAACTCCAGACAAACCGAGAAGCACATGGGGCTTCACCTTTTTAACCTGAACAGGTTTTAGCTGTCAGAAACCAGAACTCTTGCAAAAAAAAATAATACACAAATTTACAGAGTCTAATTTTAATGTTGAGCAAGTAATCAGTATGCTTCTTCTTTCCACATAGGTCATAAAATTTCTGCCTTGAGTTCATGCAAGTTTTACCACTTCAAGTAGACTAGCTCCCTCCTTAAGTCCTTCAGCATCTTTTATGTCTTTAGCAAATGGTGCTGCAGATGGATCAAGATTTTTCCTCTCTTTTGTGATGAGACCCTGCATACAGACAAATCTCTTTCTCAAACATAATTTAGTGAATGACACCATGCATGCAGATGGCATTTCAATCACACACCTGTCGACAAATAGCCATTGATCATAAATAACATTTACTTATTCTCCTTGCTAACCAACAACAAAAACCCACTAAGATTATGCCTCCAGTATAATAATCTCATAAAGCCATCAGATCTCTGATCCATTTTATCAAGGATAAAGACCTGATAGCATGTCAGAGAAGATACGCAGATGATGCAGTTGTAGAGAAAAGCATAGAGTTTTACATCTTTATCAAGTAAATAACATTGATTCTTTGCAGCTATTTCATTGTTCCCAGACATTCTAGAAAGAGCCTGTATTGTCATGTTTAGGACACCAAGCCCTGCACTATAAGGAGGAAAAGAGAAAAGGTAAAAAAAAATGCAGAGGATTAGCACATGCAAGCAATAGAAAAATCATTTGCAAGCCCATTGCTGTTTTTTGCTTTCTTTTTTTTCCTTCTTTTTTTTTTTTTTTTTTTGGGGGGGGGTTAAAAAGATGAGAAAGTATTATTTATTCCAGAAAAATGATTTTCTGCAAGTACCTCCCAGCACCCACTACTACTATCTTTTGGTTAACAAAGTCAGACAATGGTCGGCCTTGGGCTCTCACAGTTCCCAGTAATCCCGCAAGTGCAACACCAGCAGTTCCCTATAACATCGAAAGTAAGCACAGTTTACATAACTACAGATTATCAATGATAGTGTACGGCCCTAAGCAATAAATTACATGCTCCGAGTTATAAAATACTGGCATACAACAGCAAGTACTCAGTACTCACCTGTACATCATCATTAAACATGCAAAACCTTTTACGGTATCTTAGCAGCGTTTCAAATGCCCACTTCATCTGAAAATCTTCAAACTGGCACATTTTCCAAATCATCAAGTTAGTGGCATGAATGAGACCGCACACAATTGAAAGAAGGAAAAAAAAAGTGACACTCCAAAAAAAGGCAATACCTGTACAATGGCTTTGGGCCAGCGAGTATGAACAGCTTCCATGAACTCATCAACAATTGATAGATACTCTTCTCCTTCCAGCCTAGGTTGTCGAAGTCCTAAATCTGTGAAAACAAGTCATAGGGTTTTTTTTGCTAGAAAGAGCAGATTCAAAAGGCACTTCATATAATACATTCATTCTTTAAAAAAAACAAGGAAATTAATATGATCCAAAAGGGATGGAATGGTCTGAGCCCGCATGCTTTACTCACAAAGAGGATCTTCAAGCAGCTTTTGATTGTTAGTACCAACATCTAACATAACTGGGAGTATCTGTTAGCCATGAACATATAGGTTCAGCTATACAGGTGGTAACAGATTAAATAACAAAGCAAATAATATATTATAATGAGTAGATTTAAATATAATTTCCAAATTTTCAGAGACTCCAGACCATCAAGCATATACAGCTGGGTCATTCATAATATATTCTGTACATGCAGATAAAAACAAGAATTATAACAGCAAATTCTATATATAAATATTTAAACAGAGCTAATAGTACACACAGAAAACCAGCAGGGAGGGTAAGAGGGGTACATACTCTCTGTGGATTGATACCAGCAGCAGCTACATACATATCAAGTTTTCCAATAGGTATTCCAATTCCTTGAACTCCAAGATCACCTAGGCCAAGAATACGGCTGCCATCAGTGAGGACTATCATGTCTACCTGCACCACACAAATGGAATTTAAATCCATGGTATAATGAATAGAGTAAAACAAAATCTTCATTGCTCTATCAACAACAAATCTCCAATAAGGAAGAGAGCAAAAGAAGATTCTGTATTATTTCACACTCATTCAAGATTCAACAGTACCTGTTGACCAGGCCAGTTATAGATCATTGACATCATCTCTCCCTTATCCTTTGCACTAAAATACATTCCACGTGGACGTCTAAATAATCCAGAGTAATTTTGACACACTAACCCTACTGTTGGAGTGTATATAATAGGAGCAAAATCTTTGATATTATCAATGAGAGCCTGGGGAGTAAAAGACAAAAAAAGTAAAGCCCATTAAATTTCAAATGGATTTTCATATACTCAAGATGAAATTTGCAATGGAACTTACTCGGTAGTATAATATCTCATTCCTGTCATGAAGTCGATTCAAGATCCTCCATTTTGCTAAGGAGACTACACTGTATGGTTGGCCTTGAGTATTCTTCTCAAGGGACCTATATGATTCCACTAAAAAACAAAATACAAAAAACTTAATAATGTTAGTTAAAGTGCCAAAATGAGAGACCATTCATTTAAAGAGACAGGGCAGCAAAAAAGAATACAGAAAAGCTTTCCTCAAGATTCCAGTTATAAAGACGAGACATCAAATGATTCCAATAAATATGTTTTGCAAAAGTTACTGCACTTTGTATTTAACAGCCTAACTAATTGACTGATTAGTTAATTCAGGAATTATGAGATCTCAGAGGAAATTGTAATGTGGATTTATCAATTATTCAGCTCATCAATTTTTATTTTTCAACTTAATCAACATTTACAATTCTATAACCACATTAGCCTTATTTTACTTAAGCGAAAAGCAGATACTAACAAATTTAAGGAGGTCAGTGTTAAACTTACTAAAACGATCATATTGTTGCTCAAAGGATATAACACGAGGTGGAAGCAGACCACGTAGTCCTAGTCGATCTCTTTCAGTCAAAGGAAATCCTGTATCCTGCTCTTAAATTTAAAAAAAAAAAAAAACATATTACATCTAAAAGTCAACGATTCCAAGAAGATATGAGGTTACTTAAACAAATCCAACTCCAGAAGTAAAGAAAAAAAATTTTTTTTGCAAGATTTCAGCGCCCATAAGTTCATTTTATGCAGAAAACCTAATAAAAAACTTCAATGTACAATTCAACTAAATCAGAATCTCAAATTCACTACAAGTCACGAATTCTACTCAATCTTGAATTTGCTGTTCTTGCTAAAACAACTAGTAAACTACAAAGAAAGATCAAGGAGGAACAGAGTAACAGAAACAAATATCTCCAAAATACCATTACAGATAAAAATACAGAAATGTTAACCTTATTGAACCAAGGATCATGAAGGATATCAGCGCCACGTTTATGAACAATACAAGCACCAGGAATCACCGGTGCAGAGAAAAGCCGCCGCTGCGACGAACTGCGCACATTCGACGCCGCAAATCGCGCTACTCTCCACATTATTTTGCCCTAGATTCAATCAAATCTAGAACTTCGCAGACCTTGCTAGCTAAATCGGAAAATCTAATAAACAAAGAAAAAAGAAAAGAGCTTCACAGCATCTCAATTACGGGCTGGTATTAATAATGATGATGATGAGTCAACAAAGTCCACGTTTTAGATCTATTTATAGTGAGTTCATAAATTATTATTCACTTTTTTTTTTTGTTTCCTATTTTTAATAATAATAAAAAACTGATGTGATTTTAATAAGTTTTCCTTCCTTTAGAGCTGGACATGTCTGTGAAGGAGAGGCTGCCCGAGTGATAAACCGGGCAAGAAGGGTATGTGCTGACTGGGGGCCGGTTGCACGTGCGCGGGTTGGATTTGAATCGGTAGGTATAGGTTACAGTCACTTATGTCTGCACTCTGCAGTGTGATTTAGTTTATTTTTTAAAAAAAATTATTTATAAATGTATTTAAATCAAAGGGTGGGCCAGAGCTATTTATTTATTTATTTTATTCGGTTCATGCTGATAGCCCGGGCATACCTGGGTAGGTTTCGTCGAGTGGCGGGTCCAAAGTAAAAATGTTCAATTATTTCTATTGTCTCTTCTTCTTCTTCTTCTTCTTCATAGTATGAATGCCTGAGATGCTGTAGATTTTGTTCAGCGGCATCTTCCATCGCCACTAACTTTTTTCCGCGTATTTCCTTTTTCGCTTTGATAGTTCTTTTAATCATCTTTGCGACGTAGCAGGAACTGCTTGACCGATCCAAGCAACGAGAACTCCGAGCGTGTGTGTAGTCAATTTCAGCTGCCAAGCAGGAAATTTGGATCGCAGGCACCTGATTGTTTAGTGCCTCGCCCAATAATTCGATCGCGTCTTTTATCATGCGGTTGTGTTATCTTTCATATTTAATCCGTCTTTTTCCTGAAATAAAGTGCAAATAAGTTTAAACACTGGATAATTCTAACAAGTGTTTATTGCAAATTATTTCAAAATATATTAAAGTAATTTTTTATTTTTGATATCAATATATTAAAATTATAAAAATATAAAATATTATTAATTTAATAATTTTTAAAGTAAAATATATTTTTAAAATACATCTAAAAACAATTATCACATTCCCAAACACACAGCTACGTTCACATCTCCATAACTCCTTCTGGTCATCGTCATCCCAAAAAGCTTCTCTTATTCGCAATGTGCATAAGAACATCATTGTTTCGAGTATGTTATTGTTATATTAAAATAATTTTAAAATATATAAAAAAAAATTAATTTTAAAATTTTTCAAAAACATTTTAAAACACAGTTGACTTCGTGTCACGCAAATCCACCAATAAGAGGTTAGGGGCCACGTTGATGGCTAGCGATGATGACTGCTTCCTAAAGCACAAATTCTCAGATAGCACAGATTCCAATAATTCATCAAGAGCAATGCTTGCAAATTCTAAAATTCATGGGGGGAAAAACCATCAAAACTGAACAGGACATTCCATCATAGTAACTGGGGTTGTGACTCTGCACTGCTTTTGTATAAACAACTTTTTTATCGAGAGAAGCAATGATTTGGGTCGTAGAGATGTTGATGAGATTGTGCTGCAGAAAGTTTGTTGCAGATTTGTGTAGTGGAAATGTTGGTATTCCTAAGTGGAGTAGCCACAAAGGAGAATGTTGTATTTTTGGTTTCTCTTCCTTTGGTCTTACATGGTGCGTGAGTTGCATAGATGCTATTGATGGAGGAATTAATGCGCATCTCTGGTGGGGGAGTAGGCTAGTGATTGGATGAGAAATTAAGGTTGCACAAAATCTTTGAGCAGGAGAAATTCATTGGAGGACAGAAAGGTGCTGCATTTTCCGGACCTGGGACTAGCAGAAACACCTTTTGAGACCTTCTCTCATTACTCTGCTAATACTTGCATTGTCAATGTCAAGCCTTTGAGATTGAATCATTGTAGGGCTCAGATTATAAAGAAAGGAAAATAGCATCAAAATTGCAATTTTTCAAACATCAGTTTCAACATTTCTTGATGGCAAAAAATAAGACAGAACAATTTATTAACAGTATGACCAAACCCACTCCTTAAGTTGTACGGTTTAAATCTTATTCTAGTATTACCGGAACATTCTCAATTTACTGAAACCTGCATTAAAAAGATGCAACCAGCGCTTTGCCACGTTGAAGTTACAGCTGAAGCTTCAAAAGTTACTGCACGTCATTGTAATCTTTAGCCCCAAAGTTCTTGCACCAGAGCTGTGATGGAATTGGGCGAACAGGTTGGTGTGGCCGTTGCTGCAATAAAAACATCTTCTCAGGTATTTAACAGAAACCAAATTATGATTTCAACCCAAACATTAATTATAGAAAAGTAGATGGTTGCTAATTCTATCTCTTCCCAGCTCCCTCTGCTCAGTTACTAATGGAGCATTGGACTTGAGGTAGAAAAGCTGAGCGCATATTGCGTAGATTATACTCATCCTCATAACATGCAGTCATTAAATTAAGTAACCACGGTGTGAAACAAATAAGGAAAAAACAAAATATTCATTCACGTAAAAACATCAGCAGCATGTCTATTTGATAAGAAGAGAGCTCCATAGCAGTAATGTTGTGGTCTCTCGGTAGGAAACAAAGAATGGTTCGACCATTCCCTGCCAGTCTATACAACAACCTCCATATCAAGTAGTTCCTTTCATCATAAAAAAGGGGAAGATCAAGGCTGCAATCCATCAGAGGATCAATTAAAAAATCTATTCTCCCAATCTTGCCCCGGCACACACCTTTATGTATCTTTCCAAGTTCCCAAAAGTCAAGCACATAAACTTTCCATGCATATTGTATTTTTTCTATGCAGATGGTACTTTTTCTATGTAGTGTAGGCATTGTTGTTCTAGCCAATGGTTATTTCCTGGTACTATAATTGATCAACATCTCCACCAATAGCATACATAGCACAACAACCCTCAATTTCAAGGAAAAAGTTACCATCTTCATCAATGACAAGTGTGACCCAACACTCAAATGGATCAATTTTCTAGGAAAATATTATCCTTCTCCATGAAGCAAGTTCAAGGACTGGGTAATCAAACCAGTTGTGCAAGAATTAGAGGGAAACTATTCTACGTAACTCATACACAAGTCATGACTACATATACTCTAGGAGACAAAAACAATTTTACATAAGAATTTTCTCCTCTACCATTTCATTTTATTTTCTATTACTAAGATTTTTTCCCCTTACTTTTACTAGATTAAGCACTGGAATGTTTTGTTCCTACAGGGAACTTGTTTTCAGGAACAAACCAAGCCAGAGAAAAACAAATCACATTCAAGACCGGTCACTGAAAAGCCCATATTACGTCTGAGTTTTTTTCACAACTACATTAATGCCATGGCCACCAAAAAATTTAGTCAAGAAAAAACACATTTGACTTAGAAAGCTTAAATGATCATCTTTGCCATTCATGTTAGAAACAAGTGAGAGGTTATCAATTTGAACTTCTATCATTTGCCAAGAAGAGCTATTGGAAGTTAGAGCAACAACATTTTGTAACATAAGCAAATTATAGGTGCTCTAGCAACAACACTTTGTAACATAAGCAAAAGAAATTATTGGTGCTCTAGGAGCACTGCTCCCCTACTCACATGAAGCTGGGACGCATCATTATATGAGTGGAGGAGTATTACTCCCAAAGTACCTAATAATTTTCCATGCATGACTGGTCAAGAATAGTGGAAAATGAAGCGGCAAAAATAGTGGCAGATGCTGGAGGACTTATGAGGGATATTAGCAGGAAAAAAGTTGAAAGTGAAGGAGGGGGGAGGGGGGGGTTGGGAGCTAGGGGTGGAGGGTTGCAATGCGTTGCGTTGTTGCTGATAGCCGGAACCCAGCAACATGTTAGGAAAAAAGAATATAAGATTACCCATCAATGTAGCTAATCCTTTTCAATATGAATAAAAGAAACTTAATGCAGTCTCCAACAGAACACAACCCATGCACAGTAACATAAGGAACTAATATCTCATAGACTTGCATCATTCATATATGAAATACCTAATCGCACAAAATTCAAGGACTTCACTACGTTTGTAATAAACAACCAGTAAGCCAATTGTTTATATAGCTAATCATTGATTAGATACTGGACTTGTTGCTACCTTTATGATGAGTACAGTTGCTGGAGATGCCAAGAGGCCCCCATTCATGTAAAGAAACAAAAGGAAGTACCAATAGCTATAGGTCATATGAGTAAAAAATGTATAATAATGATATCATAAATTCAAGGAAGTCTCTACTTGACACAAAAAAAAAATGTTTGCCCAGTTTCCCAATGATTGCTAATCCTTTCGCATGGATGACCTCACTATTTAACACTAATTAAGTAAATTAAACCCAATAAGAAGAAGAAGAAAAATGGATATTAATTCTATAGGAATTGAGAAGATACCGAAAATCAAAAGATTTAAAACAAGTTAATTAGACTCCAGAAAATGATTAACTAGACCAAACCAGCACAAGCATGTCAGCTTAGGTTTCACTCAACTAAACCAAACCAAACCAAACAACCCAGTCAACAATTTTGGAATCAAGAATCCAAATCCATCGGATTTACGCCACGCCTCTCTAAATGAATCGCCGTCTACTACACTGTTTTAAGGATCTAAGATCCAGAATTCAAACATTTAATCATTCCCCCAACCAAACAGAAAAAATATATCAAATTAATAGAATGAGAAGGGAGACCTCGAGCTCAGCCGACTTCATGGCGATTGGAATGCAGATGAGGAAGATGCCGAACATGGCGATGGCGGTGTTACGGCGCCAGTGCTTAGGCCTGCAGTTTGGACCTCCACTCATACTCCAAACCTTCGCCCTAAAGTCACTGTGGGCCCCCTCAGCTCCGTGACCGTGTTCTGCTCCTCCTCCTCCCATCTTCGATCGGGCTGGTCACTCGCTAAAAAAATGGATTTGAGTTATGTTTACAGTAAAAACCCTGATAAATAAATTACCAGTAAATTAGCGGGATTTACCAGAGAGATGAATAGTCAGAGAAAGAGTGGAAAGTGAAGATGATGATGAGCTCTCCTTTGTTATAGTTGTTGGGATCTTTCCTTTCCCGATTCCTTCCAAGCGTGGAGTACTGTGGATGGTGGAGCTGCTGGGGTATGCGTTTGCCTTGAATTGATGTCGTTCTTGCTAAGGAGGGTATTCTTGTCTTTCCAACTCTCAGGACTTAACGAGGTGAGATGACAGAAATAATGGGCTTTTAAAAAACAAAAGGCCCAATATCACTTGGGCTTCAATGTTAGCATCCACGCCTCCTCCGATATTTGTTTGGAGTTTTCTTCTCTTTTTTTTGTCAAAGATAAATTCTTTTCAGGGCTATTTTTCTTTGTTTTCTAAAAAACCTTTTCGTGAATTTTAATTTTAATTTTAAAACCACGACTAATAGCGTTATTTTTTTTTCCCTTTCAAATTTTTCAAGCATTTCTTGGGATAAAATTACAAGGGTCATCTGTTTCCTCAGCTTGCCTTCATACTGATTTGAGATTGGCGACTGCCACATGAACTTGTAAGTGGGAGTGCGGTTGCGATAGCTTTTCAAAAGTGCTTTTCGTGTCGAAATATATCAAAATGATGTTTTTTTATTTTTTAAAAAATCATTTTTGACATCAGCACATCAAAATGATCTAGAAACACCAAAACATATTCATTTAAAATTAAAAAAAATAAAACAAATTTCAGCAAAACAACAGTTGAAACGCACAGCCAAACGGCCAGTAAGACTCTCAGCCATGAACAGAAGGCAAATGACAAATTGCAGAGTCCCCACTCCCAAGTTGCATAATGTAGTTGAAGAAATCTCTGTTTTCGTATGTCTACTTGTACGTTTATTTTTGGGGGGGCACTGATCAAAGAAGCAAAGAGATGGAAATTCACAGCGCAATTATTTATAAACAATTTGAGAAGATGAATAGGTTTTACAACTTGAATGTCTCACAGCACGAGCAACAAAGATCCACCTTTCATGAATCCTCCAATTTGGCAAAACAAAAGGGAAATCGCTATCCTCAGCAGTAGCTTGCTTATGATGATGATGAGAAAGGACTTGAAATATATCTCCATGCATTTAAGCTGATTCAAGTGTCAATATGACACCATCTCTGAATGAGGTGGGCGATATATTTAGTGTTTGAATCAGTTTTGAAATATCCATGGATATGTCAGCTGGCGATGAGACTCCCGCGATAAACCTGAAAAAAAACAAGTGTTACATAATTAAAGCCACCACATGCACATGAGCCAAAGAGAAAGGCGCATTCTTAACCAGAAGAAGAATAAATGTATATTCCATGTATTTTTGGAGGTGATGGAACAGAGAGAAGGATAAAGGCAGAATTGAACAGCATGCAAGTAAATTATTTGATGGATTGAGTTGCAATCAGATGAGTATGTGATAATCAAGCGATGCCTGAACCAGGAGGCCAACCACACAATCAAATGAAAAGGCCTTATTAAACTTCATCTGCTTACCGAAGATGCCGATACTTGCTTGATCAAAGAGGTGCTGTATCCTCTAACATGAGCAACAGTTTCAGCCATTTGAACACGAGATACTCTGTCTGGTCCACCAACATTTAAGAGCAACTTCATCTGCTTACCCTCTATGAAAAGCACCACCAATATCACGATGATCAGGCCAGATCAGATGTCAAAGCACAGTGGCAAGCAGGCAGTAGGAAAAATCAAGAAGTGCAATGCCAGCAAAGAAATATATAGTTACCAACTACAGAAGAGCTATGATTTTCAGTTAAATTTCCATCACATGTTGGCACAATTGATCATACTTCAATAAGCAAGTAAAGAAGCAACTTATTTTAACTCAATTTAGTTTTACATAAGAGATAACTTTTTTTTGGATTCGAGGAAACCTCGCTCCCCCAGAAAGTATATTTTGTGAGCCCAGGTGAGCGAGTAAAACCTCGGTTGTTCCGGGCTCTTAAGAGAAGTACACACCACACCCCCTTTGGGGACTACATAAGAGATAACGTGCACAAAGGAAAAGGAAAAAAAGAAGAGAGGTTTATGGAAAAGACAGCATAATAAAATAATGTTGAAAAGAAGTTTTGCCAAATTAGATGGTTACTTTAATGAATCTAAGCTCTTTCAAGAAGTCAAAACACAGAGCATTAGATGAAATGTAACTCTTGCCTTCCCATCCTAATGCAAAGAACATTGTGTAGTTTATCAATGTTGGGCTGGTGCGTGTAGTTTAATTGCATACCTATTATCCACTTGTTTATCAAAGACAGTATAATGGTCACAACATCCTTGACATACACTGGGCAGCGGAACTCGTCATGGAAGAACTCTACTTGTTCTTTTTTGGAGAGGACGCCATCAATCCACTGCATCAATTAGAAGTCACATGTCGGTTAGACAACAGGTAACCATGGAATCCAAATCGTTTTGTATCTTTGCAAGACAGGGAATACAGAGTGGTCAACTGTAAGGTCTAGATTCTATGTGAGAAACTGGTCACCTGAATTGGAAGTGATTTTGGGACGGGAGAGATAGTTTGTGGCCCAAAGATGATACTGCTTCTCAAAATTGCAAAGTTTGGCCAACTCTTAGAAATAAACTGCTCTGCTGCCACTTTTGATTTACCATACACATTAACAGGAACAGCTTCGTCTTCTTCCTTGTAGAATGATTTCACCCCTTCATAAACTGATTGTAAAAGGCAATAAAAGAAGGATTATAAGATCAAACCAGATGCGTTCCAACAGGGCTTCATATTGATAGAAGCATTGATGGGGCACGAATCGATGTGCATTGGGGATTATGGCAATATAAGATCTAAAAATAACGATCCCGAAAGCAAACACAATACTTGCTAGTCTTAATTTATATCCGTGTGAGGTTGGAGGGAAATGGAAAGTTAATGAACAGCAATTTTTTTTACGGGCTTGTTCAATTTGAAATTGCCTATAAGGTTCATCATTTGTATTCTAAAAATATTGTAAGTACAGAAAAACCCATCTAGTGATGAAAGATTTGATACAAAACTTCACTATCCAATTCTCTAACTTTTATCATTTATTTCCACTCTTTGTTCTTATAGAAATCTACTCAATGAATGTTGCCAGCATTACAAACAACTAACCTTGATCAGTTGATAAATGGATAAGAAGAGTATCTCTCTCCTCGAAGCTCGACAACCAGTTTACAAGAGAATTAGGTACATTGATAGACATAGCAGCATCAGGTTCCTTCTCACAAACACGAGGCACAGACAGTGCAGCACAGTTCACCACAACATGAGGCTGACAGACATTTCAAAAAAAGCTCAACAGATCATTAAAATTAACGAACAAAAGAGAACTGAAGAGGTTAAAATTTATATGGGGGATTTGTACCAGGCCAAATTTGGAGGCGATGGATTGGAATCCTTCACCCGTAACTAAATCAACGTGAAAAGCGAGAGAGTGAGGGAATGGCGTCAAACAAGGGTTGAAGAAGATTTGAATTGGAGTGGTAAGTGAAAGCGAGATCATAAGGGGCGTTGTCTTTGATTTGTGAAAGGGATAGTAATAGGTGTTGGCCTAAGTAACCTGTCCCTCCTACCACCAACACTCTCTTCGTCTCCATCGCAGATGCTGCAAGCGGATCAGGTTCCTGGGAGTGGAGGTGGTGAGTGGGTCGGGCGTGTTAATTCTGTTTATTTTTTTCGAACAGATGAGGTACGGTGACGAAGGTTCTTCGGTCAGTTGTCACTTCTTTCCATAGTTTTCCATGCGATTAATGTTAAATTTTAAGAAATGGCTTTTTTAATACTGTGTTTAAGGTTGATTTTTAATGTGTTGGTTGTTTTAAAAGTATATTAAAATATAAAAATATTGATATCACGGTATTAGAATATTTAAGGAAAAAAATTATAAAAAAAAAAAAAAACTAATTTAAAAAATATTTCTGAAACATGATTTTAAATATGAGCTAGAAAATATTTATACTTTTGTATGAAAAAAAATGTTTATTATTCTTATATCATACTGTAAAATAAAATCTATGTTAGTACTGGTGTGTGCATTCATATTTAACTTTGATTAAAAAATAGATCATGACATCATGTTTTTTTTTCATTTTAATTACGTAAAATCTTGAAAAGTCTAAAATACAATCACTTTTTTATGTTATTAAAACTCTAACAAAAAATTGAATCATGTTGCTAAATATTAGTTATTAAAATCTGAAAAAAAAATAGTTATTGCGTTATTGAAAAACAAATAAAAGAAAAAAATGATTTTATTCACTACTCGTCCCGGAAATACTATTAATTTAAAATAGTTTGTCCCCTTCATTCATTTTTTCAATTTATATTTCTCGAATAAATTTTTGATTTTAATTGTTAACCCTATAATTTTTATAAGTGTATATCAGTCTCGAGATATAGATTATGGTTTTAATGGATGACTTGATTGAGTGAAGTTTTTTCTTCTTTTTTTTTGCAAGTTGATTTTTTTAAGTCTCATCTTTTGATACCAAAATTATTCAAGATTAGATTTATATTTTGATTTTGATTTAATTTTCATGAGGTTATTATCATCTCATGATCTCGTGTCACAAATTAATCCGAGTTGAGTCGAGTAATGGATTAACTCGCATTGGCTTGATCATTTTTATGTCTTTTTTTATTGATTGCAGTCACATATTTCAACACTAGGTTCATTGCGATTGAACTTCATGGTCTGTTCATGTTTTTTTACGAGGTCATCCTAATTTTCATGACTTGAATTGCATGTCTAACAAGTTAATTTGATTGCCTTAAACCTTTTCTTTTCTCGATTGACTTTTTTTTTTCTCAGTTTTATCATTCAACACTTAATTGATTGAAAATTAGATTTTGATTTGTTTTATTTTGTTCTTCACAATGCTATTATTTATTTTTTACTCAAATCATGAACCTAACAAGTTAAATCAAATTGACCAGAGACTGTTTTCTTATTTTTTTTATCATTTTTTTTCAGACTCAAATCATCAACACTTGATTGATTGAGAATTAGATTTTGAATTGTTTTCAATTTTCTCTTCACAATGTCATCATTTATTTTTCTACTCAAATCATGAAGTTAACAAGTTAAATCAAATTTGACCACGGGACTGTTTTCTTATGTTTTTTATCATTTTTTCAGCTTAAATTATAAACACTTGATTGATTGAGAATTGAGTTTTGTAATTTTATTTTATTTTTGTTATATTATATTGGTCTCATTATCTAAATCACGAGTTTAATAGATTAATTTGGACTAATCGAAATCATTTTTTTAATTGATCGTTTTTCAAATTCCCTCTCAACATAAAAGTTTATTGAAAAATAGGTTTTGAAGTTTATTTTTGATCTATATTTTACAGGATTATCATTATTTTCATAACCTGCCATGCATAGTGTCTAGTTATTTCTGGCTTGATTCATATCAATTTAGTATTTTTAACATCGTAGTATTTGTAAAAAAAAATGTAATATTGAATATTTATTTGGAGCTAAATCATATTTTTATTGTGTATTTAAATTGTCTTTAAATTTTTTAAAATCAATAGATCAATCCTCACAAAAATTAAATTTATTTTCCACTACGAAAAACATTGTCAATACCTGATTTTTTTCCCCATGTTAAAAAAACTATTTAATCCAACCTTCAATCAAGTCATACCAATAAGTTGGTTAAAATGGTATTTTTTTTTAAAAACAAAATAAGTTTTGACATTATCATATCAAAATGATCTAAAAACTACTAACAAAATAATTTTAAAATAACAAATAAAAATTAAAAAAATTTCATTTTTTTTTCAAAAAACAATTTTAAAATATCTTTGTTCATGTTATTTCTTTTTGTCATTGCCATTAATGTTAGAGAATTCATAAATATTTTGTTCACGACCTAGTATTTTATTTTCATACATGACATGCATATTTAAATTTTAAAAATAACAAAATCACATAAAAAATCAATAAAATATTAAATTATATATTTTTTATAGTAGCTATCCTTGACTCATCTGTTATAAAAATCTATACAGTTTTTAATTTTCACAAACAACAAACATATTTAAAATTTAAAAATAACAAAATCAAATCAAAATCAATAAATTAAATATCTATTTTTTCATCTTTATCTTTGTCTCCTTTAGAGTAAAAGTCTCACTTTTGACAAACTCTTAAATATGGAAGAACTTTTCCGGTCAAAGGATAAAATAATTTTTCTATTTACTGTTTTAAGTTTTTATCTCATATATAAGACTTTATAAAAATAAAAAATTGTAAAACTACAATGGCATGTTATAAAGTTGTAGAGCCATTAAATAAATTTTACATTCACCTTTGTACCCTACATATTTGTATTGTATACGGATGGCTCAATTCAAATTTTATGCTCACACTTGTACCTGTATTGTATACAAATGGCTTTATTTAAATGTTTATTTCTTTGCATATTATTTTTTATTTATTTTTTATCTATTTAAATTATTTTTTATGTTTTTATAAAAACACATGCCAGGTTTACCTATGCTATCAAATTAAATGCATGTTTGAGAATATGATTAAAATTGTTTTTAAAAGTATTTTTTTATTAAAAAAATACATCAAAATAATATATATATATATTAAATTATTTTTGATATCAGCACATGAAAATAATTTAAAGATATCATGAAAATAACTTAAAGATATCAATTTTTTAATTTAAAATAAAAAAAAAAAATAATTTTTTTAAATTTTTTTTTTAAAACAATTTTTTTTTTAAAACACAATGACAAATAAAACCTAAACAGGAGTCATTAGATTAAATAATTACCTGGTAGACAACTAGAAATATTTCATCGACTAATTTATCATTAACCTATTATATATGGTTTTTAAAAAGTAACATATAAAAACAAAGTGAAAATCATTATACAAGAAATTATCTAAATAAAAAAGAAAAGAGTGTTGATTATCTCTATCTATAAATGTTTTTATCTGTATTTATTTTTTATTGAAATTTAATATAATTAATAGATTATCACTAGTTACTCTACAAAATAACACTATACAGTATCACTAGTTATTTAATTAATAAAATAACACTATAATTACTGATCCTAAAATTCATCTGTATTATTTATTTGCCGCCATGTAGAGAAATTTTCCAGGAGAGGAAAGAATAAAATAAAGGAAAATGAAAGGAGAGAAAGAGCAAGACCGTCGATATGAATATTTTACAAGACAATCCAACGGTTCAAATAAACCCCAACGAGTCGCAAAACTGGAGTACACCGAAATACTGAATTAGGGTTTCCTCAACTCCTTGCCTCCTCCTATATAACCCACACTCGCCAAGGTAGAAGCTCGTCTCTTCCTTTCCTTGGCCAAGCTTCACCATCTCTTGCTTTTACTGGGTTCTTTTTCTGTCATCTCTCTTTTAGCTGTGGTGTTTCTGTTTTTTTCAGCTGGAAAACCATGAGCTTTTTGTGTTGTTGAATCTATTCTGGTTTTTAAACTCAAGAGGGATAAAATGAAGATCATAGGGATGAAGAAAAAACTGCAACAAAATGATCGATTAATTTCGTGATTACTAGTATTTAAGTCTCTGATGATTTCATTTTGTCCCACCTTTTTATTTAATTTCATGTTTTCCTCTTCTTTTATATTCCAGTAATCTCAATGCGATCCACTTGGAGATATGATGAGATAAACTTTGGTCCGTGTTTCTGATTTAACCGTGACCGACAACTTTTTACCAATTTCTGATCTCCAATCTTGATAAGATTTTTAAAATATTTTTGTATGAATTTAATGTGAATGCCAGTTCTCTGTTGCTATGATGAGTCATGAATGAATTCACATGTCAGACTTCAGAGATGTTTTCCTACCAGGAAAATTCTATGAGAACATATTCATGCTCCTGAGCACTCGATTAGCTTATGGTTAACAGGGTTCTAATAAATCTTACAGCTGAATGCTGAGACCTGTTCCCCTGAAAAACCGTCAGGTTGGGTTGTATTTATGCTCCTGAGCACTCGATTAGTTTATGATTAGCAGGGTTCTAATAAATCTTACTGTTGAATGCTGAGACCCGTTCCTCTGGAGAACCGTCAGGTTGGATGCGACTCTGCAGATATAAGATTTGAAAACAGGGGATTGTGAACATGCTAAAGAAAACTAATCTTGTTAGCCTTGGAATTTGAATGACCAAAAAATTCACTGGTATCTTGGAAAAATAGAGGTGCGCAAGGGATGATTATTGAATCTTGTGAACTGAATAACATTAGAAGTTGAAACGAGTACTACTAAAGGTCTGTAATTTTGATTCATCAAATTGAACAAAATTTGATTCAATAAATTGAAATCATTGTAAATTGTGGACAATGCAATTGTTCAAACAATAATTCCGATCACATGAATGCTTCCCGCAATGGGAACAAAAGCCGACAACTTGCTTCGAAGGGCATTGAAAACAATAACCCAACTGAATTATAATATACTCCGGCGATGGTTGGCAAGTAAAGACTTTCTTGGTGCGGTGGAGGTGGTGGAGAGGGGTGGGGCATAGCTATGCAGTTTCTCTAATGTAAGCGTCTGATTTGATGATACAATCCAAAAGAGCCTCACTCCACTTCAACGGCTTTCTGAAGCCCGGGACTTCTCAATACGCGACTCAATTTTCTGACATGATAAAAGCAGGCAAGTCAAGGACACTTGACTAGAAATAATTGAACACATGCAGAAACAACTATCGTCGCCTTGACAAGAAACTAGTGTCAAGATATTCGTGTGCCTAGTTTATTTGAAAGTTTTACTTGTAAAAATGGACAGCTCATAAAATCATCTGGACTGAAAGTTCCAAGGAAGTTGTTGGTTCAGTGAATGCTTACCACTTTATTCAAGGTTTGAACAGATGAAAACATGTTAAGACTAAAAATTCATGAAACTATGTTTTGAAAACAGCTTTATTTGACAAGTCTACATCAAGAAAGTACACGGTCCATACCTTCACTGATTTACTGACTTCTTCGAGTTTATTTAGCAGCATTTCCCCTTGTATCAAACCTCTATGCTCCAGCGAAGTGTAGCGTGGTGAGCCTGTAATCTGAGAAGGGGCGGCATCTCTTAGTTTTAAGCAAATCAATTTGATGAATGTAGTAACTAACGCATTTGCACCAACCATCTATACTTCTGAGAGTTCAGACTATATATTCTAATAAAATGGACTCTACTTTTGTAAGGGAGGTAGAAAGTGACAACACCTCAATGTCTTGCAAGCAGAGCAAGTTTAAGGTACACCTTAGTTTGAATGGAGTACAGAACTGGCACAGCGCCAAATTGACTCACACCTTAAATCGTGTAAGAAGAACCACAACATCCAAGGTTCATTCGCTAAAATTAAAAATTAACCCGTAATAACTTAATCTATAATGATTCAGGCTGTTACAAATCAAATAATTTAACTTGAACAAGACATAAAAGCCTCAACAATGTTACTAAATTGAGATTGAAGAGTATGAATATTTCAAAGGATACACATCTCAACTTAAAGTGAGAAAAAGGAAGCGTCAGCATTAAAAAATAACGAGTTGGAAACAAATTCCAGAAAATACATAGACAAAGTTTGCAGTTTAAATTACCTTCCAGCTTTTGGTTGGTGATTTAAAGATTACACGTCCCTCACTCAATGATCCCACTCTAGACAGACTTTCCTCTTCACCAGTAAGGGTAGGTTCGCAACCTTTCCCCAAATCTTGTAAATTCTTCAAAGCTTCAGTTATTATCACCTGCAAGAAATGCATTGTTTACTACTAACTATTAACCAGCTCATCTTGTTTAAAAAACAACAACATACACAGTGAAATAAGAAAATAAAGTAAGGAATCAAGTCTGCAAAACCTTCCTCAAAACTCCAGGATCAGTAACACCTTGAACACGTAGTTCATCGACAGGTGCAGCTTTTCCATGAGCAATGCTTTCAATTCTAAATGTATGGAGTCCATAAAAAGACTGTAAGCAACCTATGAAAGTCGGAACATATTAATATCACCAGTCGTTTTGAAGCATCCATTTATGAGGGAATATTGATTGAAACATTCGTCTTTCACTTAAGAAGAAAGAAGCACATAAAATTCATGACATCATCCAAAAAGACAAAAAATTTATGCAAATTTACAGCGATTAGCTAGCATATTGTTCCCCCATTTTTCCTCAAAGCTTCCCTTGTAGCAAGCCAAAGTTTTTGACAAGAAAGCTTGACAGTAACCAATACTACAGTAGCTGTCTGAACAGCAGTAAAACCAATCACGAAGCCTGGCTGGAAAAAAACTGCATAGCCATTTCTTCTCTTTAGGCCATATGCTTGGGAAACAGAGATTGAGATAGAGACATACATACATCTAACCAAGACTATCATACATGTAACACATAAATCTAGCAAATGGAACAGTGAACAAAAAAAGTAGCAATGCAAATGAATCACAACAAGAATCTTCTGGCATTGCATCAATACCTTGCTCAATGATGATATCAATCACCAAGGAAAGTGGAGCGCGCTTCTCAATTGTTGTAACACGCCAAAAGAGAATCGAGGGCCTTGAAAACTTCAAATAAGAAAAATAATAATGACAATATAAGAATTACAACTACGCTGACAGTTCTCTCCTAAATTTAGCAAGAGAAAAGAATTCACTACACCTTGTAAACTATTTCATTAGCTGTAACATACAGTTTGCGGGAGGAAATATCCTTTTGAAGCATGAATCGTCTTATGGGCAAACATAGCAACAGAATAATGCCAATCCCCGCAAGCTAAAACCAGCAACAACGAAATGGAAACCCATATAATGGTGTCATATTGGACATGATTTCTCGCAAGCTCTTCAAAGGAAGCTGCATACAGTATCTGTTCTTCTTCGTCCTCATCATCCAACACTGATTCAGGATAGGTAATTGGGTGATTACTAGATGACCCAGGTCCGGATATACCATCAGCATGTCCCATCAACATTCTTCAAGCTCTCTGAACACACAACATCAGTATTAAAACTCCATTTGCAACGTTAATTCAATAACAGCATTTGATTGATCCCGAAATATCACATAACGAAAATCAAAGCTAATCCACTGCTGTGGATGCTAGAAGAACAAACCTAAAATCTAACATCAATTCTTTTTACTACAATATTGTTCACAGTCAGACAATCACTCTCATTTTTTAAGCAAGTAGCTGAAATGATGCCACTGGAGCTTTTATGATCAGCTTAGTGGTAGAAAGTAAAGGCTTCAGTAAGTCTATTAGGGTGGAAAGATAGTGATTTCATGCTTTACCTGGTAATTATTGCAAACCTTGAGAGCCCAAATCCTGAAATTTGAGGTTTGTAGCTAGGGTTTTGAAATATTGGGAAGGGTTTATAGTTCAGGCAAATCTACCGGTCCATGCTATTCTGTTCCTAGTCAGTTTTTTATTTTTTATTTACTACTTCCTGAGTTGGACTATAATTTTTTAAATATAAAAAGATACCCAAGCTTTGAAAAATTACTTGAAGTGCAAGTCCATCCTCAAAAATCCTCACTCAACTTCTTATCAAATCGTTTTAAATTAAATAAAATGAAAGGTTTTTACTAAACAATCCAGCAACAAGAAAAAAATAAAGGAAAAAAATTATGATAAAAACAAAAAATCAAGCATGTTGATCGAAAAATAATTTGGATAATCGATTTTTGTTTATAAATAATGTCGATATATTTTTTTTTCAAATAGTGAGACAATGCTATATTTAATTGATTCTAATTAATTAAGGTTAATTCTCTATATTTGTGATATGTGTTGTGGATACTGACGAGTATTTTTAAAAATGTTTTAATTATATGTTCGAAATAAATATATATTGAAATTCTTTTTGACTTGTATGGTAAATTCAATCTGATTTATTTTTTTATAAAAAAAAAATTAGTTTTATGTTGATGGCTTTTTGTATTATTATTATTATTTAATACTAAATTAATTATGAATTGGTTTTTCAGGTTGAGAAATTCTTTTTCAATGTATTTTATTCCAAAAACACACAATAAACACCACAAAAATCACTTACAAACACTAAATCACTTGAGAATCATGTAATAGAACATAAATTAATCAAACCTAAAAATATAAGATGAAACTTTTTTTGAGACGTGTTTATATAAAAAAAAACCCATCACTGTTAAATTCTCTCATCGAATAAAATCGTATTTGCATCAAGGTTGACTATAATTTTTTGTTGTTGAAATCACGACAACCATTTATATATTTTATTTTATATTTCACTATTTCTCAACAACTTTTTTTTTTATTTCTCTAACTCAAGAGCTGTAAAATAAACAAAATAATAGTTTATTATTAGTCTTGAACGAGCCATATATTTATTTAGGGTTTTACATTTCAATTCTCCTTTTTTTTATATACATATATTTATACTATAATATGAACAGTGGCCGCCTCCGAGATATTTTTAGTTTTTGTTAATAATACTTCAAGCAATTGATAAGCACCGCTCATAGGCTGTACCCAAAGTAGTCCAGCAGCATGGATTGATCGTATCTTATCCTGTCCCTGTACTACGAAATTTACTATGATGACCCCTGTACTTTGTTTTCTCAACCTAATCGGTCCCTCTAATCTTGAAAATTTGTGAATGAGATCTCTTTGTCCAACGGCTTATTTTTTTCTTATCCTAAATCGTGTTTATTTTTTTGGCAGAGCTATGGTTTTATAAAAAATAATTTTTATTCTTTATGTGTTTTTGAATATCTTAATGTGTTAATATAAAAAATATTTTTTTAAAAAACCACTGCCACAATTAATGTAGAGTTGGATTGGGGATAGCATGAAGAAATGTTATCGAGTAAAGGGACCAATAAAATAAAAGAAACCAAATTAATTAAAGGTAAGAATACGGGGACCAAGTTGGATCTTTCTTATAGGAACCAGAGAGGATAGGGAGGAGAGGGACCCAAAAGCATATTCTCCAAGCCAGCCAGACACGAATCATCTTGCATCTTCCTTGTTTCTAATTTACCGTTCCGAAGAATATCTCCGAGGTAATGGGTTGCTCTTGTTAGATCTTCGTGCCGTTTGTTCTTACGTTAAACTTTGCAGTCTTTCCTAATTATTAATTCCGTAGGTTTTATGTCTCTCCCTTAACTATTCTTATTATTTATTGTTTGAGATAAGAAATCGATTTTTCCAAGTTGAGAGCTGTTATGAGTTAATGGATAACAAGAAGCAGCATATTGCAATTTTTACAACGGCCAGTCTTCCATGGATGACTGGAACTGCCGTAAACCCTCTGTTTCGTGCTGCGTTTCTTGCGAAAGATGGGAGTAGGAAGGTCACTTTGGTGATTCCGTGGTTGTCGTTGCAGCATCAGAAGTTAGTTTACCCCAATAATATCACTTTCGCTTCACCTTCGGAGCAACAAGTGTATGTCCGTCAATGGGTTCAGGAGAGGGTTTCATTTTCACCTGGTTTTAGCATACGATTCTACCCCGCCAAGGTAATCACCTTCAATTCATCATATATGATGTGTTTATTTGTCGGAGATGGGCGTAAAGTGTGATGCTTCCTGGTTGTCTTGCAGTTCGCTGTAGATAAAAGAAGCATTCTTGCCGTAGGAGATATCTCGGAAGTCATACCGGATGAAGAGGCTGATGTTGCCGTCCTTGAGGAGCCTGAGCATCTCACGTGGTTTCATCATGGGAAGAGATGGAAAACTAAATTCCGCCTTGTCATAGGAATTATACACACCAATTATTTGGAATATATAAAGAGAGAGAAGAATGGACGGATTAAAGCAATGGGTGTTAAATTTATTAATAGCTGGGTTGTTGAAATCTACTGCCACAAGGTATGATTCTTCATTATTGTTAGTTTTAAGAAACAGTGATTCATGTTTGAATGCCTCGATGTTTGAATGACTCGATGTTGTCCATTCATGTTTGAATGGGTCATTGCTGTCCTTTCTGTTAAAATAACTTGTTAATACTCGGATTGAGAGTTCTTACAAAGATTTCCGTGCTCATACTTTCTCGCATTATGATTTTTGTTTTTTGCATCATCCCGTGTAAAAGATGTGCATTGGGTGATTTTCTAGTGCACTGGGCATGGCTTCCAACCAGTGCCATCATCCCTCATTGAAGCACGATCGCTGGAAATTTGTTTCAACACCAGTGACCTCAAAGCTTTGAATTATAGTACAGGGAATATTTACTTTTTAAGCCTGATTTATGATTGATGGCTAACCTTTTGTCATGTTATATTCCTCTGTGTTTGTTGGAGCAGGAAATCAATTACTTCGTAAGTAATCCTAGTCTTTGTTAATTTCTGATTGTTATGCCCTGATTTACAATCAGATTGCCATGTGCTTGTTTGAATTGTACTACAACAAACATCTATAATGGCTTGATGTGAATGAGGAAAAATGGTTAATGACATTCAGCTATCAGTATCCATGGATGAAAAAAAAATCAAAGGAAAGAAAGAAAGTTAGCAGTGAACCCTTGTATCTTTAATCATTTTTCAGACATATTTTAAATAAAGGTGGCAACATAATGAATGGAATTGCTCTGGGGATCAAGAAATGTCCTTTTGGCCCTGTGTTCATTCATCATTGCTCTACATGCCAAAAAAACCAATCTTGAAAGAGTTTATTTTGGCGTGGATTTCATATCTTTTTTAGTACAATCTTAATATAATTGGCTGCTGACCAGGGTACACTTGTGATGTGCTTACAGGTAATTCGATTGTCTGCTGCTACCCAGGATTATCCTAATTCCATAATCTGCAATGTTCATGGAGTGAATCCTAAGTTCCTTGAGATTGGCAAGAAAAAGATTGAGCTACAGCAAAGTGGGAATGGGAATCAGGCCTTCACTAAAGGTGCTTACTACATTGGAAAAATGGTGTGGAGCAAAGGCTTCAAGGAGCTTATTAAACTTCTTCAAGACAATCAAAAAGAGTTAATTGGGCTTGAGGTAGATTTATATGGCAGCGGAGAAGACTCCGACCAAGTCCAGGCTGCTGCTAAAAAATTGGATCTGGTAGTCAGAGTGTATCCTGGGCGTGATCACGCAGATCCTGTATTCCACGAGTAAGATTCTTGCTGTATGTGCTGCTACTGCTAATTTACAAGTTTGATGAACCATTCCCTATAATATTGAAAAATAAAACCTTCAACCAGTTGGCAGCAAATAGTGGCTGAACAAAAGTTGTTATTATCTGCATATTGCAACTGTAATCCAATCAGGAATTATTCCACCTCTTATATATATATATATATTTTCTTTTCTTATGGGAAACTTTTATCAATATCCTCTTTCTTGGTGTTCCAACAGTTATAAAGTGTTCCTGAATCCAAGCACCACAGACGTTGTTTGCACGACGACGGCAGAAGCATTGGCAATGGGAAAGATTGTTGTATGTGCTAATCACCCATCAAATGACTTCTTCAAGCAGTTTCCAAACTGCCGAACTTATGATAACAGCAATGGATTTGTGGAGGCCACGAGAAAGGCTTTAACTGAAGAACCTGCTGAGCTGACTGGTGCACAGAGGCATGAGCTGTCATGGGAGGCTGCAACAGAACGGTTTCTGAGGGTTGCTGATCTGGACCAGGTATCTGCAAGGAAACCAGCAAAAAGTCCTTTAAAAAGTTTTGCTTCCATATCTTTGAGTACACGAATGGAGGATGTATCGGCATATCTGCACCATGTGGCCCTTGGTTTTGAAACATCAAGAAGAGCATTTGGTGCAATTCCAGGGAGCCTGCAACCAGACGAAGAGCAATGCAAGGAGCTTGGGCTGGCTATTCCTGCAGCTACCCAAGGATCAAAAGATCCTGTTGACAAATCATGAAATACATTCTAGCAATTCTCATGACTTGCTTGTGTGGACGTGAAAGATATTACTAAATGGTACGGTAGAATAATTGGGTTTTTCCCTTCATGGTGAGGGAATTGTTTATGTAGGCATGTATTTCTTACGGTGAAAAAAAAGACTCAGTCTGGTGAAGGAAATGCGGAAAAATGAAGGCTTGATGATTTGACCTGGGGGAGCCAACAAATCAGCCCTTACAAAATTCTAATCGATAATAGCATTTGATTTGATGATTTGGATGCTTTATGCTTTATGATAGGGTGTAACATCTTTTGAACTAGAAACATGTCTTCTCGTTCCCAGTTGCTGTACTTCCCATGAAGTCTTGGAACGAGCGATGCGTGCTATGACCATTAGTCTTGCTCATCATAATATTACCAAATTTGATTGCGGTATAGCGCTACCATTGCTAATTGACACCACTTCCACACAACGTTCTTTTGAAGGGAAAAACATGGAGGCGATGACTCTGACTCTGAACAGATTCAATGGTGTTACGAATGGGAATTGGCTCCCCTTGATCATCGTGTTAATTACCCCACACCCAGCTGTAGGGATTGTGATATGAGAAAGAATTAATCAATTTGAAAAATCCAATTATTGATGCCGAATTATATGTTTAATGGCAATGGAGATCCTTGTGATATTTAACCCTTCGTGTTTACAGAACAGGCAACTGAATCCTCGATATTTGGAAATTGAATCAAATTATCTGCTCATCTGTCTGTTTTAGCTATCTTCATCTAGTTTTTCTCTTCTTTTTTTCTCATGAATATTTTCTTCCTCAAGCTGGGATTTTAATCCTCATATATGACCACACGTATTTTTATTGGGTTGACGTGACCCGCAAACCATTTCAATTGGAAACTTGAAACTGAGGCATAGGCATCATCTTTGGACTATGGGTTATGCAGATCTCATTTTCCCATGGCATGCTAAGATGCAGTAGCTATTAACTTGAGATCATTTTTTTTTTAATTTTTTTGTGCGTGTCATGACTATGCAAGGGTGAGTTTTCTGTTGTCATTTGACATGTTTTCTTCAGAATAATTAAAATGACCTATTGACCTGGCTATGGCACAATCCTGCTATAGCAGGGAACATGAGCTTTCACAATGCGTTGTCAATTTACACAGGACAGAACTTGTCTCAACCTCAATATCCAAAAATCATACCGAGTCAGCTGCAAAATTTGAAGTATATACCTTACCATAGCTCTGACCCATCACATAACATAACCAGCTGAATGCCACGCCATGCCGTGAACTCTCCGTCGCTGTTGCGAACAACACCTCCTAGGGCCTAAGCCACAATTTCCCTGCTCCTTTGATGCGGACTGCACCGTGAGACTGCTGGAAACTGTTTTACAAAATGTAAACAGAGTTTCTAAGAACACAGTGAAACATTTATTTTGCACCTTCTTGTTGTTGCAAACATGTTCTGAACTCAAACATTTAATCCCTTTACAACCCCGCAATAATGCCACTATATGTATAACACAAAAAATCCTATGCATGGTCATGGTGCATCATAATAATAGGGTAATAAATCCCTAAGTTCATATGATGGATAAATTCCAGGATAGAAAATACAAACATGCCATCTAAATGAAACTAACACTTTGTTAAACTTTGGCAGTGCTCATTAATTCCTTGGCATGCCTTACAGGAAGTTGTCAACCAATTTTTCAAACTTGGTAATTAAGAAACTTACAGTCTAGCTTTACTATCATTATTGGTTTAACAAACTATCAATTGTCACATTTCAACTAAATAAAAAAATGAATTTTACATCTCTTTAAATAGAAAATTAGGAAACCCTAAACTTGCTTAAGATAGAAAAAAATAAAAAATCTAAATTATTACTACTTAACTAAAAAATACTTGCCTTGTCAAAATTACTAATCTTAGAAAATCCTACAATTTAATAAAGATTTCAATTGAAATAAATAAACCAAAAACAACATTGCGAACATTGCTAAGAATTTTGCCAAGCAATCTATTCTAGATTTTTCTGATGTTTCATATGCAAAGTACGAAAAGATGAAGAGTCAAGGAAGCACCTGAGCAGAATCCTTGCATTGTAATATATTCCAAATTCATGATAGAGAATTCCAGCAAAATTACCTCATTTTATTCTTTCACAGCCATGTGCGGGTGGTTCTTTTTATTGGTTCCAAAACCAGTGCCTGGATCCTGCTCAGGAGGGACCTCACACACCCTCCATGTGCCCCAGTACCTGCAGCTGAATGGAGGACTTATACCATCCCAGGCAATCCTAATTAACAACATTTGAATCAGCTTCTGGAAAAAAAGTTTGAACACAATCCACAAAAATATTGTGCCATTGAGTGGCAGCAGCATGCCAGACAGTTAGTTGTATAGGAAAATCTGTTATCATGCCCAAGTTGGCGAGACCATGCAAAAATTTCTTAAGGACATCTGCATGTTATAACACGGGAAAAAAAAGAAAATAATATATAACCTAAAAGAAGTCAAGTCTCCAAACTACACATACCTCTAATTTCATGCTCACCATTCTGAAATCTAGAACTTGTTGCATAAATGGGTTCAAGACACTCATAATCCATGATTTGAATCTGAAAAATGGCCAGGTAGTGCCAAGAAAAAATACCTTTGACATACATATCTCATGAAAATAGGAGCGCTATTATCTTCCAAACAAGATTTGCAGAACACTCTACTGAGGCAGTTGCTTGGTATGTGAAAAAACTTGATGATTGCATGGAAAGAATAAAGTATTCATAGAGAAGATGATATCACAAACAATTAAATCAGATATTTCCTCAGCTAAAGTGAGTTTACAACTATTTTTGAGAAGCATATTACCAAATGTTAATGGATAATATTTATTGGTTACAAACTGCAGATCAAGAATGATTTCTTACCAAGATGACCCTGCTCTGTTGCCACGTGGAGCGGATCATACCCATTCCTAGCTGCAACAGACCCAGTCTCCAAGTTCATATATTCCAGCATCTCAGTAACTACCCCAGCATGCCGATTCTTGGCGGCTGCATAAAGGGGAGTTTCTCCTCCTTGACTCTGCCTGCATTGTCAACAGAGCTTAAATTATCACCATCAGTAAGTATTCTGAAGAATCTCTCAACTCTAATTAAATTCCATGAAGAGTCCTCGGTCTTTCGTCTCACCACCACCAAGAGACACCGCCAATAAAACTGAGGTTGCGTTGTCACTATTAAAACCTTTTGTTTCACCATAAATCTGCAAAAACCCTTCTACTCCATGAAAACTTATGGGTTTTTTTACCACTCTATGATAACTCGACCCATTTTCTGTTACACCATGAAAACTAAGATGTTATTCCTCTGTGAAAACTCAGCTGTTTTTTTTCTCAAAAGGGCTTAATTTCTCCACAATGGTATACAATTTCTCATAGAAAAATAAAACAATCTCAAGAAGTAATCACTTGATTGTAGCTGAAACCTTGATTGTTGGATTGGAATCTCAATATCACTTTTGTTTCAGTAATTATGAAGCAGGAGCAATTTATCTTTATATATTTTTATGAAAATAGTGTGTGTGTGTGTTTGTGTTGTACATAGATATTCAGTATGAATAAACTGATTGTCATGTATAAAATAAAGTGAAAATGACACTGTAAAATTTTATGTTATTGCTTTCAGAAATATTTTGGATGTTACTATCCTTGCCAACTTATCATGTAATATTGTTAAAAAATAAGAAAAAAAAATTTAAAGAGAGAAAACTAAATGGTATAGAAATCAATAATGTTTGGTGAGATAAAAGGAGCTCAAATGACTATTACTAAAAAACTGAAATATATATCATTCCTCAATATATTTTTTTTTATTAGTAAGTAATACTGTTAAACAATTTGTTATGTATTATTACTAATTTATTTATTCAAATAAGAAAAAAACAATGCAAATTAAGAGCAGACATGCAGAACACGAACGTAATTACTAGTGCTTTTAATGTGCGTACAAAAAAATAAAAATTCAACTTTCCATGAAGTGCAAGTGGCAAAAGATGGCAAGTATATCATCACAAGAATTTAAAACTCAATAAATGCCTAAAATGGTCAATCTAGATTCAAACTAGATTCTCTGATCCTACTTGAGGCATGTCAATTAGAGAGTTGAATCATACAAGTAATGAATACAGAATTAAGTACAAGAAGCAAGATCTAGTTATACCTGAGAGCTCTCTTAATAGAAACCGGATTCTTTCCTGTTTCACTAAAACTTGTTATAAAAGTTCTTGACATGAGATGATTGGAGATGTAAAACAAGATAGCTGAATCTACTTGTTAAAGAGAATATATAATAAAACGTGGAAGAAATTAAGGGACCTGGTGTGCCATACCTAAGAGACAAACGAGCACAGATCCAACCAAAGCCATCATGGCAACAGATGAAATTAGGGCAAAGGAAATCTAGAAATTATGACAAATTATTTGAGCTCACAGATTACAGAGCTTTAGAAACTGTTTCTATTTTGTGAACTGGTAAAGCACAAACTGCTTATCTAGCATTCTGTTCTTGACAAAGACACTTTGACTTATTTTAAAGCCTTCTTCTTTCAACTTCTCCAGGTTTATTCTGGCCATATCCCTTCTATGAACATTGAAAAGAAAAGGCATTGTAATGTTTTAGACAAATCAAGACGGGAACAAATAATCTGAATACACATGAATTTCTTTGTTCTTCTTACCATCACACTTGGCATACGTCAACTTAAACAATTTCCAAAACAAGCAAATCAAATTTTCTTAGCCTAATTAGAGAACCCTACACTTCCTACCAAAAAAGATAAAGTTATAAAACACAACCTCAGAGCAGCAGTGGTACACAGTCATAGTCACACATAAATGAACACACATGCACTCATGCATACGGGCAAGCATGTGCATGTGCATGTGCATGTGCATGAGTGCATACACAGAAATTTTGTTTAAAAAAAAGAGAACTTTCATCTTTAAGAACACCATTCATCCTTAAAATTCACCACTCTTCCTATTGAATCAATTTGAGCTTAATGTATTCATAGTTTCAATTATTAAACAGGCCTAAATAAAATGTCAGCTAAAATCACTTTTACATATGAAGAACAAACCTAACCAGCTCATTTGATCAAAGCCTCTGTGAAATTCAAACAATAATTTAGAAGTTTCAAGCATCAATCAACGGGAGAAATCAGCTATCACATTGATTCTGAATCCAGAAATCACAAGATAAAATTAAACAGTTGCGTGTTACAATGGGAGAAATTATGCTTCCATTTGCATAAATGAATTTGGACAGCTGGGCGTTATTATAGATCTATTTCTTAACTAATACCCAGCTGCTGTTTCCGAGTCTTCAGTGAGAGTATAGAAAACTCTTAAGTAATTGTTGCCTCCCAGAAACACACTACAAAGCACACCACTATTCCAAAGGGTTTTTTTAAGTTCCAGTTACTAAGAAACTCAGTTAATGCTTTGATGTGATGCATTGACTTAAAAAACCATAACTCACATCCCTTGAAGGATTAGACAGGCCTATAAATACAGCAAACATTACGTCATGAACAAGTTGATTAATTTGGAATCAAGAGAACAAATGAAAGGGGCAAAGGAAACGTGTGGTTACATATAATAGCACATTTGAATGATCAATAAGCAAATTTACTCATCTAGATGCTTTCTGGATAAAATTATTTTGTTCTTTTATCTTTTTTGATAATACTGTGGACTGGGTTCTGGATGGGATAAAAGAGGAAACAAAAAACTTACAAG
This sequence comes from Salix viminalis, assembly GCA_029228465.1. Classification (NCBI taxonomy): domain Eukaryota; kingdom Viridiplantae; phylum Streptophyta; class Magnoliopsida; order Malpighiales; family Salicaceae; genus Salix; species Salix viminalis. The sequence continues at coordinate 7,483,638 of CM055439.1, forward strand.
AAATTTTCGCAACAAGAATACTTAAGAAAAAGACTGACAATACAGTCACACATTATGTTGACCAGGATTATCACACAAAATAATAATCCACGACTGATCTGTGGGTTTATTTTATTCCATTCAGGATCTTCCTTGCAGCGAAGTATCATTTCAAATTCCATTTGAGTTGGCTCCACTAGTCTGGTCTCCTTCAGGAACATTTATAGAAGTCAAGGAATCAGAATATGGAATAGCTGGATATCTTTGAAAATAATCATCCACCGCAAATGCTGTGCAGTGAGAGTTCAGCTTTCTAGTATTGAAACTATATGAAAATAGCTTCTCAGGCCTCACAAGCATACACAGGATCTCTTCATGGAAAGCTAGAGCTATCAAATTAACACCAGTGTCTGTCTCAGGTTCACGTCTTTCCAATCGGGGCAACAAACTGATTAAGCTCAGTGTGTCCTCTACAAAACTCAACCAGATCCAACTTATGCTTGAGCGTCCACTCAGGCTTGCAATAGTCTTTCAAGATCCACACTTGAATCTCAGTAAGATTTGCAGTGACACAATGGAGATAGCCTTCAGAATTTCCCTAGACACTCCACACTTTCAAGCTCAGGGCCAGGTAATTTAATGACTGCAGAGAGCTCCTTTTCCACATCGAAAGTTATCATATAGTGGGCCATTGTCAACCAGTGAAACATATGACCAACAGAAATAACTTTGTTTTGATTTATTGTATAATCGCAGCATAAAACTTCCTCAGAAGTTTTCCATTCCTTCGTCACTGATGAGTATATCACAAAAGAATACGAATTTGAGAGTGTCTTTGAATTCTGAATGCCAACCACCTTAAAGCATGGTTTAGTGGTGTTGGCCAAAAAACCAGTGGGATAGAAAGTGAACCCGAAATACTGAGCTACGCTACTGATTCTAACTGGCTCAAATGCAACCGAAGAATTGCCTGTTCTTAACGGCTCAAATGCAACCCATTCCCTGGTAGCTGGATTGCAGACATATATCATAAAATGCAGCTCCAAACGTGGTTCTCCATCTGGATCACAATTTTTTATCCTCACAGAAGGAACCATGCCGCGACAACAAAGGATCCCATTTGAAGAGGCCATGAGGACAACTCGTTCAGGGAGAAACCTGAAAAGTGATTCCTGCCCTTTGGAGGAACTGTCATGTAAACCAATGTAGATAGCCTTCTTTACATGAAAGTAACTCCTAAAACCAGCCCCACTCCTCTCTCGAATCACAAAAAAGAGAGCTGAGGGACATGTCCAACGTTGGGAATGAATGCGCAAAAAAGCTGGATCGGAAATGAAAGAATTCCATGCTTTGGAGACGCATCTAGCAGAGCCAAGTTCTTTGGTGGATAATCGAGATAGGATTTCAGTGGCAATATCTCTGTTTCGGAGAAAATCTGACATCTTCTTTCTCTATCCCGTCTTTCTGAGCACAAGTATAAAATTAACAAAAAAAAGAGTAAAATTCGCACACCCTAAAAAACCAAAGAAATTAGGATATAGATTAATCGTAAAGAACCTGAAGAAGTTGATTTGCAAATTAGGGTTTCTTCAAGCACTCGATCAGTGGACCTCTTGGGAGGGAGAATCAAGAGAAGTAAACATGTAGCAACTGTGCGCCAACCACGGACTTGGAGCACTCTAATATAATCCATACTCCTCCCTCTCCACCAACTTTCCTTCTTTGCCATAAATCTTATCCCTCTATCTCACGATAAACTTTCCTTCTTTGCTATCAATTTTCACTCCTCCACAGCAGAAATTGTTTGGCAGACTTTAATATACACATCATATATTTACTTAAATTTATGGAAGAAAAATTCATATCACTCCAAGAATAACCTGTTGATAGTTATGCCACCATCCATTCAGGGAAACCTATTAAATTCTTCCGAATCAGACAAAAAAAAATCCAGCTCACTCTGAAATCTTATAAACCCTAAAAAACCAAAGACCGTAACTTGGAGATTAATCGTAAAGATATCCTGAAGATGATGATGGGCAAACTGGGGTTTTATCAAGCTATCGGTGAAGCTCTTGGGTGTTTAGAGGCAGAGCAAATTATTTATGGCAAATTAAAATTAAACTAAAACTAAAACTAAAACTGTAGTTTTAGATTATTTTGATTTTATTTTTTATAATTTTTAATTAATTGTTTTAAGTATTTTTATATCATTTAGATATATTAATATTAAATATATTTTTAAAAAAATTAAAAAATATTATATTAATCAGATAACTAGATTTCTTTTCATATCCACGATAATGTTGTGACATCATATTATATTCCTATAATTTTTTATTAATCTCTAATCAGTCGTCTAATTACCTATCAATTCTCAACCAGGTCTCCAAACGAGAACTATTCCTCATCAAGTCTCTAAAGTATTAAACATTCTTCAATTTAGTCCTCATTTCCATACCTGTTAATATTTTTCTGTCTCAATTTCCATATATTATCTCATAACACAATGCCATTTTCTTTATTTAAAAATCAAATATTTCAGAGTAAGGGCCTGTTGAAAAACAAATAGATACTGCAGAGTTCCAACTGAGAAAAAAATTATCCAGAGACTACATCAAGAACTAATTCATAATTAACCAGACTCAGTAACATCCTAAGGAGTCTGGATTCTTCAAAGATACTCGTGCCTGAATCGAAGAGTCCTCCGAAACATGAACTAACGTTTTGAAGTTTGAAACGAACAAGCTGTTTGTTCTGTGTCCTCTCTCCTCTCTTTCTCAGCATATTTCTCAAGTGATGTTATGAGCACTTAGCACTACAAGCACCGCCCTTCTCTTTTCCCGCGAATTTCACTCTCTGCAAAATGTTGTCTTTGACATCAATGATCAATCCCTTCTTTATCTTTATCTCTCTAGAACAACTTGATATTTGATAACTCTATTGCCTGTTTGGTTTAAGTTTTCTCTCACCCTAATCAAAAGTTTTCCTTTTGCTTCTTTTTTTAGCCGTTACGACTTACGCGTTCTTTCTTTTTTTTTAAAAAAAAAGGAGGCGTTTTTCTTTTTAACAAACAAGAAAACTTCTGTCTATTATTCTTAGTTTCCTTAAAACCATCCTAAATTTTAATGTTAGCGTTTAATGTGCTTCCTAATTATCTCTGTTTCTTTCTTAAAAAAAACTGGATTACCGTTATGTAGTATTGTTGAAGTTGATAAATCTTTGAAAGAAAAGTCTTAATTTTTTCAGGGGTTTTAAGAATTTAATTTAGAAAGTTTTTTTTTTCCATCGACACCCTGTTAAAGACTAAAGATTCCCCCCACCCCTCTAAAGGGTGGCTTGCTTTTGTTTTGTTTTTTGTTCATCTAGAGTGTGAGAGAGATCATGGTTGAAGTTAAGGAGATCAATTCTAATTCAAAGACAAAGGGTTTAGTTTATTGGACTGGTTTAGTGCCCCATGATGGCATTCGCAATGCAATTCAAAATCAACAAGGGGTTTGTCATTCTTCAATTATCTATCTCTTTTTTGTTTATTTATGCTGTAAATATTAGTATCTCTTTGATGTTTCTGTAGTTTGAACTTAATTCTTGTAGCAGATAAATGAAATTAGATTTATGAATTTCAGCTGTTTTTGCACCAGCTCTCTCTCTCTTGCTCTCTGTTGAATGAAATATATACTTGAATGATGCTAGTTTTTCTTGTGTTTTAGGAGGATCACTGGTCCTGCAAGACGATCAAGCAAATGGACAGGGGATGAGGTTAGGGTTAGAGATTTTTTTGTTCAGTCTCAAAATAGCTTTTGTGGCTCTTTTTTCCCCTGTAAAATATTCCATGGTGTTTACCAGAATAGATAGCTCCATTTATGGCATTGAATTGTGTATCTTTCTAGTTTCCCAATTTCAAATAGTTGTCGATTTGTACATGCGAATTGCTGCTTGTTGTTTTGGGATGAAATTGCACCTAGGAGCTGTGCTTATACAGTTTGTAAGGTGTTTCAGCTGCCTTAGAATTCAATTTTCATATGGACAAATGACCTTGCATTTGTTTTCTTGCTTATCAGGATAAGATTTTAGCTGATGCGGTCAAAAGATACAATAGCAGAAATTGGAAGAAGATCGGTATGCTCCATCACTATCTCACACTCAGCTGTACTTTCTTGTAATAGTTCTATTTTGAATCTGATTAATGGTGAGCTGGCCTGTTTTTTCTTCATGCTTGGATTAATCCCTTTTGTCCTTGCAAGAGTCAATGAAGGCTGTGATCTTCATTAGCTGGTCTTCAATGTCTGTTCCGGCTGAGTTCGAGCTCATTTCAGTTTGGTTTACGAGCTGTCATTGCTGGTGTATTATTCTGATGAAGTTGAGATCTTTTGCAGCTGAATGTGTTCCTGATAGAACAGATGTTCAGTGCCTGCATCGATGGCAGAAGGTTCTTGACCCTAAACTTGTTAAGGGACCCTGGAAAAAAGAGGTGAATTTTTTTTTGGTCCTTCATCCTTCGTCCCAAAAAAGGAGGTTGTTTTGTTTTTGTATAATCTGTGACCATGACTCATATTTACCTCATTGGTTCACCAGGAAGATGATCTCATTCGAGAGCTTGTTGAAAAACATGGGAACAAAAAATGGTCTCAAATAGCAAAACACTTGCCAGGCCGCATCGGCAAGCAATGCCGAGAAAGGTACTTGAACACATTTCACTTTGCAGAAATGAATTTTGGATCATTCAAATGTGCTTCTTTGTTTGAGAATATTATTATTTGAGAACCAAGCCCTCGCACGAATCTTTTTCAGGTGGCACAACCATTTAAATCCAGATATTAATAGAACTTCATGGACCAAAGAGGAGGAGGCGATTCTCATCAAAGCTCATGGGGCATATGGTAATAAGTGGGCTGAGATCGCAAAGCTTCTGCATGGAAGGTATCTCTACAGGTTTTGTAGAAGAAAAGTTGGTGCTTATACTCAAAAAACAGATGACTTTCTGTTTATGCATATGGAAAATCACGTTGTTTTTGTATTTATTGGAAAATACCAGGACTGAAAACTCAATAAAAAATCACTGGAACTGCTCGGTGAGGAAGAGAATAGAATCATATCCAGCTCGTGGTTTGGACCTTTATAGTTACAGGACAGAAGCAGATGGCAAGCTCGAGGTGGGCAAGCAAAGAAATGATCGGGGTATGAACTTGTGCTCAAATGTGGAACCTTGTTCACTGGATTTGGTTCTTGGAAATGTTGGTCGAAGGGAGGGCCAATCGGTGGCACCAGATAATGAAATCTGTAAGGAGTGGAACGATTCAGCAAAGTCCACTGGTAGAACTATAAGTTCTAAAGGCTACTGATGCATGTGGTCTGTCCAGCCAAGATTGCAGAGAAAGTGCTAGTAGTGCATACACATCTGAGTCAACCGACCATTCCTCCATTAATCAGCCTGGAAATATCTGCGATATTTCTTTCGGTGGTCTTATGAGGTCTCCAAATTCACAGGAAAGGACTCGTGAGACTGCAAATACCGTCGATTCATTGCCTTCCGAAGCACTTTCTTCGTCTCTGGATCTCTCTCTGAGCACTCCATTCAGTGCACGTGGATATGATGAAACAATGGGTAACGTTTCTTCTCCCTCTCTCATTTTCGAGCTTGTAATCTAGAGTTACTATGAACATTGCCTCTGAAAGTATCTCGAGGTGAATGTGCCTTAGCTACAGGGTTAATGTATAAAGTATGAGGTGTTTCTACAATCACAAAATCAAATCAAGTAACTGAACTAATCGTCATTATTCTCTTATAATGACAGATGAACATGAGAAGAATATAGGGGCAGGAGGACCTAACACTTCGGATAAATTACATCATGGCTTGTGCTATGAGTCACTCCAGCTAAATGATTTGAATGTTTTCCCGGAAACCGGTAGTTTTCCCAGTACAGATTGCTACATCGGAGGCCCAGGTTTCCTTCTCCACTCCAGTAAGCCGTAACAGAGTGTCTCCTAACTGTAGCAGCCCAGAATCCAGACTGAGAAGCAAAGCAAGGAGTTTCAAAAGCACGCCATCAATTATAAGGAAGAGAAGCTCTGTTACTTTGAGACAAGCTGGCTCATCTGATAAAGATGATAATGGCCTCCGATCGCTAGGTTCCTGCTCATCTGACAAAGATGGTGATGATGATGTGGATCTATTAAACAAGAAGCAGCTTTTCCTTTCTCCTCCGAAATCTAAGAAGCTTGAAACTTCAGAAGGCATGAAATCTGTAGAAAAACGCCTGGAATACGCTTTCAACATATAAGTTTAATATACTGTAGGACTAGGCCAGATCCATACCTTCCATAACTTCATCTACATCATCTGAAAATATTTTCTCCTGCTAATTGTAACAACTGACAACGTTGTTTTCAATCTTTCCACTTTCTTTTGGTGCAGCCATTTTTCCTTCTCTTGTAGCTGACCCTCTTATTTGCAGATTGATTAGGATCTACAGTGGATGCACACTGGCATTGCTTTGATCTTTCATGGGTCTTAGGAGTAGTGGATTTGCAAATCTGTCTTTTGTTTTGCAAAAGAGACGCCATCGTGGTAGAAGGTTGTCGATAAAATGACGACCTGTATCATTCCACGTAGAGTGAAGAACAGTTTAGGAAAAGTCTATGGTTTTATGGTGATTTTTGTTCTTCTTTTTTACTGGTTATAGAGAAGGGATCCATCCACTGATTGAAATTTCAGAAATTATATTTTCCAAACATTATTAATGTGTTTTTTTTTTATAAAAAAAAAAAATTAACCATGAATTTAACACTTGTTGTATATTGAGTGATATTTTTTTTGAAATATTGAGATGGTAAAATATTGAATGATATATATTTTTAAAAAATAATATTGAGATAATAATATATTAGAATAACCTGAATTAACTCTTATAACCCGTGAATGAAGTCATGAATATTTTACTACCTTCCATCGCATGCTTGTTGTAGTTAGCTGATAATTTATGTTTATAAGCTTTCTATAGTGTGATTAAACATGAACATGTATGAAATAATACATGAAACTTGATTAAACCGAGGCTTCACTGAGTTTGAGTTGAGGTTTGACCAAGCTATTTTTGAATTGTCATATTTACTATTTCATAAATAGTGATATGCATGACACTATTCATAAATAGTGATATGCATGATACTATTCAGAAATAGTATTTCTTATATTTATTTTTTAAAATATTTTTTATGTTATAAACAATATAATTCATATATGTTTTGCAATAGGGTGTGACTTGGTGACAGAGAACTTGAGATCTGTATAGCATGTCTCGAGTTCGAGTCAGGACATGCATATCTTGTAAGAGTCTGGAACAGCCGGATTTTACTTACTCACTTAGATCCACAAAATATGTTTTTCGAGAGATAAAGTTTTCTCGAATCTAAAAAAAAAGAGTATAATTCATATGAATGATGATTGATAAATAATATCTTCAATGAGTTAAAGAATACACTTTTGTCTCTCTAGATGTAAAAATTATTTTTATTTTCTTGAATTTAATATGTTCACCACTTGATAAAATAAAATCAATTATTCGTGAGTTAAAAACTGAAATTTCTCTCGTTTTACATGTGTAATTCGTACTTGAATCTCATCGGCTAAGAAAAGCCTGATATTTTTTTGATTGACAACTAATGCATTCACGGCTGAAAGTGAAAGAGAAGAAGCGGGAGTTGAGCTATCGCCGACACTGATCCGCCACCATCAACTCATCTGTGTGAACCGCCGTGCACAGAAAATCACGATTTCCCCCACTTCAGATCTATTCCGGCCATAAATAAGTATATAAATGACACTTCCATCAGTTTCTGCGAGAGCTGAATTGTGACTTATTTATTTGATGAAGCTGAATTGCAAATGAAATTGAAAACGGTATACGATGTGGATGGCTGCTTTAATGGTGTTTTGGCGGCAAGAAGGTGGTCGGCAGTCACTGGACCCTGGACTTTCAGAGTAAAATAGAAGCCGACAAACTGTGCCCGGGTATCTGTGGGAGACAAGCTCCGATTCTTTTTAAGAGCATGGACAAACCTTCGACGACGGAGATGGAGGGAGCGAGTGGGATTCTTTGCTTGCGCTTGTGCCGTGGAGATGTTAAATTGTTTTTAATTTTTTTATTTAAAATATATTAAAATAATATTTTTTTAAATTTTAAAAATTATTTTTAATATTATACAAACTATTTAAAAATATTAAAATTTTTAATTTAAAATTTAAAATAAATAATTTTTAAAAAGTTTTTGAAATGTAGTATCCAAGATATTTTAAATGTTTATTTGAAAGTATGATTAAAATTATTTTTTAAGATAATCTTTGTTCAAAAATATATATTTTTATTTTTTTTATAATTATTTTTATATCACAAATTAAAATAATCTAAAAACATTTAAAGTTTTATATTTTGCTTAAAGCAAATTTTGAAGTGGATACATAGAGATATTTTTCTGGCATGTACATCACGAATGGCCAGCTAAGGTAAAATTTAATATGGGACCCACAGTTAGTAATTGTCGTGGATTTAGAAAATGGTATCGTGGAAATAGACTATTCTTAAATAAAACCAGCATGTAGTACTTTGTGGTAAATATTTTTTGAACATGTGAGCAAAACTAGGTGTGTTATTTGTTTTTGTGTTTTTTTGAAAATATATTTTTATTTTAAATTATTTTTTAGTATTTTTAAATTATTTTAATGTATTGATATTAATTATTTTTTAAAAATAAAAAAATATTTTTTTTAAAGCATCTATAAATAAAAAAACTACTGCTATTACAATCAGTGTCATCCATTTGAAGATAAATAAGTAAAATTATTGAGTAAAATTAAGAACTTGAAGAAAAATAAATAAAATTATTGAGTAAAATTAAAAACAATCGAAGCTACAGATACCACATTGTCACTAACATCAAACTGTATGTATCGACTTGTAAATTACCTTATATACGTTGGCTTGACTCTGTCCCTCTCTCACATCTTCTTTTTTCAGGCGCTTCCGCTCAAGCAATTTACGCGCTGTGGCCAGAAAAGGAGAAGCCTCTCTTCTTGTCACGGATAAAATAAATCGAGAATGTCAGAGAATGATGTGGAGAAGAAAGTAGCGGATAGATATCTAAAGCGAGAGATTCTTGGTGAAGGTACTTATGGTGTTGTCTACAAAGCCATCGATACTAAGGTAATTAATTTTACCTGGATTTTGTCCCTTAGAACTGGGAATTTTGAATCTTTAGGTTCTGTTTTGCTTGATATATGACAAATGTATAAAGATTGAAGAAATTTTGAACTATTTAGGGTTTGTTTTGTTCGCTTTTAGAAAGGGATAACAAAAGAAAAGAAAGAAAGCAGCGTTTAATTTTTGTTTTCAGGGAGTTATTTTAGTTAAAAATATCAATTTAGTTTTACTTAATTTGATCAGATTTTAAGTTGGCATGCATAGGGTAATTGTCTGAAATAAATAAGAAATGGGGGTTTAGGTTACTTTAGATTGTTTTTGTGTTTTTAACTGATAGTTTTGGGCATGTTGCAGACTGGGCACACTGTTGCAATCAAGAAAATTCGGCTCGGAAGACAAAAGGAAGGAGTAAATTTTACAGCACTTAGAGAGATTAAGCTTCTTAAAGAGCTTAAAGACCCGAATATAATCGAGTTGATCCATGCCTTCCCTCACAAAGGGAACTTGCATCTTGTGTTTGAGTTCATGGAGACTGATCTTGAAGCGGTGATTCGTGATCCCAATATATTTCTTTCACCAGGGGATATAAAATCATACTTCCAGATGACTTTGAAAGGACTGGCTGTTTGCCATAATAAATGGGTTTTGCATAGGTATTGCATTGTTGTTGAGGAGCTAGTTTGTGATGTTGAGTGTTGCCAGATTTGGTATCAAATGTATTGTGTTTGTGCTTTGCAGGGATATGAAGCCAAATAACTTGTTGATAGGATCTAATGGGCAGCTCAAGCTTGCAGATTTTGGTTTAGCACGTATTTTTGGAAGTCCGGGTCGGAAGTTCACACATCAAGTAAGTGTGTACGTTCAAGCATTTTCAGCTAAAGGATTTTGATAATTAAGGTCTGATATAGTGTTTTGCTTAAGAAATAAGCTTAGTAAACAGCAGTGATAGCTGATCATATGATAAATGACTGGTGTGGAACCAATTCAAATCTTTGTTTATGAACCATACATAATGTGTCAGGAATGTTGCTGCGATGTATAAATCATCATCCCCCCCTCTAAATTTGCACTTCGTATTTTGTTGTCATTTCTTTTGATTAAATCTGAGTCCAATCTTCTTCTCATGCTGATGCAAGATATTCTTTGTTATTTTTGCCTTTCTCATATTTGGGCATTGTTTTGATCATTTTCCTTCTGTCCTGTATTTCAATTTTTTGATTCTCCATTTAAAATTAAACTTGCAAGTTTGAATACCAATGTCCAGGTCTTTGCTCGATGGTATAGAGCACCTGAACTTTTGTTTGGTGCCAAACAATATGGTGCTAGTGTTGATGTATGGGCTGCAGGTTGTATATTTGCAGAGCTGCTTAACCGCAGACCATTCCTACAGGTGATTAGATTTTCATGCTTGTCATAAATGTGGTTCTCACTCTTGAAAATATTCTTCATAGTTTTAGCAGTCATATTAGTTATGCTGTTGGCCTATTCTCTTTCATGTAGAGTTCTATATGGATTAAAGTTGTATTTTCAAACATTATTTGCAATTGGATCTCTAGCTGTAAAATTGGGAGTGCTATAAACATGGTTTGAAAATAGGATCTCTAGTTAGAGTTCTATGCAGATTAAAGTTGTACTATTAAACATTGTTTGCAATTGGATCTCTAGCTGTAAAATTGGGAGCTTGAGTTCTATAAACATGGTTTGAAAATAGGATCTCTAGTTTAATTCATTGGTATGGTGGCTACCAGCAAACTTTCACTTTAACACATTATTTTCTCATTAAATTTGGAATAGTTTTTGTGATTTTTCACAAAATGTTAAACTTAATCCAATGCCTTTCCTCAATGCGAAGACTAATACCTGGGTTAGAGGTTAAGGGGCCCAATTCTAACAATGATCAAAGAGGAAATTTTCATGATGAATCTATTTCCCACACTTGGAAATCTTTTCTTGAAAGTCCTTTTAACTGCATAACCTGCAATTATGCCTTGTTTTTCTGCTATGGCAATGTGAACTTCATTGTTGGTGTTGGGGCATCAAAAGATGTGGAATGGAAATTCTAAGATGTGTGATTAAAATGGGCCTAAAGATTCATGAGGAGACTCTGGAATTTTTTCTCCTCCTCCTCCACCTCCTCCTCCTCTTCTTTGGATTTGAGGGATTGGAGAATATAATAAAGGAGGAATTTCCAAACTTCACAATATATGTGTTCATGCATTTAAGTTAGTTTCCCAAACAGTAATTCACCAAGAATAGGGATTGGAGAATAAAGCTAAAATTCCTTATTTGTGAATAAGACTTGTATGAATTTTCCACTCCCACCCAGTTATTTCGCCAATATTGTCAATGGACATCAAAGGGAATTCTTGCCTAAAATTTGCTAAATGAACACCAACAACAAGGAGTCTCATCTGGCCATTTTCTTTTAAATAATAATGGGGTTCTGCCTTCGTTGTGAATCAGTAGGTATATTCTTCCTAGGTGCTTTATCAAAACTCAGCACATACGTTTTCTTCCTTTTGCTTCCTTTCTAAGAACATGCTGTATAGTGGATACAGACTGATTTTGCTAAAGCTCATTTTATTGTAACATCTAGCAAATCATTTTGATGTTTATCATTTGTATGTCCATGGAGTATTTTGCAATCACCACTTGCAGAACTGGTTTAACTTTTAGAGTTTGACAGGGGGATAGTGATATCGATCAACTAGGAAAGATCTTTCAGAAGCTGGGGACTCCAACTCCTTTGCTGTGGCATGATTTGGAATGGCTTCCTGATTTTGTAGAATATTCATCTCAGATTACACAACCTTGGCGAAAATTGTGTCCAACCGCTAGTGACGATGCTTTAGATCTGTTATCTAAGATGTTTACATATGATCCAAGAACTCGAATTTCAGTGCAACAGGCATTGGAACACAGGTCTGCAAAACTTTCAAATTTGAAGTCTATATTCTCATTTTGTTTCCTGCTCTCATCTCTGTTTTGCTTCTAGGTATTTCACCTCCATACCTCTGCCCACAGATCCAGCTAAGCTCCCAAGACCAGCTCCCAAGAGAGAATCACACAATCCTAGAACTTCAGATTTAAATGATGGTCCTGTTGTCTTGTCACCCAAAAAAGGAAGGCAAGAAGAGTGATGTCAGATCGTGAAGGGTTTGATGGAAATTCATTCCAAGTTGATAAGGGTGATGAACGTGGTGGTGAGATTAGATGGGCAGCTGGGGATAACTCTGGCAGGAATGAACCGGTGCTGATGTCAGTAGATTTTTCTGTCTTTGGTTCAAAACCAATGAGCAGACCTACAATTAACAGGTAAAACTATCTCTATGTAGAATTACTTCAAAATGGTTAAACCATGTCTTTTTCCCCAAAAAATAATGAAAGCAAACAAGGTTGCAGCCCGTTAAACTTGAAGGTGGAGTTTAGATTTATATTCCTTGTTTCATGTATTTTCACAAGAAGTTTCATATTTTTCCCAGAGCCCAAGGCTTCAAGTTTTCAAATTATGTGGGCATAAGCTTCAAAATTTAAATAAGTGCTTGTGGGACTGTTTTTATATTTTCCCGTTTCTTTTCTTTTTTCTTGGGGATTACGGTGGAGGCTAAGCTGTGTTAAATTGAATAAGGCTAGGAGCACTACATAAGTTGGGAATGTACAAGACAGGCTTCATTATTATAAAAAAAAAGTGACATTGGATTAAATGAACAAAAGCTAACCTGATGGTGGGATTTAAGCATTTAGTCCAATTCATTTTACTCATATAAGGTTGGAAATTTCACTTGTAAACTTGGGGTGGAAACAAGGTTGATTAATGAAACTTAGGATCAACTCTCTTGTGATTCAAAGTACCGTGAAATTCATGACAGGTAGCTAGAGAGGCTTATTTTTTTCCCTCCCTTTCTGAAGGGGCTTTTTTTTTATTATTATTCTTTTTGATATTACTGAGAATTACTATAAATGAATCCCACAAATTGAATCATTTCATTTGTGTCATGATTCTTTTACCATACAAGCTCACTGTTTGAATTTTAATATGATCATTAAACAATCATAAATAGACAGGAAAGGCATCTAGAGAAATTAAAATGATGGCTGTGGATTATAAAAATATCATTTTATTAACTAAATAAAACTAGCTTACCGGAAAAAAAGTAGGTAAATAAAAGTACATTAGATTCCAATTCCATTTTGTTAATGTGAAATAAAAAGTGAATTAGATTTGTATGATCATTAACTTTTTCCCCAGAAAACTAAAATATTCATTGTCTGAGAAATGCATTGTACTCAACCTATATATCAGGCTTATACCTTGCCTCACATAACCCTGCCTTCCACCTTTTGGAAACACAAATACAGGTAAATATGCTCTTGAGACACTCCCTCCCACTCCCTTTGTTCAGTAAAACTAGTTCTTTTGATGATACCATAATGTTTAAGGAAACTGCAACATATGCATCCAGACATTCAGTTTTGCAATGATAATTCAACTTTACTCTCAGTGTTCTTAATATGTGTTGTTCTTTCTTCCCTGGTGCAGTGCTGACAGATCTCATCTAAAGAGGAAACTGGATCTTGAATTCCAGCATCCTGAATAAGAATCGTTTGTGTTACCCCTTACTTGATTTGGCAATTTCTATAGAGGTCATGTTATTTCTGGTCCTGCATTTATGATGAATGCTGTGACTTTCTTGAGTTCGTTGTAATTATATGGCGGCATCTCCCTTTCTCATGTTGGTGTGCCAGATCCTCCAAGTGGCTATTTTCTGTCTAGAAATCATAAGGAAGCATCACACTACTAATCATTGCTTTTCTTGTGGCTGGTATGTCATAAATAGTTGTCAAACAAGAGAGAGAGAGAGAGAGAGAGAGACATGGCTCCTTAATTTTTTAGGAGAATCTACACTAGTTTATGATTGGCCAAAATTTTGAAGGTCGAACACATTTTTAACTGTATTCTATACTTCAGAGAAGTTGGACAATTGCTCACCGTAATTACTTTCCAATATACATTGTGTTTATTGATGAGTGTACTTGGTTTCTCTTGGTAAGCTAAATAAGAAAATATTACAAGGCACCTCATGTTTTTATTTTTTATGTTCTTTCTGATTATTTCATGTGATTTTGTTCGAGAATGTTTCATCTTGATATGAGAGTGAGCCTGTATCTAACTTTCATAGTCTCATTAATCATTATTAAGCAATTTAATGCCTGTATTTGCAGTTTATATGAATGTCTAGTCTTGATTTCTACATATAGTTTGGGATTTGGGGAATATTCTTTGATGGACAAGTTACATAATTAATTTATTGCAATGCATTTTAGATCAGGTGGTTCTTATTAAGCTGATTGCTGAGCAATCTAGCTTGCAAGACTTTGCCCTAGAGACAATGATGAACTATGATGACAAAGACCAAACAAAGAATGAATGCACGTTATGCAGTTCTTTATTTGTTGTTCCAAAAATAAAATTTAAACAAGATTCCTGCTAAACCGTGACCTTTGAATTGAATGTGGTTTGACAAACCCTATCTCTTCTTCTTTTCCTTTTGAATTTCTGAAAAATCATATTTGATTTTGAAATGATTATCTTATCAGTGCAATGTGAGTGGCAGTCGGCACAAGATATGAAGTGTGTCTATATATATATGTACAGTGCTAAGTTGTGCTCACTGGTCATCATATGAACATTTCTAAAAAATATAAACATAAAAATATACATGAAATATTCTCTTAGTTTTTTGTCCATGCAATCATAATGTTTAAGAAAGGAAGAACATATTCACATGTTTATTTCAAAATTTGGGAGTGCCAAGATGCTCTCATCCCTAAACCTAGTTCTGTCCTGGCGTCGTTTTAGTTTCAGATATTCTGTTCAAGTTATTAAAATTATTTACAGGATTAATTCTTCTTTTTTCTCTTGCCAAAAAAGAGAACAGAAAAACCAATCAATACCTTAGATGGTGGGGTTGAAACTTGAGACTGTTGCTTTGAAAGTATTCTAATGATCCGGTCGAGAGTAGAAGAGGAATGGTAATCATATGGAAATGAAATGCAATGCTTCTGATTTTGTTTTTTTGTTCATTTCATTCACTTTTCGAAATGGAGATGCTAACCACAACTGGCTGCTTTTTGGAGCGTGTGATTGTTCCGAGGGCAAAACTACAAGGGCTCTCAGTATTCAAAATCAGACCAGCAGATAGCTCCAGTCCCCATTGCAATATTCAACGCAGCGTTTGACATTACAAATCAAAACGATTCGTTTTGATGACCTCGAGTGGAGAAGCAACGGTCATATTATTTGAATCCATTGCACCATCAGCCTTCTTTCCCCGCATCTTCTTCCTTCTCCTGTTGAACTGTAACAGTTTCTTTGGTGGTTATTGCAGGCATAGAAAATGGGAGAAAGATGACGAATTTTCGTTTACCCTTGCTTATTGACGGGTTTTTAAAGGTTAACTATTATCAACAAAACCATCAAAAGATTTAGGGGCAGTAGAAAGGCTTAATTAATACATGCAAAACAATCCGTGGTTTATGAATTCTTAGATGATAAAATCGATAGCTTTAAGTGAAAAATTAATGATAAATGAAAGAATGGATCTTAAATTCTAAGAGTAAGAGTGTTTTTTCTTGTTTGCTATGATAAGTGCTTGGGATTTAAAAATAGCAATACTTAGAGGCAATTTTTTTGATAAACTTGTCTAAATTTAATGATTTGTTAGTTGATTTTATTTGAGATTGTCCTTTGAATTATTAAGAATTAGACATGCAATTTTTTTCAATTATTTTCATTATAGCTGCAACTGGCCGATGGAACCACTGTTCCCTCAGAAACCAGTCATTGCTACAGGTGTATCTATCAGAGCACATACACGGTCAAAGTTCAGCCTAGAGAATGGGGAGCAATATGCACTTATGTTAATCAATCTAATGGGGTATCTTCAGTTGATTACTCGCACAACGAATCCAAATTTTGTATATAATACTCAGAAAATTTTAGTCAGTCAATCTTCACTGGATCAAGACCTAAATCAGAAAAATATATGAGCCAACATTTAACATATAGTACAGAGTACCATCCCGAAGAAAACATACATTTCAGATCTCAAGGGTAATAAAATGCAATGCAAATGGAATAACACTTCAAATTTTAACAAATCCTGTATCCTACTTCGTAGCCTGGGAAATAATGTTGCTTAACGAACTGGCCTGCTCTTTTGCAGCCTCCACCAATGAATCCTGTAGTTCAAAAAAGATAGCACTTGGATATCCTGACAAATTAACGAATCAAGAAATTGTCAACGGACAAGAAGAGGCGGTACCTGAGCAGCTATTAGCCTAGCCACTGTTTTCTTGCTGGACTCTTGAAGTTCACCAGCGATCAAAAGCTCATCCAATGCATAGTAGGCCTTCAATGTTAAAGCAGCAAACAAATAAATAAGCAAAGAAACTTTCGTATCCATGCATGAGACAAATAAAATATGCTTTATTTACTGAGACATGTTTGGAACAAACCACTTACGGCATTGTACTGCTTACAGTATGGGGTAAGCCAAAATTAACTTTGAAATGCTTGAAACTACAAATAAGTTGAAAGGAAAAACAAGCAGGCATACCTTATGGAAGTTGAAGATCAAATCCAACTCACAGACCTGGAAGCAAATATAAATTGTTGAGCTATCAATAAATGCTAACCATTGAATGGGAACTAGAATGCCAGTGAAAAAGACTTTGCAGCCCTTACAATAAACCAGAGTCTAAGTTCACTCACACTGCCAAAGTATCGGTCCAGAATCTCAACATAGTGGTGAATTATTTCAAGGACCTCTAATTCGTTGTCCTCCTGATCAATGCCCATGCAAAAGTAAAGGCTAGCATACCTGGATGATATGCACATTGGAACCAACAAAGTTTATAAGCTCTGAGATGGATGGACGGACATATTCCAGATATTCACTGCAAAACACTGAATCATATTCTAGGTTTACCTCTTATAAACAACTTTGTGTCCTCTCCATTCAACAAAATTACAGAGCTTGGGCCCTCGAGTCAAAATTACTCCACTGAGTTCACGGATGACCTTCTCAAGGTGCATTAAGATATAAATGAGTATTGATAATAATGTGAGAAAATGCAGATTAATTCCAGAGAAGTATCAATAGAAAATTGTTCAATATACAGTTGAACAGTATAAAATAGGTGTTGCAAGGACCAAAAAAACTCATTAACAAGGTAGCATTTTAAAAACATACATATCTAGGGGTTGATGATCTACAACACAACAATCTCAAAGAGAAGATATTATTGACATTACCTTACTCCTTTCCTTCTGTGTATAAGGTGAATACCATTTTGTCAATCTCACTTTTCCTTGTCGACTAATGAGAAGTACAAATTGAATCTAAAACATACAGGAGGATGAGCATTAAAACCATCATTAACATAGAAACTTTACACTTTACAATAGCTGAAAACAATCCTAATCATCGCAATTCTGACACTGCAGCTAAAGTCTTATTTCCTGCCTAGTAGAACCCAGTACAAACAACCAGTCAGCTCAGCCCTTAAGGATCCTCACTAATCAATCAGTTTTCAATAACATAGACGGAAAATTGAAAAGAAACCCTTGATCCCAAAATACGGTAAAAATCGACGAGAAAAACAAAACAAACCGTCAAATGTTACTATCAGATCTAAACTCTTGTACATAATAAAGATGAATATTGGATAAGTCAGAACCAAATCCCAATCACATTCAGTGTTCTCTTTAACATCACAAACACCTCATCTAATAACAAAACCCAGTACATACAAAGAGGAAAAATAAAATGGGAATTCAAAATATAAAAAAGAAAATGGGTTTTCAATCTAAATATTACCATTTTGTTAGTGTTGAGCAATTCGGTGATTGCCCCAGAAACCAAAACCTCCAAAAAAAACGCAGAAAAGAAGAGAAGATAGAACTGAATTCAGCAGATGGGTCTGCTGTTAATCGAAGCCCCACCTTGCTGCTTGCTTTTACGTTGGAAAATAAAAAAAGGTGCCAGCTTGAATTTCTGATCTGGACGAAGACGGAGAAGGGAAGTGGTGAAGTGGATTTTATCGGGCTGGGCTTAGAAAGATGTTTTCATTTTTGATAATGGATTTTATTTGTTCGGGTCTGTGGGCTCGATCCATTCAAATCTGTATATATTCCCCCTTCGGGTTGAAGTGCTCTCTCCACTTGCCTGATTGCTGACCATGAATTAGCTGCTATACCATACAAAGTGAGGTGAGTGATATATCTGCTGCAAAACAAGGTTTAAAATCCTTGCATGTGTTCTGGTGTTACTTATACCATCTAAGCTTGCAGACAATGGAGTTTTATATAGTCTTATTTTCTTACCTTTCTCGTCTCAATACATTAGTTATTATCTTATACCCTAAAAAAATGTATTTTGTAGACTTGGGATGAGTTAGTAAAACTCTGGCTGTCTCCGATTTTTACAAAAAATACATGTATTAACTCGAACTCAAAACATGTTGATAGATTGTAAATCTTTTGCTATCACGCCAAACTACTTGGACAACATTATTAATATTCTGAATCATTTACATTTGTTTGGGATTTTTTTCTCTCCGCCCCAATTCCATGTTATCTTTCGAAACTCTTTTCTTCTCGTACAGTCTTTGGATCAGGCTCTGTCCCGGATAGAACGAGGAGCCCTTTAAAACGTAGGATCAATTCCGACTACCCAATTCCTATTAAACACAGGACTGGGTATCTGTTTGCAAAGCATTGATTGCCCCCCCCCGCACCTTCTTCATCCTTGCCAACTAGCCGGGAAACAGTTTATTGTCCAATTTCATCACCCCATAATCCAACTTTTAGAGCATTACACCACCTCACACCTGCTATAGGTGTACTATTTTTTTTTTATAACCGGGGTGTCCGGGCCAGTTTATGCACACCATAACTAATCTTCGGACTCATTGAACATCCTGCAAACTCAGTGAGCATGTAAGACATCGCTAGGGTGACAGGCATGCATGGTAAAACTTGAATCCTGATTCAGAAGAAGAAAATAAGTCCCTTCAACCGCTAGCCAAGATCCACTTGCAAGTATACTATTTTTGTCATATAAGATATATATCCCGAGCGTCCACAGCTAAATGCTAACGATGACAAAAGATTATGATGAAGTTGAAGTTGGTAGATATTGTCAGCCAGCTAAATCTACTCCCTGCCAGCAACTGAATTAAAAAAAAATATGTCAGAGGAACGAGCAGCTTTATGAATTCACATTCAATGGAATTACGGCATCATTGATTCTTTAAGTAGCCTTCTTTGCCTAAATCAAACGGGCAAATAGGAAAAACGAACAAGATATGATCAGTTAGAAGAATCGTCGGAATGGTAACAGTGGCAAGACAATGAATATATTTCTAAGATTACATGGAGGCTCATTGATCTGTATCTGTGAATGAAAGCAAAATTCCTTCCTTAATTGCTCTTGTTTTGAGTAACCCTTGAAAGCAGGTTATCAATTTCATTTTGTTTTGGCTGTTTATACCAATATATTTCATACCATTAAAAAAACAAGATAAAACAATATTGTTTTTATCTCGGTTTAAATTTCGTTTCATTCAGGATTTATCGGCTAAATACTAGTCAAAACATTCTCGTTTCGTTCCGCTCGTTCTGTTTCTGGTAAATAGTGTTTTTTTTTAAATATTAAATAATTTTACAGTATCAATCATATCTTTTAATTTAATTGTTAGATTTAAATAAGATTTTACGAGTCTCTTGACATATATATTATGTTAAAATTTCAGAGTAATCAAAAAATATAATGACTTTGCGAGATTGATGATTATATTCTCGTAATATTATACATGTTTATAATTTTGTTCAGAAAAATAATTTTATTATATTTTTTAAATTAAATTATATAATTCTTAATAATTTTATTTTTAGATTTGAACTAATTTTTTAATTAATATATTTATATAAATATATATATAAATATTACAATCCCAAAATATTATGTTATAATTAAAAAAACAAATCACCATCCATAATGAAATTGACAACGAAAGAGACCTCGCTTGCCTTCGCCAAGTAATTAATATCCAGTTATTAGAGTCTCGTGCCTTGCTTGCCATCATGATAGTCACTCAATCACGTGCTACTCTCTCTCTCTTTTCTATCATGGAGAACTGTTTTAGTGGTCTAGGTAGCTTCTATTTTTTTTATTTTCTCGTATATAATTATATTTTAAATTTTGTTTTTGTGAAAGATAAAATAAATATTTTTTATTTATTTTTCAAAACGTTTTATCTAACTAACTAGCTATATATTAAATTCACTGTTTAAAAACCACCACAAAAAATATTTTTCTAAAATCATAAACACCAAAACAGAAGGTTTCAGGCTTTGGTCTAAGAAAGATTCCAAATTTAAGGAATTGAAAAACACTGAGAGATGACAGAAACCTCTTCTTCTTCTTCTTCTTCTTCTTCTTCTTCGGCAACAACAACCATCTCCAAAGACTTACCTTCAGAGAATGTCTTGGCAGTCGAAAGGTTTTTTGAAGGAGTAGGAATCCATGCCTCTCCCCCTCAGAACTCCACTTCTAAAGACTTTTATTCCGATCTCTTTCGCGACCTCTTCAAAGTTAACCATGTCCAACGTGGCCGTGTCTCCTGTATCGTCCCTGTCTTGCCTGCTGTTGTCGTAAGATTTTCACTCTTCCCTCTTGTGTTTAATTCATCAAGAAATTGGATTGAAAAATAACTTTTTTTGTTACTGCTCTAGAATTACTATAATGGGCTACATGGAGGCGCTGTTGCAGCGATAGCAGAGAGAGCGTCCATTGCCTGTGCTAGAACTGTTGTGGCTGATGATAAAGAGCTCTTTCTCGGTGAATTAAGCATCTCTTACCTCTCTGCAGCAAAGCTAAATGTGAGCTTCTCTTTTGGTGCATGCCATTTCAGTTTCCTGCTTTTGCATTTGTTTTGTTGTTTAGTTTTTTAAATTCGTTCACTTGCCGGGGCAACTTCTGTGCCTGAGTTTCTTGGAGCAACTAATTTATTTGTGAATATTATATGGGTTTCAGGATTTTTATCTAATTTACTACACTTTAAACAATTTATCTTGACAGGAGGTGTTGGTGGTTGAAGGGTCCGTACTGAGGAGTGGAAGGAATTTGACGGTAGTTGCATCTGAATTCAGAATCAAGAAAACCAAGAAGTTGGTTTTTACTTCTCGCGCTACCTTCTATCACATCCCCACTGCCAAGTTATGAAATTTCTGCGGTTTTACATATGATCTTGTCTGCAACTTTTTGGATGCTCTGCCTGTAACCTTGAATGAAGTCTTTTCATATGTTCAATAAGAATGAGATGCCCATGGCTGTACTCTGATATCCTGTCGCAGATAGAATGTGTTTATGAATGTGATGGTGAAGGGGGATGTTGGAACTTTTGAACTGAGTTCATTATCATGGGTCGGAGCTATCCTTTGCTTGTTTTATCATCATAGAAATGTCAGCATTGGATCCAAGCTCAGGTAAATAGGATCTTTCTTTCTGAAGGGTAAACGTTGAAGCAGAAAAACACTCAAAAAACTGTGGAATTTCGATGGCTCATCTGGCATTTTTGAACTGATTTCTTTTCAATGATGACCAGTAGAATAAATTTGCTGTATGAAGTATGGAAATCTTACTCTAGGAATAGTTTTCCTCCTGCCAAGGGCCAACTTCCCCCCCCGCAAATTGAAGTGGTGAATCGTAAACGGGAAAGAAAAGAAGAAGCTGAACTGGATTTCTGAAACAGGACATGATAATCCTTGAACAAAGCGAAAATTCACTCAGCAAGAACATGGCAACGATTAGAGCTCTTACATTCACAAATTCAGTACTTTGTCAGTTCACTATCACATTCATCATCTTTAACTGCTGCATTCTAGTCTTCTGTAATATTATCCATGTCGATGCTTGTTTCTATGAGCGATTTGCTGGGAAAGAGATTACAAGGTTCATCATCTTTACTCGAAAACTCACTTGGTTGATAAATCAATAGCCAACTTTTTTTTTAATTGAAATATAGTACCTTATAACCAAAAACATAACAAGAACTATGATTAAACGTAGGGCTCGCACAATTAGTATTTCTTTGTCCTATAACTGGCTGCTATTCCTATTCGAAAGAGGAGAGGAAGTTAGTGAACGGAAGCTCTTTCAGAGAAGGCCGGAAATGCCCTTATTTTTTTATTCATTAATATATTAAAATAATATTTTATTTAAAAATTAATATAGACATAAAATATAAAAAAGATATTTTAAAAAAACACTAAATAATTTTGTAGGAATGTTATTATTTTTTTAATTTATTTTTAAAAGTTATTTTAACAAAAGTCGTATGGTATAATATTATGAAAAAGTTAATTGCAAAGTGAGAGTGAGAAAATGATCATAGAAAAACCGCTGGTTTGAGGCCGAAACGACATCGTTGAAATCTAGTTTATCCAGAGGGAAAAAAAGCACTCACAGTTGCAGAGCTAAGAAATGGCCACTCTAGCTCATCATCTCTCACTCCTCTCAAAACCATCACCAACATCACAACTCAAAAACCTCTTCTTCACCATCCCTAGAACCCGGTTCAACCCACAATCCAAACCCACTCGGTTCAAATGCTTAGCCAGCCAAAGCGGGTTCTTTACTAAACTAGGTCGCTTAATAAAAGAAAAGGCCAAAAGTGATGTTGAAAAAGTCTTCTCAGGTTTCTCCAAAACCAGAGACAACCTTGCTGTCATTGATGAACTCTTACTGTACTGGAACCTCTCTGAAACCGACCGTGTCCTCGACGAACTTGAAGAGGTTAAGGAAATGCTTAAATTCTGAGCTTTTTTGTAGAAGCTAAGGGATGAAACTTTTGGTTTATTTTATATTTGGGCTTTGATTGTAGGCTTTGTTGGTGTCTGACTTTGGGCCAAGAATTACTATTCAGATTGTGGAGAGATTGAGGGAGGATATATTAGCAGGGAAGCTTAAATCAGGGAGTGAAATAAAGGTATTTATTTGATTACTATAAGTGTTGATTTATTCAGCTGTTCAGAAAAGATTGGCATTTGAATTGTAATGCTTTTTGTTTGTAGGATGCACTAAAGAAGAGTGTGCTGGATTTGTTAGAGAAGAAAGGGAATAAAACTGAGCTTCAACTTGGATTCAGGTTCTGATTTTTTTTTTTTTGTTTTTTTAAAACTCTTTGTACTTTGCGATGGTAAAGTTTGTTTTTTTTTCATTTGGAGCTGATATGGTTAGTGCTTTGTTATCAGGAAACCGGCTGTTATTATGATAGTTGGTGTTAATGGAGGTGGGAAGACAACATCTCTCGGTAAGTCAAGAATCGAGCTTCTAATTTTTGGTTTTGAATTGAATTTTGGAAAAACGAGGGTGAACTTTTCGAGTTATCAGAATATTTACCTAAGCCAATCAAATGAATGTCAACTTTTTAATGGTTTCTGGTAATGTACACGTTGAGATAAGTATGGCCCTGATAAGGAAGTTGGTGAAGTATCAGGAGGTAAATTGTGGGGTGGTTTGAGTTGTAAATTTTACCTGGAAGCTTGGGGAGGTTTTATTACTCTTTTGAGAAATTCAAGGTCTTTCTTGAGTTTTTTCTATATATATATTGTTTCCAGTCGTCACTAAAGAAATATGATCTCATTTACTTTTGCTGCAGGAAAGCTAGCATATAGATTGAAGAATGAAGGGGCAAAGGTGAGATTTTGTTTGCCTTTTCTGCAATGTGATAAATGCCTTTACGCAGAGAGAGAGAGAGAGAGAGCACTAGAAAATTGGTATTTATGTAATTTTTAGAGCTGAATTGAAGATGATATTAGTCAAAGTTTCAGGCAATTGATTTTGACATCTTAAGGAAAATGTGATTATGGAGATGAGGACTCAAAGTTTTAATGAATATGCTGTTGAGTTTTTTTCTAATATCTCTCTATGATTATGTTTTACCAAATACCAATACCGTCTATTGATTCTACTGATATGGATTAAGATTAGATTTATCTCGGAGAATGCAAAATCTTCATCCTTGTCTCACATTTAAAGTGCATGGTCTATGTTTCAAAAAGACTTATATCAAACAAATTCCTTGATGATTGTGCTGTATGGACTGAAACTATGGATGTAGCGCAATGTGGACTGTAAATTTTTTATATTTTTTTCTTCTTCAAAATATAACATTTATTCTTCCTTTTTGCTGTATCCTACTATTTTGGGTTAAACTAGGACAGAGAATCTGTCGTATGTCCAAATGTAGAAGAAAATTCAGAACTGCCCTTTATTTGAATATTATGTTATAGATCTTCTGGAAAAGCATTGCTATGAATTCCTTGAATAGATAGAATTATCACAGGGGATTAGAAAATTGATGTTGTCTCCTAGGGGAGTGAATAAAGTTAATATCAGCAATTGTAGAGGGTGTACCAGGAAGTGCAGTCGGAGTACTATACTATGTTCAGGGATCTTGCTGAAGTACTTGTGCATGTGTAACTTTTTTCTTTCCAGCTGAATTGTTGCTTAGGTTATCCTTTTGTCTGCATGATACTTTCAAAAACAGAGATTTTCTTATCCATAACAGCTCCATCTTTATTTCCTTGTGCTTTTGCTATTGTTCCAGATACTGATGGCAGCAGGTGATACATTCAGGGCAGCTGCCAGTGATCAGTTGGAGATATGGGCTGAAAGAACTGGGTGTGAAATTGTCGTGGCTGACAAAGAAAAGGCCAAAGCATCATTAGGTAGACAACTGATTCTCTGATGAAATTATTCTCTTCTTTAGCTTTTACCAATCTTTAAAAGTTTGAATAACTTGGTATAGCTGCTAACATATGATCTTAAAGTGTTTTCTGAATAGTTATTTCTCAGGCTGTAAAGAAAGGGAAAGAACAAGAATTTGATGTTGTTTTGTGTGACACATCTGGACGTAAGTCAACAGTTATCCCATGATTAGCTATCAACTTTATGTGCTTTCTACCTGTTATATTTGAAATATATATCTACTTGTCAGGTCTCCACACTAATTACAGCCTCATGGAAGAGTTGATCGCATGTAAGAAAGCTGTAGGCAAAATAGTCCGTGGTGCACCTAATGTAAGCTCAAAATAGTCCATCGTATTAGCATTGAAGTGCTTCGATGCATCCTGTAAATCTTTATAATCATGAGTTCATTGTGATGTTTCATATTCAAGTTTTTACTGCTATACCATTGTTTCTGTCTCCTACACCATATTTCATGGTTAATTTACAAGTTTCTAATCTGATAAGTCTTAGCAGAAATCTTAATCCCTTGAAATCTTTTGCCCAATGTTTTGTAATCACAGCTCGATATGGAATTTTGAGATAAGATATATGGTTATGATCACTGGTTATGCAAAGTTCATTTGCTTGAGTTGAATATCGAAATTCTCTGCTTTGTCATTCCAAATATCTGATTTGATTTGAAACACCAATTTTGTAGATTTGTGAAATGCCATTTCTTAAGATTTGCAGGAAATCTTGCTAGTGTTGGATGGGACTACTGGTTTGAATATGCTTCCACAAGCAAGAGAGTTCAATGAAGTAAATCCCTATCTCATATTTCTCCATCAAGCATGGCTTGTTATTCATTGTTTTCATTAAGATGATTTAATTCCTTTTCCAAAACGTGATTATATGCAATTTAACCCCTTTTGGGACTTGTGAATACATATGCATGTTCTGGAGTTTTGGGGAGGAAACATTATCATGAACATGATGTTGATGATTTACTCCGGAAAAAAATGCTCTGCATTGCCAAGGACTGAGCTTAAACAATAGATGGAATTCCTGTATAATAGAAATTAACAAAATATTTTAGTAATTATCTCTTCATTTATAATTTTCATGTTCTCGACTTCCTTGTTGGAATTTTTGTGCCTGTGATAATTTTTGGAAGAAAGGAAAGAAGATTCTTAGAGCTTCAAGATGAATAATCCAAAAGGACAGGAGAGAGGCCAAACCTAACAACCTTATTAAGGAATGAACAATTAGACAAGTTGCTTGCAACACACTCACCTATAGCTTTTGTTTTTTCATTTATGTAAAGTTTCCCGATTACCATGCTTTGATGCTATTATTATTTCTTCAAGTGTCAAACATCTTGTTTGAGTCTTTAACATGCAACTGCACTGACAGGTTGTTGGAATAACTGGTTTCATTTTGACAAAACTCGACGGTTCTGCTAGAGGTGGCTGTGTGGTATGCTCCAGTCTCAATGGATTCCTTTTGTTTCATGATTTTGGTAATTAATGACAACATTACTTTTCTTATGCAGGTCAGTGTTGTTGATGAGCTTGGCATCCCTGTAAAGTTTGTGGGTGTTGGAGAAGGTGTGGAAGACCTCCAACCCTTTGATGCCGAGGCTTTTGTTAATGCCATTTTTTCCTGAGGCAAGTCAGCATATCATTTGACATTACACGGCAAGTTGCTGAAAAATCTTGGATACTTGACCAACTTAATGAGCGCTCCACCCCCGCCGCCCCTGACTATGGTTGCATCGAACAAAGTGGCTGCTGCTACATGCCAATTTATATGTTTGAAACCTGCAGGGAACACTAGTCAAAATGATACTTGTGAATTGGAAGGCAAAGAGAGGTTTTTGAGATGGTAACTCCGTTTTCTTTGTCATTAGAGACCATCATCCAGGAAATGAGCCACTTCTATTCAATTGCATATATTTTTGTAGCAAGTGGCGGTAATCGGACCCAAATCCCTTGGACTGTTCTTGAAGAACTGGAACCGAACCGAACCGAGGTATGTGAAAGTGGTTTGAGAATACCCTTGACAGCAAAACTACAAAAAAGAAATTGCAGGGATGCATGTGCAAAGTGGGCGAAAATTAAAGGACGGATATGTAATTGGAATCAATTTCAACACATCTCTGTCATAACCGAGAATGGTCTTCAAATCATTCTCTCTCACTATAAGAACGTCAAATTCTAACATCCAAATTTCCATCCAAGAATCTTCCGAGCTAGCTCCACCGCCGTCTCCAACTACCATGGAGACTCGTAAGCCAAAACCTGCGTCCTCAACTTTATTTCACCCTTTCGTGGAAAGTATTAGTCGTCTGAACATCCACGGCGCCATCTACCTGTAAAATTCATAAGATCAAATATTTCTCTAATTAAAATGTCTCCAGCTAAACATCCATTTTCGTTGTTCAAATGCCAGGAAAAGGGGAAAATAACACTATCCAATTTCAACACACGTTCACTTGACCACCATCTTCCCCTTAAAACCGTAGGAATTAGATAGTGGTATTTGAATATTTCATCAAGTTACTGGAAACTGATCATAATTAACTCCACATGCATGGCTTTACGCCAGGCTACCAGAAAGAACATTTCAGGAATACAGAACACTTTGGTTCTCACGTCAAAGAGTTCATAATATATAATCCAGGAGCAGGTATCCCACTAGGAGCCTGCAGGGCAGATTTTCTCATCCGTGGACCAGTTTAAAAAAAAGAAAATCAGCCCAAAAAATTATACGATAACATATAGGTTGCATTGCTCAAAAGGGTACAATCTATATATTCTTTTAAAAATTAGATGTGTTTAGAAAAATAATACTGAATTATAGATTATATTTTTCACAACCACAGCCACATGAATTATGAACTTGTGTTATGTTTTTTTAGGTTATGTTATTTTTTGAAGACTTAAATAAAAACAATAACCTTTGTAGTGGGGTCCAAGTTTGATTTTCCCATAAATTCCTCCCCCGGACTTGAATAAAAACAAAAACCTTGGTTCAAATTGCTCCTCTGGCGTGTTTAAATTAACAAAGCCGATCCGCTGCCCCTGGCGATCATTTAAAAGACGGTTTACACGGCGAAAGCCTTCCGACGAAGGGACAGCGAATTTGCATGTCGGAAATGCCGAGCACACGTGCTGTTTGGTTCCCCGAGAAGTTATTTGAAACTTGAACAACGTTATCAAAACAAACAAAATAAACCCTGGCCTCCATGTTTCAATTGTTTTTTACATAATAAAAATGGATGTATCTTATAGACTACGGGGTATTTTTCATTAAGTTTTAAAATATTTTTGAAAATAATTGAGTTTTATATTATTTTTTTACTTTAAATTAAATATTTGTATTCATGTGCTAGTACCAAAAAATCATTTTAATATATTTTTAAATAAAAAATATTTTCAAAGACAACTTCGGTTACACTCTTAAACATGTTAAACATCAAAATATTAAATCTTTGATAGCTTATTAAAAGATCCAAATCACCTGTTAGGTGGATTAATCCTTGAATCATCTGATAATTTCAATAATATTTTTATTTTTATATCGAAATATAATTCAATTTAGGACTCCCATATATTCATTGCACCCTATTTTATTAGTCTTTAATTTAAATATAAGTAGATGGTCAGGGTTTCCACGCTATGACTTGTAATTATCAATAAAGTTTTAATGCAATCACTATATAAATGAATATTGCAGGAAAGTTGTAGAATTTTCTCCTCGGTATTCTATTCTTCTGGAAGAAAATTAAACGTTGAAGTAGTTCTTGAGCTTTTCCATGCAATTTCTTTTAATATATATTTCCTCCCTAGAGTTCCTTTTAAATTCTTTTGTTTCATTTAGACAAAGACTTTTTCCAGACCATTATACTGGATAATTAAACAATTTTTAGTCCAATTTCTAGATGTAAGAGTAAAAGAATGCATGCAAAATCATAAAAATATGTAAAAATGAAATATTAAAGAAACATGTTCTATCTCGCTTCTTAATATCACCCAACATGTTCATTTTAGTTAATCAAATTTTTTTTATTAACGTGGGTGTCCGAGCTATCTTGTACACACCTCGACTAATCTCATGGACTCTAAAATTAACGACCATGTAAATTTTTCAATGATTATATATACAAGGCTCAAACCTAAAATCACATCTTTTAGTTAACCATGATATTGTCGTTAACAGATATGGACGGACTGGTGACATGCATGACTTCTTCGATGTTCGATTGTCAGGCTTTATCCTATGGTAAAATATGTGTTAGATCAAATAATCATATCTATCAACATTAAATTACATGTTAGAAAAATAAATTGATCAATTAACACCTCTAAGATATCATTTAATAATGCTTGTTGATTCTTATCATAATTTTAATTGAATTCTTAGTTTAAACGAAAATAATATTGAGCATGTCAAACTCGTTTAACCCATTTAATTCTTTAGAGATGTGATTAAATATGTAAGACTCAACCAAATCAATATGGTGGAAAAAATATACTATTATTCTAATATAAAAATAATCTTATAACTTAAATGCCCTATTAAACCAGTCTCTAAATCAAATTAACTATTTGGCACATAGACCAAACCCTTGGCGCAAGATATTGAACCTTATAGGAACCATCAGAGGAAAGGGTCAAGCTTTAGCCGAGCGCAAGGTTGACCAGTCATGCGAGTACAACGATTTTTAGAAGAAACCTCTCTCTTTCTGTCTTCTTTCTAGCAAACTTCCTTCTTTTACGACACACGCCTATAAAAACGCCTTCCCCTTCTATATATGTATCAGCAAGTATTCCAGTTTCAAAACTCGAATCATATATCATACAGACGTGCTTTGACGCGCAGCAAAGTTAATTGAATCTCTTGCGATTATCTTCCTTAATTCTTCCATATGGACAAGCAGCACTGTCATAAGGCTTCTCGCACTGTAGAAGTCACAGTATTATCCGCAGAAAACCTCCGCCTCGATCGCAAATCCGTGAGAAAGAATACTTACGTTATTGTAAGAGTGGACCCTCTTAACTCCGGATCAACCAGAGCTGATTTTGAAGGAGGGAGTAGCCCTTCATGGAACGAGAAGCTTATCCTAGATATGCCATTCCAGACTCGTTTTATAAGCCTGGAAGTGAAATGCAGGACTGGCTCAGGTGACAGAGTTATTGGCACGGCGAGTCTTCCGGTTTCTGACATACTGGGAGATTACTCGCCGGAGAGTCATCTGCATTTCTTGAGTTACCGATTAAGAGATGCAAGAGGTGAAAGGAATGGCATCATTAATGTTTCGGCTAGAGTCAAGATGTCGGTAGAGTCTGTGTGTCCGTCGACGACAAAGAATCAAGTGGGGTATGGGTGTTCATCGTCCTGGCAGCAGCCTACTCTGGGAGTCCCTGTGGGTCACCGGAAGAACTATTACAGTGGAGTTGTGACGGGGGTTCCTGTGTGGAATTAATTTTAATTTTCTCACCCTCAAACGGGGGGTCGGTCCCAAATTGTTGTCCTGTTAGTTTTTTTCAGATGAAATCCAAATCTAATCCTTAATGATATTCTTTGATTGATTGCGCATAAAGGGATGCTAGCCTTCGATGATCATGTATTGCAGGACAGGATAAGATTTAAATAATAATAATAATAATAATAACAATAAGGACAAGAAAGATAATCCATATAATCGTTATTTTTCAAAACACTTTAATATCTCGTATTGACATTCTGATCACGGCAAGTAAATGAATATAACAATGTTGTCATAATTGAAAATGGGTCATTAGAAAATTTGAAAAATCTTAAGGCACATTATTCTGTTTGTTACTGTGATTTATATTATTTTCCCAAGTGTTTTCTTTCAAAAAAAACATTAAAATACTATTTCTTTATTTTATAAAAAAATATTTTGATATCAACATATTAAAATAATATAAAAACATAAAAAATCAATTTAATGTAAAAAAAATTTAATTTTTTTCAAAAAAAAAATTTTGAAACACGGTGTTAAACAAGTATCGGAAATTTAAGTGAATGTGGGTTAAACTCCTTGGCTATTTAGTGAGTGTTTGACTCTGCAGTGCCTTCTGCGAATGACGCTCATCGCAGAGCCAAACCGTTTGGTAAATATTCGGACCATAGTTTTGCAACTGTGGATCCCGTATAAAAACTAAGTTTCAACCTCAGTTTTGAAAAGCATCTATGAGATGCTTTTCGACTTCAAACACCCATCCACAAACACTCATCCACTATGCAGATAATTCTCATGTAAACACGAGCAGATAATTCTACTGCGAATTCATGTCCATCGCGTAGATTGATATTAGACTTGGGAGGAAGAAGACGATGACACAACGTAAAATAATTATAGCATAACCACCAACCAACAGCCACCCTTGGCATCGACAACTCCCTTTCTCTCTCTCGATCGCAATTTTCTGTCTCACAAACAGTCATTAATACATCCCTCTCTCTTCTCAACAGTTACCGGCGAGCACCAGCAGCTGCTCCTTCAACACTGGCAACCTCTCCTCTTCACTAGCAGCACCTGCACCAATCCAATATTCTCCCACAGCTCTGGCGTTAAGCAGCAACAACAACAACCTTTCAACGCTGCTCCTGGCCACCATTCACAACGTCACTACCACAGGAATAACCACCTCGACATTCTCTACCTGTTACGTGAGCAATGCAACACATCATTTTCTTTTTTTAACTTTTAGGCTAGACCTGCTCTCTGCTAAGCCCGAGTCCAGCTGAGTTGGTCCATCCTATTTAGTTGGGCTAGGTCCAGTCTGATTTTTTTAAAAATAGAAAATCATATTTAAAAAAAAATATAGATAGAGATCAGCCCTGATGAAAGAAAAAAACGCGTGACTTCGTTTCACTCTGCAACCTTGTTGCTTTTCGATCGATTATGGATCAAAAACTTGCAACTGGATTTGGCCCTAGAACTATATCCTTACAACATGTAGATAGAGATCATTAACTCAATATGGATTGCAAATGTTGTTCCTTGATGATATTTTATCAGATGTTGTTCTCGATCAAACAGCAAGGGATCGTAGAGGCCTTCACGTATCAATTTAATTCGTAATGAAATTACAAGTTTGATGGGAGAATAAAAACAAGTGTTTAATTTACTTGAATTATTAATTATATTTTAGTGTTATGATAATTAATCTACATTATTTAAACAATAATATGTGTGTGTGTGTGTGTGTGTGAGAGAGAGAGAGAGAGAGGGAGAGAGGGAGAGCTTTAAAGTAATTTTACAAGTTTACAACATTATAAAAAACATGGTAACCAAATACACGAAACTGTTTTTCATTAAATCTCAAACTCAACTATAATTTTAATCAAACACTTCAATTTCAATTAAGTTGTAATTAAAGATATTTTTCATAATTTTTTTTATAAAAAAAATCAACTATAATAGCAAATCGCAATGTCAATCACTCTTAATCGGTGGTCTGCGTGATTGTTGGGGTAATTAGTCGTGAGGTTGGTGACAGATAGGCCAAACTTATCTCTAAGAAAGAGCAATGATTAATTTATGTAACAATTTTGACAAGGCTTTTGCAAATAACGCTAGCGCCGGCTACAGTTCAGGTTTTTTTATTTTGAGAAAGTGATTGATACTTTTTTTTAAATTGGTTTTTATATATATTAAAATAATATTTTTTTTATTTTTACAAAATTATTTTTGATATTAATATATGAAAATAATTTAAAATATTTAATTTAAAATGAAAAAATAAAAAAAAATCATTTTTTTTCAAACTCAGTATAAAACATTTACTTATACTTTTGACATGGTCATAATTCATATGTTCTGAAGATTTGTATGCTGTTATTTTTTTTATAATAATAAAAAAAACATTTCTATGTCTGGTGAAGCTTAGAAAAAGGAAATGAATGCCCCCGCGCCACCTGTCTTCTCTTTTATGAGATCGACATTGGTTATCCACGATAAAGTCAAAGATAAGACAAGGTATGAAGTCTATAATAATAAAAATAGGTATGACCTTCATAAATATAGGTGGGACGTCATTATATACATCATACCTTGCCTTATATATATAATAAAAATATGTTTAGTTAGAATAATAAAAATATAAGATTAATATTTTCTTATAATATTTTACTATGAATTTCTATTATTTTCAAACATGAACGCAAATTGAAACGTGGCCTTCTTATTCCAATGTTTTCCTCTCTTTTTGTTGTAAAACAATAACTAAACACTTAAATTCGTGTGTGTGTGTATAATAATTGATAATAAAATTAAAAAAGATGTGATTCCTATATTTATTTTCATTTATTGTTTTTATTTTTCTAAGCCACATGAATCATATTAATTTAATGTGATTGTCCAATATATACGTGTCTTGGTTTAATTGGATGAATTACAAGGTAGTGAGTGCACTTATATAATGTGTTCGATGACTCTTGAAACAAAAATGATAAAAAAAAAATGAGATATTTTTATGTGTTTTATATTTTAAAAAATATAAAATTCACTTTAAAACTATCCCAAACACAATTTTAAAAATAATATATATATATATATATATATATATATATATATGTATTCATTTTAATTTTGTAAAATAATCGTAATATGAACCATTTTATGCATGTAAGTTTCCCCCCCTAAATTACAGAGTTTATTTTATATTGAAATTTATTAGCATGTCCGCTTTGGTTAACCAAGGTTGACCCTCCCGACACATGACTCAAGATTTGCCCTGAATTAACTCTCAACCTAAGTTTAAAACTATGATAATAATCACTTTTATCTCTATATTTACTCAGATCAGCTTGGGTTGATCTTCTTCACACATGACTTGGATTTTATCCTGGACTGACCATCGTCAAGTCTTAAGACTATAATAATAGTAATTTTTATTTTTACATTGCTTTGTTTCATCCTGGGTCGACCCCCTAGTCGAGTTTCAAAACTAAAATAAAAATTATTTTTATTTTTATGTTGATTTGATCAATGGTCGACCCGACCATGACCCAAGCATAGCCAAAGGTCAACCCCTGAGTCTGATTTTAAAACCATGATAGTAATCATCTTCATCCTTATATTGATCCATGTCAAGGCCAACTCGACTCGTTACCCAAGCATAGCCTCGAGTTAGCCTCCAGGTTGGATTTAAAAACTATGACAATAATTATTTTTATCCTTATTCTAAAATAGGTCAATGGTCAACTAGACCTCTCACGGGCCTAGTCTCGGGTCGACCATCGAGTTGAGTTTCGAGACTATAATAGTAATAATAAAAAATTTATTCTTACAATAACTCATGTCAATAGTGAACCTGACCTCTAACTTTTTCCTTGCTTTAGGTTAATATCGATTCAGATTTTTAAACTATTACAATAATTATTTTTTATATTTATATAAAATTAGATCAATAATTGCTATAAAGTCAACTCTTAAATTGTATTTTAAAATTATAATAATATTTTTTATTTTTATATTGATTTAATTCAATAATTAACCCAGCCTGTAATTTGTACCCTGCCTCATATCAACCTCATTGTGAAGTCATCTGTGTGCTGTCCAAAGGCATAAGAAACATCTTCATAAAATAATTTTCACTAGCCGTCCTGGAGTCCTGTGAAGTTTTTACCTGTGAAATTCTTCAAAATATCATGGAGTTTGAAATTTAAAAAGATCACCGCTAAAAATATCTCGTTGTGGGAAAATATTGCTCAATAATATGAAGCAGGGTTCATATTAAAAAATATAAAATGACGAGGACCTAAGTGATACTTTTTGATCTGTCTTTATGTTTTTTCAAGGATTTAATTCATCTGGTTCATCGAACTTTCGACCGTCTCTTCAATGGATCTTATCAGACGCCTGCCTTTTTTTAAAAAGGTTTTTATAAAACAAAACAACGGCACAGATTATATGTCACGAAAGCAGAAGAGGACGTCTGCGTTTACCTCAAAGCAAAGCAAAGGAGTAAATGATAAGTATGTTACAAGGTATCATATATTATTTATCATGAAACAAGCAGAGATCTTATATACGGAGGCGCCGCCACCAATTTGAAAGAAATTGTTTTTGACTATTACAATTAAATTAGATATTAGCAGCTCCTAGTAAATCAACTGTCAGGCACTGACCAACCCTTCGCGGAAGATAATGAAATCTTACAGGAACCAACGGCGGTGAGTTCCATGATCCATCAAGGAAAGGGTCAAGTTTTTGGGCTTGTAAAAGTCTTGTGCGCGCTTTTTGGCTGACCACTCATGCGAATACAGCTTTGCTAGAAGAAACGTCTCTCTTTCTGTCATCTTTCTAGCAAACTTCCTTCGCTCTACTCCGCCTATAAAAACGTCCTCTCCTTCGATTTATCAGCAATGATTTCAGCTTCCAAATCTCGAATCATATATCATACACACGCAGCAAAGTTTTGAATCTCTTGCGATTATCTTCGTTCATTCTTCCATATGGACAAGCAGTGTCGTACTGTAGAAGTCACAGTCTTATCCGCAGAAAACCTCCGCCTCGATCGCAAATCCGTGAAAAAGAATACCTACGTTGTTGTAAGAGCGGACCCTCTTAATTCCAGATCAACTACAGCTGATTTTGAAGGAGGGAGTAGCCCTTCATGGAACGAGAAGCTTACCCTAGATATGCCATTCCAGACTCGTTTTATAAGTCTTGAGGTGAAATGCAGGACTGGCTCAGGTGACAGAGTTATCGGCACGGCGAGTCTTCCGGTTTCCGACATACTGGGAGATTATACGCCGGAGAGTCATCTGCATTTCTTGAGTTACCGATTAAGAGATGCAAGAGGTGGAAGGAATGGCATCATTAATGTTTCGGTTAGAGTCAAGATGCCGGTAGAGTCTGTGTGTCCGCCGGCGACAAAGAATCCAGTGGGGTATGGGTGTTCGTCGTCCTGGCAGCAGCCTACTCTGGGAGTCCCTGTGGGTCACCGGAAGAACTATTACGGTGGAGTTGTGACGGGGGTTCCTGTTTGGATTTAATTTTAATTTTAATTTTAATTTTCTCACCCAAACGGGTCATCATTCCCAACTTGTAACCTTACTAACTTGTTTTACGGATCAAATCCCAATTATAAAAAAAAATTTATAAAATTGATTGGTGTGCATCGTAGACTGAGGTAAATGTTTTTTGAACTTGCAGGGTAATTATTATTTTGCTTTTCTATACATGAAGTTTTTGCCTTGCCTGCAGGGCTAGAATGATATCAGGGGGTGATTAGGATTTCGACTGGAAAGCGTATTGAAAATTTTTTTTTATTTCAAAATAAATTTCAAAATAAAAAAATATGTATTTAAATTAATTTGATATATTGATATTAAAAATTATTTTTAAGAAATAAAAAAAATATCATTTTGATGTATTTTTGAACAAAAATCACTTTTAAAAACAACCTCAAACACATTATTAAACAGTTATTTAGTGTTATTTGCAAAGATTAATTGGGAAATAATTTATTCATTTTCATTTTTTTTAGTTGAATTTCATATATACTCTTAAAAAAAATGGCTGAGGTATTTTGTGTTAGTTTATTTTTTTGCAAATAATACAATTATTTCACTGTCTTTAAAGTCAAGAAAAAAATTGAGGTTGGGTCAAAGGTTATTTTAGTATTTCCAAAGTTTTTTAATACTCTATTGAGTCTATTTTGATTAGGGGCAAATAAGTATATTTAGAAATAAAAATTATAATAAAAAGGAAAAAGTTGACGTTGTGCTATCGAATGAACTTCTTCACCTGTTGCTTTCAAGGATAACACGTGTTGCTCTGATCACGATGGTTTAGCGGTGACTGATTTTTTTCTATCCCTCTTATTCCTTCAAAAAATCAGTGTTAGCCTCCCATTTATTGTCTTTCGATTATCATCTCTTTTTTTTTGCCTTTTTTTTATTCTTTTTTAGATTTTGTTTGTCAACTTCATCCCTTTCTATTTTATTTTGTTTAGTTTGTATATCAAATATATTGCTTATTTTCTTAATTGTTGTTTTTTTTTCTCTTCCTGGTTTTATTTTCTATTATTTTTGTCCCTTGATATTTTTATTTCATTTCTTTTTTCTTGATTAAGTCCTTATTTTTTTAATTTTTTTTTATCTTCTTTTTTTTTAATTTGCATTTGTTCTTT
Organism: Salix viminalis; assembly: GCA_029228465.1. NCBI lineage: Eukaryota > Viridiplantae > Streptophyta > Magnoliopsida > Malpighiales > Salicaceae > Salix > Salix viminalis. Next base: position 7,520,793 of record CM055439.1, read on the forward strand.
CAATTGGTGCCTCAATGTTTTATTTCATTTTTTATTTAATGTTAGCTCTTATTTTTTTATCCTTTTTTGATTTATTTTTTCTTACAATCTTTGTCTCACCATTTTATTTCATTTGGTTTTTATCCAATTTTGGTCATTATTTTTCTAGTCTATTTTATCAAGTCCCTCATTAGTTTTTATACCAAATTATGTCCTCATTATTTGGTTACTATTTGTTTTCTTTTAATTTTTTGATTGTTAAAAATCTTGTTCAAGATTTTTGTTCTCTTTTGCAAGGGTCATCTTGGTTTTATGACCAGAATTGTTAGTTTTAAATATTAGTGTGAATAACTTTGTTCTTTGTCATTAGGCTATCAAGCTTAGAGCTTTCTATTATTTTTATTTTGTCCTTGAGATGATCAAGGGTTATAGGTTATGTCACAATGTTATTTTTTGGCGCTTCGTATTGTGTCATCCCCGAAGGGGAGACAACGGGCGGTAAAAGGAGGTTTTATAGCCATAAAGTTATGACTATAAATTTTAGGAGTTGTCACCTAGTATTAAGGTCATTAGGAAAACCTAATGGTCTACTAGAGTATGAGTAAGATAACTTGTTGTGCAAAGGGGAAGATGCATCACTCTCATTGCACCCTACCTAAGATAAGTTGCCATGTTGTTTGATTGCTTTTTCAAAGTTAGATTTTTTATTCATTGTTTTTTCTAAGGCTCAAACTAGATTTCTCTTCGTGAGAGAATCTCTATCTTACTCGAGAGTAAAAAAAATGATCATTCTAATATTTGAAAAAATTTACACCACATTTTAAAAAACCTTTTATACTATCTACGAGTGTACTTTACAATATAATTTTACACCCTCAATAACTTAAACAAAAATAATTATTAAATTTTCTAATATTTTGGGAAAATTATAACGGATAATCATAAATCGGATATGATATACAATTTTCATTTCAAAACATGAGAAATACGTTATATATTTTTCACTAAAAATATGCTTGGAAAAACCTTTGAATTTATCCATATGCATGAAAACAACAATTTTTTTTATAAAACAAGATATTTTTTATTTCATGCAGATTTTGTATTATTTTTTTTTATTTTTTTTGTGAGGGCTTGTTGCTTAGCCTGGATAGGCCGAACTGCCCAATCCTTTGGCAGGTTGACAACCACACCCTTCTAGGGCGGTAGGACCACCTATTTTTCGGATCAAACTTCCAGATGTAAAAGAGTGGGACAAGGGAGTGAATTAATTGGTTACCTATGATGGTCGGGAGAGTTGCTGGAAGAGGGGTCTGGTATGTGTAGAAGGCGTTGTTGTTGCGTTGGCAGAGCCGGCTGCTGCTGGAGGTCATGATGGAGCTACTTGAGAGGTAGAGAGGTCGTTGGTGCTGAGGGGGATGATGCAAAGTGGTCGGTCGGTTTGCTAGAGGAGAGAGAAAGTTATCGACATTGTACGAAAGAGAGAGTTGACTATGCCAAAAGGGGAAAAAGAGGGCGGGCGATGATGATGGGGGTCATGCCGTGTTGAGGATGAGGAAAATTGGTTGTCGATTTTTTGTGATTGTTTGTGATCGATCCTACAAAAAATTCTCCCCTTGTCTACCTCTATGTGTCCCTGTGCATGATTACTCTGTGCTATTTATATATGCAGAAGATAATCATTATGTGTAATGATGGGTTACATCTTGTGCTAGCGTGCCTGAGAGCAGTGTGTTGTAGGATTTGGGTTGCAAATGTGTTTTGGTCTCTCAATTTTTAATTGTTCTATTTCCACCCCAATTAGATTTAAATTTATGTAATTTTATCCCCGTAAAAATTTCAATAACAACCTTAACTTTGCGCGTCTTTTTTATTTTGGTTCTTGGTTTCAGATCTATGCAATTTGACTCTCAATTAACCATTAAACTCTCAAATTTTCTTCAATTTTGCATCTAACTCCAAACAATTGACTAGGAAAAAAAATCAATTTGGTGTCCCAAAAAATTTCAACCTCCTCAATTGAACCCGAATTAAACTCAAAAACTTATTTTTTTTTATCAAATTAAGTCTCTAATGAAATTAATTTGACCAATTTAAAGTATAATAAAGTTCTTGCACTTAAATAAATTCTTCAATTGGACCCCAAATAAATTGTCAAACATAATCATACTTTAAATTAGTCGACGATCAAAACAAATCAGCCTATAAAAATATAATTACGCCGTTCAACTTAATTTTTACACAGATTTATCCAATAACAAATTATTTTAGTCTTGAACCTGCATTTTGCTTTATTTTTTTACGCAAAAAAGGTATGATCGGGCTCTTGAAGACATTCAAAACTTCTATCTTGATTTTTCCATCAATGTCAGCCTCTTTTATTTTATTTTTATTTTGTTTTTGATAAATTTTGAGAAATAACCTAGAAATGGATTATGATAGGTTAATAAAGTTAATAGGAGTTTATTATGACATCCACTTGCAATGATATATAAATGTTAGTCAATGAATAAATGGTGATAATTTTTTTTATCGTTAATGCTCTTAGACAAAACTGTCCACATTTAATTATATTTGTATTTGGTAGTTTCTATCTAACTTATATATTTTTTATGATATAAATAGAAGCCATAGTTGTGTACATGCAAGAGACAAAGAGTTTTGTGTGTCCCTTGTTATTGATATTAATAAAAGGTTGAATGTTTTTTTCATGGCAATTGTTCCTACGATTCTTCTACTTGTGTTGCTGTGGTTAGTTTATAATTTGCAGCTTAATTAGGAGAAAGCGTCTTGAGTTTGCCAAGCATTATAGTTTATAATCAATTATTATCTGTTTGTAATTTTTTAATTGAATTTTTTAAAGTAATTTTTATTTAAAAATATATTAAATAATATATTTTTTATTTTTAAAAAATTATTTTTGAAATGAGTATAAAAATGATTCAAAAATATTAAAAAACATTAATGAAAAATAATTTTAAAATCCAATGACAAATACAAACACAATTATAACTGTATTGAGATAGGCTGATTCGATTACGTAACTGCGCTGATGGTGCTGCATACTTTTTTATTTTCTTAAAAAAAGAAATTGACTATCGGACACCTACCTTATTTGAAAGTTTATTAACAAAATAAAATAAGTAGGGACAGTAAAAAATATCCGACCCAAAAGGCAAAAGAGGAGTTGGGAAACAACGTGTGGGACAGTCTTTACCTCAAAGCAAAGGAAGTGGTAAATGAGTAATCAAGTCATTACGTAAGCTACATGATGTCATGAAACGAGTAGGTATCTTATATACGTACCCGCCGCCGCCGCCGCCGCCGCGAATTAGCAAAGTTAAAAATTATACAAGGGCCCTCCAGATGTGTTTTCGATGTGCTCGAGGAAATAACTGGTATTATGTACTGTTTGATGCCGAGAGAGAGTTTTTATTTATTTTAAAATATATGAAAATAATATTATTTGTGTTTTTTTTAAATATATTTTTAACACTAATACATTGAAATAATTTAAGAGCATGAAAATATACAATTATATAAGCTATAGGGCAATGTTTTTTCAATTTAATTTAAGACTAGTTGAAATTTAAGGTTTTATTTATAATTTTTTCAGACTAAATCATTAAGCCAAGCTAAATTGCTATTACTAATATTATTATTTTCCTTTCTCTTTTTGGTTGCGTGAGTATTTGATGTTATCTAATTTATTTTCCTTCCTTGGAGGTTAAACTTCTTTCAACATGGAAAATTTTCATATAATTTCTATGCACCCTCTCTTAGTCATTTTTTTTTAAGACCGGAAGAAATTACAAGGATAGAGTGCATGATTTCGTGATTGCTTAAGAATATGGTTGAAATTGTTTTTAAAAATGTGTTTTTTCATTTAGAAATATATCAAAATGATATTTTTATTTATTTTTTAAAAATTATTTTTGACATCAGAATATAAAAAAACATCAGCATGTTTTTAATAATCTGAAAACACTATTTTTTTATTTACAATAAAAAAAAATATTTTTTTGATAAACAATTTTAAAACGAAATGACTACAAGTCATTCATTGACCTAAAACAAAACGTGATTCATCTTTAAAGGCTTCTGTTTTTTGTCCAAAGCAAATCGGTGTTAAATCTAGACCAAGCAAGATTTTTTATTCCTTATTTATTTTATACCCCCAAAAGCGTGCAGGATTATATTATAAAAAACATTTTTTTTCTTCTGAAAAGACAGCGTGCAAGATTCAATTACAATTACTTCTAAGGAAAAAGATCTACATTTTTTCTCAGAAAAGACAGCGTGCAAGATTCAATTACAATTACTTCAACAAGACAATGAACTAAACCAACCAGGTACTAGGTGGCATCTAGTATTGAAGACAGGAAATTAAGAAAACTATGAATGATCAATCCACGAGATAAGAATGCTTTTGGACTAAATCCCCAAAGCATTTATCTTGCACGACTTCAAAAGTCATCAACAAATCTTAAATATTTGGATTCTTTTCCTATTTTTGTTTTTTAAAAAATCATCCTACACCAACAGATCTACACCTAGTGCATTCAGAAAAACTGAATATATATATATATAATTTTTCATTAAATAATGGACCAAAAATCTGTCATACCTCTCGTCAAACTAAGAGAATGGGAAGAAAATAAGAAATATTTTCTATTTTGTTAGGGGATGGAACGATGTCGAGAGTCATTTTAATTATGATCATCTTTATGTAAATATTTACATTAATTTGCTTTCATTGTAACTAAAAACAAAAATGGAAATGTCAAAGAAATTGAAGATAAAAAGTAAAAACATTTTAAAAGCAATACCAACCTAATATTCCAAAGCAAGAACTTCCACTTACCTGGAGTACTGACCCTGAGCAATTAACTCGATTACATATATCGCTAAGAATTTCTTTTACTACTCGTATAATGAAAAACCGTCCAATTCTATATAAAACCTCGGTCGTCTCAATTTAGATTTTTTTCAAAAAAAATAGAGGTAAAATTGTTGAATCCTGTGATCACTGCTAGTAATCTTATCCAATAGCAGTTGGAAATATAATTTATTCATGGACACTCTATATATAACATGTATTAAATCTCAAATATCTTGATAAACTCTAGGAGTTTATCTTTTTATTTTAGAGTTTTTAGGGGGGGTTTCTAGATTGTTTGCCTACCACGCAAGATATATGAGTTTTTTTTTCTTAAAGTTGATATGGAATACACAAATTAGAATTATTATTTGATTAAACGTCTAATTAAATGCATAGATATTATTCTTAAGCAAATCTTTTTAAGTTTTGAAAAACTGAGCGCTAATCTTTTTAACTATCATAATGTATTTGTCAAGGAAAATGATGTGGTCATTTTTTTAATTTTTGTCCTGATCATGGTTTATTTATTTTAATTACTTCTTTTTTTAGAAGAATGTGTGCTTGCAATACTGTTTTAAAGGCAATAGTTGTTACCAATGCATGTATAATTAATAGCGTGAGACCCATGGGCAAAAACAATTTCTTCATATAAGAGGAAATAACGTGCGAAATCATTCAGTACATAAAAAAAGACTTTTTTTTTAAATAATAATCATAATTAAAAAGAGGATAGGATGCGAAGTTTCCTCCCATTGACCTCTCTACTTTTGCTCGGAGCAACGTTACCACACTATAAAACATTACAGCCTAAACCCTAGAACCAAATTTCTAGTTTCGTAGTTTAAGATCTCAAAACACAGCAGCACACGCGCAAGAAATTCTTTATGTCTCCTATCAATCTGAAGGCGACCTCGTCCTTCCAGACCCTAGAAATCACTGTTTTATCATGTGAAGATTTACGTATTAATGGCAGATCAGTGAAGAAGAACACTTGTGTTGTTGTTCGAACGGATCCTCTAAACTTTCGCGAAACAACAACCGACACCGAAGGAGGAAGTTATCCTTCATGGGACCAAAAACTTGCCCTAGATATGTCAATACGAGAAACCTGTATAACCCTTGAAGTGCATTGCAGGACTCTTTCTGTGGATAGAATTATTGGTTCAGCAAGAATGCCTGTGAATGATTTCATGGGAGGGTATTTCCCACAGGGTTATTTGAGCTTTTTGAGTTATAGATTGAAGGATCCTAAAGGATTAGACAACGGGATTATTAATGTTTCGGTGAGACTAAGAGTGCCGGAATATTTGGCCAGAGGGAAGTAGGTCATCTTGCCGCCCCGAAGACAAATGTTCGACATCACAACCTGCGCTGTCATTGCCGGTAATGGATGGAAAGAATTATATGACGGAGCTGTGACTGTTATTCATGTTCGGAATACTAAATTCACCTAATTGTGATGGAGGCTGTCATTAATTTGTATTTGTTTTCTTATATAATTAATTAAGTTGGCCATTAGTTTCAGTTAATTGTTTTGCGTGCGTGCCTCTGAAATTTGTCTAGTGTTTTCATAGACAAGAATCTGTCTTTGATCTATTGCAATAGATCAAAGACAGATTCTTGTCTATGAAAAGTCTCAGAACGCTGCTGCTGCTGTTATTAGTATGGAAAAACTATTTTCTTCTTTTCTGTTTTATATTGCATGAAAATTACGGTGTTTCTTCGTCCATATTGCAACCTCTTCTTCTTCTTCTTTTCAATCAGCTCCCAAATAACTCCTCTCTATCAACATGCCTCTCTTCCTTATGTTGTTGATGTGTCATAGTTTTGGTTTGTTCATGAGATGCCCATTAATGGGTCTGAAGCTTTCACGATAAAGGGCGATATGTGGTATTTATAGATATTATTATCTGTCACATAAGTGTAACAAGTGAAGAGATGAAATGGCAGGGGAATATTTGTTTTCATTTGCTAGTGTGGCACGCTTATCATTTGATTGATAGGCTGTGTTTGAGAGCAATCCATTTGTGAAAATGTTGGGAAAGTTGATGCAAAGTGAGGCTTCTGATAGACACACACCGGCGGAAAAGGATGGTCGTGCTAGGAAAGTTGACGCAGAGTTGGGTTTAGCGTATAGCGATTTGATGAAAAGGATGATTAGGGTAGAAGAGTTGGTGCTGACTCAAGTTTATCTCTAGAGCCTGCAGCAGCATACGGGAGGAAGTTTCCTTGTGAGAAACACGTTTCCATGAATAATATATTTCCAAGTTCCGTTAAGTAGGATAGCTATGATAAGTGCTGTTCAACAATTTATTGCTCTAAAGATATTTCTTTGAATATTTTATGTTGATACGAGGGTACATTTTTTAAATTACTCTGAGAATACCATCTTTTATCAAATCATTTTTTTTTTTTTGTCTTCTCTTGTGTAATAGGTTAAAAATAGCGCAGTCAACCTCAAGTAAACTTCAAGGCCTGCCTCCTATATTATCTTTGGATAAGTCAACGGACTTTTCTTGCAATTCTGGGAATTGATGATTTCTACAATCCCTTACATTTAATTATTGAGATAAACGTGGACTACCGGGATGATGCTTGCCAAGACATGAACTTCCCATCTATGTTTTAATTTGTAGAATTGACTTGGGAAATTAAGGAAAATAAAAAAATGATATCACATGCTGTCATTCTCGAGGGAGCAATGACAGGGAGATTGGAATTTCTTTACAGATACAGACGACGACGACGACGACTTGGGAAATTCTCCTGATTGGACTTTTCCATCGTGGAAATATAATATTCCAATCTAATCGAGACGTCTTCTTCGATCTCCCTTCGTGTTGAGCACATGGGTGGCCAGGAACAAGAAACAGCATGTCTGTTTCTCTCTTCTTTCTCCTCAACTTCCTGTCCTAACCTCTGCAGCATGGCTCTAGCTGGTGTCAAGGTCTTTTTCCAAACATTAAGAACCATCCAATGCTTGGAAATTGCTTCAGAGAAATTACTTGTCGTGGACATTAATTTCAATCGAGAATTATATGAGATGTAAAATTTCCAGGAAAAAGTAGCCCAGGAAAATTAAGATCAGATGTTTCGATCGATCCCCGGAGACCCATCAGTTTCTGTATTTGTTGGAATTTATGAACTAATTATTCTTCTACTCTTAATTTTCGACGGTGTATTATTTTAACCTGTTCTATTTTTTCTTTCTATTTTAGCTGGAACACTGAAAAACACCATTTTTTTTCAATCTATATGAACAAGTCCAGCTGAGAATTAAGTTTTTTTTCCTTCTAATTATCTCCTTGAGCAAATGGTTGTTTCTTTGCTAATGACACTGTAATTATATCTCCAACATGTTAAAACTAAAGAAGACCAAATTAGGTAGTCAACCATCACAATTATTGTAAATTATGCAGTTTTATTTCTTTCTTTCCTATGTAATATTCAGCTCGATTGTAGGCAATAGATTAGGATCCCAATACACTTATACTTGTATAAATCACAAAATGTATGTATGAATGATACACTGAATATACAAAATTCTTACCAATTGATTATTTTCTTCAATCTCTGTTATTTAAATTTTCTCATGGTATCAGACCTGCAATCTTAATATCAAAAAAAATACAACACAAAACAAAATCTAGCCGACTCCTATGACAACCACAAACCAAGGAAGCACGACCAGAGGTGCAGAATGGGATTACCTCAATCACCAATTATACCTCCACCATTCAGATCAGCTTGGTGCCATCCTCGTGCCATAGCCCTTGATGGAAGACAATTATAACACATGGAGTCAATCCATGGTTATGGCTTTTACAATCAAAAACATAGAATTGGGTTCATCAATGGGTCAATTACTGATCCTAGTAATGGAAAGAAAGAAGAACAACAACAATGGAATCGATGCAATAACCTGGTGAAGACATGGCTGTTGGGATCAATGTCCAAACAAATTGTAGGCAGTGTCATCAATTGCAAGGATGCAAGGCAAATATGGGTCAATTTGCAAGAACGATTCTCGCATGTAAATGTGGTTCAATTGTTCAACATCAAAAAAATGAAATCCACAATTGTGTGCAAGACAACATGACAATAGGGTCCTATTTTATGAAATTGAAAGGATTGTGGGACGAACGAGATGCACTCTATAACCTCCCAACATGCACACGTGGATCAATCAAGGAAATAATAGCATACCTGGACATTTAGAAAACCATGAAATTTCTCATGGGGCTTAATGATTCATTTGCAGGTGTTCATAGCAACACTCTACTCCAAGACCCATTACCCATAGTGAACAAGGCATATTCATTGTTTCTCCATCATGAGAAGCAGATGGAAGTGGTCGTCGATAAAAGCCATGGATAACCAAACGCCGTTGCATTCGCCGTGAGAGAACTCAATAACCATAAAATTGAAAAGGGAGCTCGAGATGTAACAAATGTAACAGAAACAAATCATGTCAAACTCAACTACATCCCATAGATCAAATGCTAGGAGGATTGTCTCCATCTTTACTGCCCAAAAGTCATAGTTCACACCATTGAACTGAGGTGTTCGTAAATCTCCACTGGACACCATCTCCTTTTCTGGAATTTTGATTTTTCCAGGTCCCTTGTTGATCAAGTTATTGCTCTGATACCATGTTGAATTTCTTGATTTTGTGCTTTGTTGTTATTTTTGTAGGCTTTGTGTTTATTGAATTTGAGAAGAAGAAGAAGAAGATATTTTCAGAGAATTGAGAGAAGAGATGATTCTGCAGAAGAAGGTAATATGTATATATTGATTGCTTACAACTTGTTTGACTTTATGCCTCTTATATATGCAGAGGCAGAGCATATGAATTGCTTGTGTTACAACAGCCTGTAACTACCATGCTTCCACTAGAAAAGAAGTTAATATTGTTTTCTCTTCTTAGCTACAAAGATAACAGAATTGAACATAATTCTTGTGTGTTTCATAACAGAATTAAACTGCAACTTCTTCTTCTTCATTGCACTTGTTAACTCTTCTGCATTTATCTTCTCTGTTAATCCAGCTCAGCAACTTACTTTCCAACAGTTTTTACTTACTCACAAAATCGATCATATATATAAACTATGATAACTCATTAGAAAATGAATTTTAAAGTTTAATTCTTAATCAAATAAGTGTTGAAAAATATTTTTTATAAAAAAGAAATTAACTATATATATATAACTAGAATTAATTTATCAGGGTTAACACGAAGAAAACGAGAATTGAAATCTATGAGATCGAATCTCCCGTTGTTCCTCAGTAACTCAGTTTGTTAAATGAGTGGTAGGTTCGAATCAGAAAAGTGCATGTGAAAAGGGCAGTAAAAATAATTGCATGGCTTGAAATTCTCAGTTTACACTGATGTTGAACTCTTATCATCCCTCCACAAATTTCTTGAATTTCACCATCAACTTGCTCAAAATCCTCTACCCTGCAAAACTTGTGCTTTGGTAATCGATCAATCTCTTCTAGCATGCCGCTCCTTCCTGTTACCAAATCGAAGGCAATGCACGTTCGAGAACATAGCAAAGAGCAAAACATGCATTTTGTGAATGAAATGCAAGCGAGATGACAAATGAGAACTTTGTCGCGGAGGTTGGCCGATGCCTTTTGAACAATCAGATTCGATGACCTCGGACATTTAGCAGTTGTGTAAACATGACATGTGTCATGACCCAGAAATTAAAATGACTCCATTGCCGAATTTAAAACAGTTAGAAGCATCAATGGCTTCAAGACAGCAATGATGTGCTCATGTCACTCCCCGGAAATGGGTCTTCGATGGACAACAATTTAAGACTCTGTCCACCAAGAAAATTCATACAAAGTATATCCAATTTCAAATTGGTAATAATTCCATTCAACTTTAAAGATCACAGATAATAAAAAAATCAGCAATGATTTAAAGAGGAGAAATCCAGAATCTAGACTGTCCTCCAAACTAAGCAGCAATTTGACATCATTCATGCGTACAAAATATCATCATAATAATGTAAGAATATTTTCCGTAGAGTGGCCGATGTATTAACGGTCCGATCATTAAAGTTCAAGTTCTTTGTAAAGTCTACGAATTCTAATACGTTAAAGCGAAACTGTGATGGATCGGTCTCAATAAACGAGTATTAGAATGGGTACGTTGAGACCCTCTCCTCTAACCATAGAATAACATATATTCTCATAAGGTTGTATACATACATATATTGATGGTTTCAAATATATGTATGTGTATAAAATAAAGTTATTGAATTAATACAATGTCTTTAATTAAAAGACACAAACCCTCCTTCCCATATCTTGACACCCATTCGGTGGGTATAAATAAGGGGTGGTTATTCATTTGTAAGGAGAGACAATAACTGAACATTGAGAATTATTAGAGAGAAAACCGAAATTGAATTCCTCTCCATCAAAGGGATTCTGTAAAGAGAAGGTATAGAGGAGAAGATCAACAAAGTGTCTATCAATGGATTCTATGCAACAGTTCAAGATCAAAATGGACAACGGTATGTTCTAAATTCTCCATTGTTCTAGAATTGAAGTTTTCATCATCAATATATAAGATTTGTGGGATTAAATGGTCTATGTGTTTGGGGATAGATTTCGTGATAGAAATCAGTAGAGAATTTATGCTAATAATGTTTCTTCAACCTAACCAAATAGACACCAAAGCTTTCTAAGTTGGAGTAGCATATTTCCCCTTGCTCATTCTCGTCAACCTTTGATCAATGGTGTCTTACTGCTCCATCTGTTCTTCTAATAAAGGAAGTTATGCTTTTTTAGGTCTATAGGGTGAAACACTGGCTAGGGTGTTAGAGTAGTATAAATACAGGTTGTTGTAACACACAATAGGTGTGAGTCTATAACGATCAATATGCAAAATTCAAATTCTCCTCTCTCTCTCTCTCCCCTCTGTTCTCAATTCTCTTCTCCTGTGTGAATTCTTCTTCAATATTCTGATCCTAACATGGTATCAGAGCCTTGTTGACCCAACGGTCACGAGTTCGAATCTCACCACCCCCATTCTATTTGATAAAAACCAAGCACAAGGTGATGTGGGCCTGTGCAAGTTTCAAGCCCAAAGGGCTTTCACTTGAGGGGGTGTGTTAGAGAATAATATAAATAATATTATGGGGCCTCACTTACAAGCTTAAGCTTTTAGGTGAGATGGTTCCTTAACATGGTATCAGAGCTATTATGCTAACGCATGAATTGATCTAAGCTTCCGCAATGTAATCCTTCAATGGATCATTCAAAAAAAAAAAAATCTGCAGCCGAAGATGAAGAAGATCATCCATGCCGGTGCTACTCCTCATTTACAATATCTCTCATGGTAATATCAGTCCTATCACATTCAAATCTCCAGTCTCAGTAATACTTTTCAAATTCTTAGAAGAAGAAGAAGCGGTGAACCGAGAGCGATATGAGTGAGATTCATTGTGAAGTAGCGAAGCATGCCTCTGTCAAGTATTTGCATGATCATCAGAGAGTTCTATCAATCAAAACCACTCATAATAGTAAAGAAATTGAAGTTTGTTTGTCCACAGATTTGGCAGCTTCTACTGCACTTATTGATTGTGATTTGATTGTGCCTCTATCGTGTTCGGCTAGGATTAAGGTACTGATAGATCTGGAGATGGAGGTTACGGAGGAAAATCGAAGGAGAGGAGTGGTTTTGAGTTTGTAGCAGTTGCCTCTCTACTCCTCTGCTCCAGATGCTCCTCTGCTCAAGACTCGCGGCTTCATCTTTCTTGCCACAAAGAGGCTCGATTTGTAGTGCCAGCAGTAACTCAACTCGGTCTTGTGTGGCGAGTCCACTCGATCAACTCGCTTCTGAATCATGTATGCAGATGAAGCAGCGAAAATCAGAAGAGAAAATGGTTGTTGGGTTGGCTGCGGCGTGGCTGAGAGAGGATAAGTAGAAACCCTAGGTTTATAGATTTTCTGTTTTGTGTGCTGGTGTCGTTTTTTTTTTTTTGTATGTTGTCGTCTGTGTGCTGTGCCGTTTTATGTGTTCATGCTGCCGTTTAAATGAAAAAAAAAGATTAAGAAAAACTTAATCCAATGAAGAAGAAGAAGAAGAAGAAGAAGAAGAAAATGAATTCTTACACAGATTAAGAAATTCATCGGCAAAAACTTCAGAAAAGCTGAAGAAAAGCTGAAGAAAAACTTCAGAAAAGCTGAAGAAAAGCTGAAGAAGCCAAATGAAATCCTTCAGGAAAAAAAAATTGAAGTAGATAAATGAAATTCCGGTCAAGAAATAGACCGAAGAAATTCCTTCTCTTCTCTCATTTACATACTGTTTGTCAAAAGAATTAAGTACTCTTGTATTTCATTTTCATTGTTGCAATCTCATGTTTTGTTTATCAAAGCATGAGATTGAGGGGGGGTGTTAGAGTAGTATAAATAGAGGTTGTTGTAACACACAATGGGTGTGAGTCTATAACGATCAATATACAAAATTCAAATTCTCCTCTCTCTCTCTCTCTCCCCTCTGTTCTCAATTCTCTTCTCCTGTGTGAATTCTTCTTCAATATTCTGATCCTAACATAGGGTTCATCAAAGGGATGGAAAGAATTATATGACGGAGTTGTGACTGTTATTAATTTGTAATTGTTTTCTTATATAATTAAGCTGGCCATTAGTTTCAGTTAATTGTTTTGCGTGCGTGCCTCTGAAATTTGTCTAATGTTTTCATAGACAAGAATCTGTCTTGATCTATTGATCTCAGAACGCTGCTGCATGTTGTTATTAGCATGGAAAAACTATTTTCTTCTTTTTAGTTTTATATTGCATGAAAATTACGGTGTTTTCTTCGTCCATATTGCAACTTCTTCTTTTTTCAATCAGCTCCCAAATCACTCCTCTCCATCAACATGCCTCTCTTCCTTGTGTTGTTGATGTGTCATAGTTTCGGTTTGTTCATGAGATGCCCATTAATGGGTCTGAAGCTTTCACGATAAAGGGCGATATGTGGTATTTATAGATATTATTATCTGTCACATAAGTGTAACAAGTGAAGAGATGAAATGACGAGAATATTTGTTTTCATATTTGCTAGTGTGGCACGCTTATCATTGATTGATAGGCTGTGTTTGAGAGTAATCCATTTGTGAAAATGTTAGGAAAGTTGATTCAAAGTGAGGGTTATGATGAAAAAGAATGATTAGGGTAGAAGAGTTGACTCATGCAGAGTTGGATTTAGGGATTTGATGAAAAGGATGATTAGGGTAGAAGAGTTGACTCATGCAGAGTTGGATTTAGGGATTTGATGAAAAGGATGATTAGGGTAGAAGAGTTGGTGCTGAGTCAAGTTTATCTCTAGACCCTGCAGCAGCACACGGGAGGAAGTTTCCTTGCGAGAAACACGTTTCCACGAATAATATATTTCCAAGTCCCGTTAAGTAAGATCACTATGATAAGTGTTGTTCAACAATATACTGCTCTGAAGAAATTTCTTTGAATATTTTATGTTGATTTGAGGGTACATTTTTTAAATTACTCAGAAAATAAATTTAGTTTCGATTAACATAAACTACACTGAGAATCCCATCTTTTATCAAATCATTTTTTTTTGCCTCTCTTGTGTAATAGGTTTAAAATAGCGCAGTCAACGTCAAGTAAACTTCGAGGCATATTATCTTTGGATAAGTCAACGGACTTTTCTTGCAAGTCTGGGAATCGATGATTCTACAATCCCTTATATTTAATTATTGAGATAAACGTGGAATACCGGGATGCTTGCCAAGACACGAGCCTCCCATCTATGTTTAATTGTAGAATTGACTTGGGAAATTAAAGAAAATTAAAAAAATTATATAACATGGTGTCATTCTTTACAGACGGGGAGATTGGAATTTCTTTACAGATGCAGACGACGCGACGACGACTTGGGAAATTCTCCTGATTGGACTTTGCCTTGGTGGAAAAATAATATTCCAATCTCATCGAGACGTCTTCTTCGATCTCCCTTCGTGTTGAGCACAATGGTGGCCAGGAACAAGAAACAGCATGTCTGTTTCTCTCTTCTTTCTCCTCAACTTCCTGTCCTAACCTCTGCAGCATGGCTTTAGCTGGTGTCAAAGTCTTTTTCCAAACCTTAAGAACTATCCAATGCCTGGAAATTGCTTCAGAGAAATTACTTGTCGTGGACATTAATTTCAATCGAGAATAATATGAGATGTAAAATTTCCAGGAAAAAGTAGACTGGGAAAATTAAGATCAGATGTTTCGATCGATCCCCGGAGACCCATCAGTTTCTGTATAATTTGTTGGAATTTATGAACTAATTATTCTTCTACTCTTAGGCGTTTACATGTATAATTTTTTAGACACTGTCACTTATTTTCCAGTCCTACAGTGCAATTCTGTGGATGCTGATGGTATTGCTAAATATCGAATCTCTCTCCATCTAAATGAACATGAACCGATACAAAACTTGACCTAAAAACAAAATGAAATTACTCTAATTCCTTAGCTGGGTATTGAAGAAGGAAAAAAAAACCTGAACCTGTGATGAATAATTGTTGTTTTTACCATTCGGATTATTTTTTAGGCGTTTACATATATAATGTTTTTTTATATAAAAAAAGTTTAAATCATGGAGAATTTATTTGATATGATTTAGTCAAGTATTTGATTAAAAACATGTTTTAATTCAAACATTCTAGATGAATATTTTTTTATAAATATTTAAATGAAAATATATAGAATAGATTTAATTAAATACTAATTAACATGTGTATCTACATGTCAAGTCATGAGATCATGATAAACAAATAAAAATCAAATTAAAACAAATTATGAAACTCAATTTTTTTTTATAAATTCAATGTTAGATAATAAAATTAAAAACAAAATAATCTAAAAAATAACCCAAATTAACTTGTCAAATCACCAACTTGAGTTATAAGACTATGATAACTCATTAGAAAATGAATTTTAAATTTTAATTCTTGATCAATTAAGTGTTGAAAAATATTTAAAAACAAGAAATTAATAATATATATATATATATATATATATATATATATATATATAACTAGAGTTAATTTATCAGGGTTAACACGAAGAAAACGAGAATTGAAATCTATGAGATCGAATCTCCCGTTGAAATGATTAAGAATTACAAAGAAAGAAATGCAATACACAGACTGCAAAAGAAACCAGCAACAAAACCAATAAGCATACCGATAAAAAAACAAAGTAAATATATAAAGGGCAGAACAAAGCAGAATTTGTTCTAACAAACCAGTAAAGCTGAGGTGAATTCTCTTCCAAATTTTGGCTACCAGCGGTGGTGACCCAGTAGAATCCAATTATCCACCATATTACTGAAAACAACGTTCTTGTATGGCAGGTCTTGAGTTTATATATTTCCTATAAGTATTTAGGATAATTAAGATTTTATTCATTATATACACCACTTTAAAGGGGGAAAAAGAAGCCTCTCGTTTCTTTTTTTGCAATATTGTTTTCGAATTTCAAAATGGTTTTCATATTATAATATCAGCAAAAAATATTATTTTAATATAATTGTAAAGTTATCTAAAGTTTTGATTTGGATGCAGAGGGGTGTGGGGGAAGAGGAGGCAGCTGTGCGTTCAATGATGATGAGCCATGGCACTCTCTTAACTTTGAGAAGGCTTGTATTTTGATCCCAAATTCTGAATTCTCGTAACTATATACCCTTCTATTTAAGGTTTATTTTATATTTATATTAGGAAAATATTTTGAAGCCCAGATCATGTATTATCTAATGTCGTTTTCTTTATTTATCTTATTTTAAAGTTTAAACTTTGGATTTTTATATTGACCCCGTAATTCTAAATTCTTTATTTTGCTTTTGAGTGAAGGTGATTGTATATATTTGTTGGTGTGAAAAATGTAAATACCAGGGTGTAATTTTTAGCTAGCCCTCAAATAAAAATTAAAAAAAAAAAAAAAAAAACACTTTGTTTATTTACTTTGTTTGATAGACTATACAAAGATACAAACAATAAAATGGATGTGACACATGGCACTCTCTCAACTCATATAGTACAAGAATCCAATTTTACTTCCAATAACAGTTTTTAGTGAATAATTTATGTAAAAATTGTTTGAGCTTTAACTACATCGCATGAAATCTTACACAGTTTACCCGATAACAAAACCCGAGATGAAATTGATCACTAGGGGACACAACAAAGAGATTAGCTTCTACTTTTTTATAGGTAGAGAGAGGTAGCTTTTCCCTTTCTTTTACTTGTAGCCAAGAAATCAGCTGAGGTTTTATCGAGCCCCTTTCCTAGCATCACATGCACGTTTCGTCGACCTTGAGATCAAACGAGCCATAAGCCCGCGCTCCGCCGCAGGGATTAATTTTTTTTTGTTTAGTTTTAATATGTATAATTTTTTATTTTGTATTTTGGTTTTTTATTTTCTATTTTTTAGTTTAGTTTCTAAAAAAGTAAAATTACCGAGACACCCCACTAACAATTCATGGTTTTTGTCTTATAGGGGGTATATACGTACTTATACAACTCGTGGTGCGCATCAGCTGACCCGGACACCCCGATTATAAAAAAAGGGTTCGAGGATTAGTCATGGTGCGCTTAAGCTCATCCAGAGACCCCGGTTATAAAAAAATATATAAGTAAGAAAAAAAAACAAACAAAAAAACAAAAGCTTAAGTTGGCACAGAGACACCGGTTATAAAAAAAATATATAAGTGAAAAAAAAAGTATAAGCATGAAAGCACTGTAGCATTCCATATTTTTTTTATAAAAAAAAATCAGTTCGGAAATTAGTCGTGGTGCTCTTAAGCTGGATCGGAGTTCCCGGGAAAAAAAATATAAGTGAACATAAAAAAGTATAAGGAAAGAAATAGTAAATTTGCCCGGGGATTAGTCGTGGTGCTTCCAAGCTGGCCTGGACACCCTGATTATCAAAAAACAAATTTGATCCGGAGAGTGGTGGTGGTGCGCTTAAGATTGCCCGGAGATCCTGGTTATAAAAAAAATATTTAAGTGAAAAAAAAACAAAAAAAAAACTATAAACGTGAAAGAATTGTAGTAATCTATATTGTTTTTAAAAAATTAACTTCAAGAATTAGTCGTGGTGTGCTTAAGCTGACCCGAAGACCCCGGTTATAAAAAAAATGTATAAGTGAACAAAACAAAAGTATAAAAAAAAAAAAGAGAAAAAATGTACCAGTGAGAAAGCACTTTAGAAAAAAAAAAGTGGGTATAGGGATTGTCGTGGTACGCATAAGTTGGCATAGACACTGTGGTTATATAAAAAAAAATAGATCTGGGGATTAATCGTGGTGCTCTTAAGCTAGCTCGGATACCCTAATTAAAAAAAACCAAAAAAAAATATAAGTGGAAAAAGAAAAAAAATATAAAAAAATATAGCATGCAAAAAAAATGTTTTGCGGAAAAAAAAATGAAAAAAATATAATAAGAAAAAAAAATAAAAATAAAACATAATAAGGAAAAAAAAAAAGAGAGGCAAAAAACATGGAAAAAAACATTGTAGCGGGAAAAGCATTGTTGCAATCAACAATGCTATATGTGGGGAGCTACAGTGCTTTCACCACACCATTCACAATCCATATTGTTTTTTTTTTAAATCGGTCCAGGAATTAGTCGTGGTGTGTTTAAACTGACCCGAAGACCTGAGTTATAAAAAAAATTTGGTTCGGGCATAAGGAAAAAAATAATGTATAAGTGAACAAAAAAATGTATAAGGAAAAAAAATTAAAAAAATAATAAATTGGTCCAAGGATTAGTCGTGATGCTCGCAAGTCGGCCTCGGAGATCCCGGTTATCAAAAAAACAATTTGGTCCGGGATTAGTCAGTAGTGCGCTTAAGGTGGCCCATAGAGCATGGTTATAAAAAAAAATATATAAGTTAAAGAAAAAAAAATATAAGTGTGAAAGCATTGTAGCAATCGATATTGTTTTAAAAAACAAATTTGTTCCAGGGAATTAGTCGGTGGTGTACTTAAGTCGGCCCAGTAGACCCCAGGTTGTAAAAAAAAATGTATAAGTGAACAAAACAAAAGTATAAGAAAAAAAAGGAAAAAAATATATCAGCGGGAAAACACTTTAGAAAAAAAATGGGTCCGAGGATTAGTTGTGGTGCACTTAAGCTAGTCCAAACACCCTGATCATAATATATATATATATTAGTGCAAAAAGAAAAAAAAATAAAAAAAAGTATAACCTGAAAAAAAATATTTCATGAAAAAAAATGAAAAAAAAATATAATAAAAAAAATGAAAAAAAACAGAAAAAATGAAAAAAAAAACTATAAAAAAAATTAGATCCGAGAATTAATTGTGATGTGCTTAAATTAGCCCAAATACCCCCAATTATAAAAAACAAATAAAATTATATATAAGTAGAAAAAGAAAAAAAAATATAACCAACAAAAAAAATATTTCATGAAAAAAAATAATTAGAAAAAAAAAGAAATAAAAAAAACGAAAACAAAGAAAGAAACGAAAAAAAAATGAAACGTAATGAAAAAAAAAGGAAAGCACTGTGGAAATCCACAGTGCTCTGTGTGGGGAACTACAGTGAATTCCCCACACCCTTTAGTTTCTTTTTAATGTCCGTAAATTTTCGATCAAGTGTGTGTCTAAATATTGACCATCAAACAAATGTTTCTTGCCGACACTCTTGTTCAGCCGTGACCGATAATCGAGATCAAAACGCAGTTGGCATTCAATCAACAGAGCACTAAACCACCAATTCAGAAATGTTCAGCCAACAGCAACCATGAAGACCAAAACTAAAGACAAACTTTGCATAAAAAACCATGAAATTCTCATATACTTCAATTTCTTTGTAACACAGAAGGTAAGCAGGAAGGGTATACACTAAGAAATCATAATTCATCCATTCAGTTAATTTCTCAATGAATACCAGAAACTATACACAGGAACAAGAAGGGTAATCACAACTCAATTTTCATGCGATGATGCTGCATACTACAAACCACATCCAAAATAAATAAAATGTTGGAACCCTGTTGCCAAGCGATCCTGCTCCCATCAGATAATTCTGTCTTCAAGCTCCATCCAAAATCTTTGCAAAGCCTACCCACCAGCCTTTACTGTCTAAGATCC
Organism: Salix viminalis; assembly: GCA_029228465.1. Classification (NCBI taxonomy): domain Eukaryota; kingdom Viridiplantae; phylum Streptophyta; class Magnoliopsida; order Malpighiales; family Salicaceae; genus Salix; species Salix viminalis. Next base: position 7,540,796 of record CM055439.1, read on the forward strand.
CCCTTTGTCATAATTAATGAGGTGAATGTTGAAAAATTGATTTGGTCTTTAACTATTTAAGCAGGCAGTGTGCTTGCATGAGTGACCAAGCATTCAAAATTTAGTGGCATTGATTTGGCTACAAATCCAACCACCTAGCCACCATCAATTTTCTTTTCTTGCATGCTCTGGAATGAGTCGTTGGCGCAGTTCAGCAGATGCCCCAGCCAACTCTGCAAGGGCATTTGGCATGAGAAATACAAAGAGAATCTATAGTAAAATATGGGAAACAGAAATACTATATTAACTTACCTTGGGCAGTAAAATTGAATAAAGGGGGTAGTGCACGCCCATTAGGTAAGCTTGCATTTGCATCTCTCAAATTATCAAAGAAGGGGTGAGCACATGCCTCCAACTAACAGCCAATAAAAAGAAAAGGAGGTTACTAAACTTCTCGCGAATAACAAATTAAAAGCTTTATAAAAAATGCTGCAGGGTGTAATATGCAATTCAAGAAGGAAAAAGAGCTATTCAAACTAAACAAACATTAAATAGAAAAGAAAACGTTTGATGATTTTGGAAACTGATATCATTTATCTAGTGCAGCACAAGTGCTTACAGCAGTGCACCGCAGATTTGGTGAATACTGAAGCAGCCTTGATACGAGATCCACTGCTTCAGGGGGCATTCGTTTGTGAAATATCTGAAATTTGAGAATCAATATGTTAACCACCGATATAAAATTAACACCAAATTTCACAAGGAAAAGATCCCCCTGATAAAATTGTTAAAAGACCTTGTGCCATGGGTGAGTCTTGATCTGAGGGAACTTGAACTCCGTGTAATTGGGATTCATGCATTTAATTTCTTCCCGGGTCGGTGTGCCCAAGACCTAATTTATGATCACCAAATGGGGGGAAATACTTCAGAAACTGACCAAACATGTGGAGAAGTAATAAAAAAAAACAGGGCTAGAGGTTAGGATAGCTTGCCTTGATAATTTCCACAAGCTGATCAACACCACTTTCCCCAGGAAAAAGCGGCTGCAAAATGCAACATTGAATAAACATCAGAAATCATCATCTATACATTAATTTAAAGGAAGATTTTAAGAATAATTCATACAATCAAAACACAAATAATCTAACAGCCACTGCATTGAAGGTAAAATCAATAAGCAAACAGTAAACAGTGGCAGACAAACAATACATGATTGGTAAACTCTGCATTTCCATATCCAGAAAGAAAAGTGAAATTACAGAAATGAATTCAAAAACCATTCAGCAAGTTCCATGAAAGAAAATTGTGTGTGTGTGTTGATTAGTGAGAGCTCTAGAACAGTGTCCTAGCCATATGTACACCAGACCGCATAGGAGAGGTGGGGAAACTTCTAACATTAACAGAAAGCTATTCAGAATACACAATAATGTTTAGTCAAATCTATAATAGGAGGCTGATAGTAGTATAGAGAGGATTGAAAAGCCATATTGACCCACATGTCCAAGAAGAAGCTCGGCCATGACACAACCAGCAGACCAGATATCAATTGCAGTTGTGTACTCTGTGGCCCCAAATATAAGTTCCGGTGCCCTATAATACCGAGAGCAAATGTAAGATATGTTGGGTTCGCCTGGTACCTGAAGATAAAAAAAGATAATGTCAAAGGTTTCAACACATCACTAGCATGCTTTTAGCATCCACTACAGTTAGTAAGAAAAATAACATACCAGCATCTTTGCACTACCAAAATCACATATTTTTAGCTGATGAGTATGGGGATTGACCTGCAGCATACAACAAAACCTCATGAAGTTATCCTTTAACCGCATATAAACAACAAACATCCATCAAGAAAGCAGCATATTGCAGCTATAAATCTTGCAAGAACTTCCATGATATATATAGCACAAATCACTGTCAGAGGGCATGAAGTTGAGGTGATGAGCGGTAGCTTTCAAGGCTTTGTTCTTTAAACAGAAAGCATTTCAAGTAAGATAGCAGAAAATCCAAAAAAACATGTCCTGGACTATGACACCAAGCTCTCAGGTTTCTCAAAATGCATTGCTAGCAATTCAAGGAATTCATTATGTTCTGTAACCTTTACCGTAAAATTCAGGGAAGGAAATTAAACTAGATGGATGAAATTCATATAAGCAAAGCTGTGGATCATATAGACTTCAACCATTTTTTTATGTCAAATTCAAGATGTTGGAAATGGCAGAAAGCAAACTGACCAGTAAATTCTGTGGCTTGATGTCTCGATGGCACACCCCCACAACATGATGCAAGTAATTTAGCGCACGACAAATCTACAAGGCCAATAAGAAGAATAACTTAAACTCATGGAAATAGTTTGCCATAGTTTGCTAGACAAATATCCAGTGCACACCATGAGATCTAGCAGTGCATCCAAAATATACCCAAATATGAGATATTTACAAAGTTTACCTGGTATGTGTACAGTTGAACATATAAGATGGGTGTGTGTTGATGGCTCATCCTGTTAAAGTGCCTTGAAACTCGATGCACAGTCTCAGATATATACTCAAGAACAAGGTTAAGATATAGTTCATCTTTTTCAGTAGTTGAGTAGAAACAGTGTTTCAGCTGAACGACATTTGGATGGTCAAGGAGACGCATTATTTGAAGTTCTCTGTTCTTGTATCTCTTATCCTGCAGCACCTTCTTTATCGCAACTGCTTCACCAGTTTCAAGGCATTTAGCCTGTAGAGCAAGATAAAATGTAAAATAACAGAGCATAATATTACTAAACGTATACATGCTAAAAACTAGTGTGATTGCAAGCAAACTGCTCGCTAATTCCAAATACCTGATAGACAACACCAAATGAACCAGTGCCAACCACATGCTCTGCCATGTATGAGATTATCTGGAGGGGGGAGTAAAATATATTTAGCAGAATGATCAATAACTAACCAAATGATGTACGAAAAGAACATGTAGCCTTAAGAATCTAAAAAGAGTTTACAGAATGTCAGAAAGAAAAGTCGAGGATCAATAGCAGTCAATCTTGAAGGTTTCCATAGTGTGGCGTTGTCATACTTGAGAGTTGAGGGAAAAAATATGGTGACTAAGCAATGAATCTATATATATGCAAGTGGAAATCTTTCTTCTGGTCAGGAAAAAAAAATCTATGCTTATAATAACAGCACTGAAAGTGAAGTTCCGTAATAAACACATTCATAATGCTCCCTCAAAACTACATAAAGAAAAATGAGATTAAACAACCCATAAAGTGCAAAAGCATTCAACCAGGGTAATCAAATAACCTGCTTTGGTTGTCCATTCCGACCACCTACTGTGGTTGCAATAATCTGACCAGTTTCTGTCCCATTGCCACTCACAATGGCAGCTTCCATGTCCTGCATCATCAGAAATTCCAAGGTTAATAGAACACCCAAGGAAACTATGACACAGCCCACCCGATTGTTTTTGGTCTTTTAGGTGGAATGGGGGTTAAGTACAGATGAAAATTTACCTTTTCATCATGATTAATGTTTTTATCATCTCTGATCTTCATTTCATGCATCTCTTTTGGAAGTTGATCAAAACCTGGTTTTTCTGTTCTTGTCACTGAAGTAACATTGGATGCACTGGCATCAGCATTTTCCTGTGATGTAGAAGCCATGTGCTGCTCCTGCTCTGTGACACTCCTTTCAACTAAATATGATTCCCCATCAATCTTTTGTTCCATTTCTCGATCAACCTTAGCCCTCTTTGTTACAGCATCCCCACCCTACATGAAAAATAACAAATTTTCCACAAGAAATTAGATAAATTGTATAGTTACATTTCTTCTCCATTCACAAGTATAATTGCAACAATATCCCATTCTATCTCGCATTATTATACTAGTGCTGTTTGCATAGCCATCTCATATTCCTTCAAGGCTATCAAATTGTTAGTACAATAAATGAATTTGGTACAAAACACAATGGCTTTAAAAATCAAAAAATGATCCAAGAAATTATATAAAGAAAATGAATACCTAGGCCGTTAATAAGTTCATAAGCTGCAGGCCAGTACGGCAACAAGATTATTTAAACATTATCAAATATGACTGCTCAAACTTCCCTCTAGGCAGAACCAAAATAGAAGGATTAGACACTACAGGCTGGCCAATATGGCAACTTGATTATAAAACATATATCCAATATTATTACTCAAACTTCCTCTCTAGGGAGAACCGAAATAACTAGACAGCTACAGACAGAAATGACATCCAAAAACTCATAATTCAAGGATTTAACTCGATGAAGCACTCTAATTAATGCTTCTTTAAGTGAGCATACAGAAATACAATGATTCTTAATATCAACCAGGATTCTATTTAGGCAGTTATTCCTTAAGTGCAAATCTATCATAAGATTTCATTGTTAACATCATAAAAGGACACTGCAACTTATGAGAATAACTTTCTTCTACTGCTCCATCTCGTCTTCACCTTTATTTAAAATAGGAAAGAGCATATAAAGATACGTATTAACAATTTTCAGGAAAGAACCAGTAATCGCAACATGACATACCACCAACCGCAACAGCAATGCACTGCAGAAAAAATCAACATCTAAACTACACTCTCGCCATTGATATCCATATAAATAAATAACACTTATTGGACTCTATGACATTTGGTAGAAATTACGAGAAAAATTGTTACACGTTCAAAATAGTAAATCCATCATACATAATAGAATCCGACGTTACATCTGAGCTACAACATTATGTTAACCGACATCGATCAGCCAACCAATCAAACCTCCTCAAAAGGATTAAATGAACAAGCAACACAAATAGGAAAAGCCATATGGCCCCACAAGCCAAAACCAGATTGAAAGCAAGAAAGCCTAATTCCATCTCCCCAATATCATCTCTTTTTATTGTGAAAACAAAAAAAGTGCAAATTAGCAAAATGCCTCCCATCAAGGGAAAAAAAGGCCAAAAAATTTTGAACTTCCAAAAATATTCGTGACCCGGGATCTGGAATAGTTAAAAAAAATCAATAAAAAGGGTCAAATTCCACAAAATACCTATCTCAAATCCAAAAACACGCAGCAAAAGAAATCAAAGAACAAGAGAAACACATAATCCCAGAATCAAATTAAGCACAACAAACAGAAAACGTATCATCCACAATAAAAGATGAAGCCAAGAAGAGACTTTCTTCACCCAATTAACTAAGAATCTAAAAGTGCATAAGCAAAAAAAATCAAAGTTCATATCTTTTCATTTTCCTACCTCATTTTCTCAGCAAACAAGCAAGCAAAGCCAGAATTTAAAAAGAAAGAAAAATAAACTTACAGGATCAGATGATATAGAAGTTCGACCAGAAGCAATGCTCTTTAATCTACGCATCACATTCATGGTTTCCTTTCTCTCTTCACCAACAAACAAACCAAAACCCTAAATTTCCCTTTTTTTTAATCCAAAAAAAGAAAATCAAGAAAGAAGACACAAACTCAGCCTTCTCTCCTCCAGCAAAGGGAGAGAGGGAGAAATTTGTGAGAGAAAATGAAGGGACACCCAAAAGGGAGAAACACAGAACAGCAACAGCAACAGCAACAAAATCTCCCAGCTTCTTTCAAGATTTTCTCGATGTGGAAACCTTAACTTTCTCTCTCCGGGGATAATTTTTGTGAAGCCACCATGTGTCTGTTTTTTTGATTTATTTCATTGGTCAAATCCAATCGCCCTGAAGGACCCATCATTTCTTGTACGCCAGTCAAACGTGGATTCTTAACCCTCGATCGGTCATTATTAGGGAAAATCGGACGGTCCTGGTTGAGGCTTTTTGTAAAAGTAAGAGAGGTCGGTGTTACTAAATTGCCCTGGATCTTATTTAGGTGATTGCAGGGTAGAGATTTTAGGACACATATCGATGTGGAGCGGAATATTCGGGGAAGTTTGACTGGTCTTTGATGGTTCTTTTTGGCGGGTTGTATTTTTATTAGGAGAGGCTCCTACACAGAGCTCTAATTAGGGTTTTAATGGCCTCTCGTTTTTGCCCATTCAGTGGTTGTTTTATTGTATAAAAAAAACTTATTTATAAATATTTTAAATAATTTTTATTTTTTTTTCAAAACACGAAAACAAATATACTTTTTGTATGTTTGGATTATGAAGTAATTTAATTTTTTTAAAATGATTTTTTACTTTAAAATTTTATTTATTTATTTTTTAACATTAATATATTGTAATCATAAAAAACAGTATCATGTCAAATATATTCTTAAAGCTAAAATTATGTCAAACACCCCAAAATGATTAAAACTTTTTTCTCTCTGCAAATGGAGGTTCACGAGTTACATTTATCCTGTTCATAATTTTTCTTTCAATCTCTTACAGATGATGGAACATTTCTTTATGCTTTTGAAGCTCCTGGAATGTGTCGGAGCAATTATGAGCATACGCAAGGAGATTGAGTGGTGAAAATGACAGTTGTTTAAACTAAAGCGATTAATATAATGTTCCTTGCTTCCTCTTCTATGGTGTTTGAAATTCCGATTCACAAGTATTTTTAAAAAAGTTTGAAAAAAAAATTATTATTTTTATTTTAAATTAAAAAATTTTGATATTTTTAAATTATTTTTCATTTGATAATGTCCCTCAAATCGCATGCATGCGTGGATTATTAAGCTCGGATATATTCTAACAGTTGAATGTAAATGCTTTCAATTGTTTGACCAAGATTTCGAGTATATATTATATTATACATGTGTCGAATTAAAAGTTCAGTTGAAGGTTCAAACACGAGTAATTTGAAAAGTTGAGCATATTTTTACCTAATTCAAAGGCATGCAGTGTTTGATTTTATTCCGGCAACGCCGTTGTTATTCAATGCTGACCAGACAGACACAACCTAGCTCTCTCTGGAGGTTTCTGTTCATTCTAAGACACCATTGCTAGCTGTTCTGACCAGGGTTTTTGAAATGAAAACGCCTGATCCCATGAGCCGGTAACTTATTACCGGCTGAGGACTGCATATCGAGTCTCCAATAATATGACATGATGATAAAAAACTTATAATTTATATAATATATCTTGAATTTAAATCAAAAACATATATATTTTATAAAAAAGAATTAGACAGTTAGAATTTTACTTGGATTTTGTGAAACAATCTCAACGTAATAATAATAGGTGGTAATGGCGACATAATCATTTTGCCATGGAATGCATGCAAGCCACGCTAATCATTCATATGATTGTTTTTTTTCTCTCCTGGCGCCTCAGCTTAATTATCATTACGGGGGGGATTTCCCTAGTCAGGTCAGATTTTAACTATATAATTATTACAGCTATTAAAAGTAAGTTTCGCAACACGCTTGTTCATATATACCATCTTTATAGATGGATTATAAAAGAGGCACGGTGTTTTTACTTCTAAGAGAGAGAGAGAAAACAAGCTTTTGAGTTTATTTAACCTTTTAATTGTGTAATTTTTACATTTTTCTATGTTTTATGTTAAAGTAAAGCAATCAAAAGCATAAAGGACCTTTTTTAGAGAGAGAAAATGGTTTTAAAACTCCGATGGAGCATATATACTTGTAATCGTCTTTTTAATGCGAAAATAGTTCTCAAAAGAATTATGTTAGTGTTTGGCTCTGTGGTATGGCTAGCAGTTAAGGCTCGTCACAAAACCAAACATGATTTTAATCAAATAGAATCCTAATTTTTAACTGTGGATCTCATCTAAAAATATATTTCATCCACAAGTAACGAAAAGCATCTATAAGATGCTTTTCAAAAAAATCAACGCAGCATTTATGCATGGGATTAACATACAAGAATTTTTCTGAGCATTAACACACAGTGAGGCTAAGAGTGCATGAAATTTGTTGAACGACCAATCTTCCTTCTCTCTCTCTCTCTCTCTTTCTTTCCCTATACAGTCGATGGTCTCTCTCTCTGCAGTTACCATCGATGCCCTCTCTCTCCACAGTCATTGGCAGCTCTCGGCACCACCACCATCATCAGAAACTTCTCCTCCATCTCACAAGCTTTGTCGTGATCTTCAACAGCCGCAGCAAGCAGCACCAGCTGCAACTTTCCAATTATAGTCGGTATTGGCCACATTCCGACACCACCATCACAACAAGAACTACCTCGACCTCCTCTATCATCAGTATTGGTTGTTGACCCTTTCATTATAGTCAGCCATGTTACTGTTCACGTGTTACGTGAACACTAACTGCGTGAATAATTCGAAATAAAAGCTGCAGCGCACCGTTTTATGCTTTCTTTTTTTAACTCTTGGGTTGGATCTGCTCTCGGCCCAGCCTAGGTCCAACAGAGTTGGGCCCTTTTACCCCAACTTAGCCAGGACGTCCATTTAGTTTGGGACAGACTCAGTCTGATTTTTTTAAAAAAATATGTATAAAAATTATATTTAAAAATAAATAAAAATTGTGTAGATAGAGATCACCCCTGATGAAAGGAAAAGGTGAGTAACTTTGTTTTACTCCACAACTCCCGTTGCTTTTCGATTGATTATGGATTAGAAACTTGCATCGCATTTTTGCCTTGGAATTATATCTTTACAACATGTAGATAGAGATCTTGAAACACACTATTTATGGATCGCAAATGTTGTTCCTAGTGATATTTTACCAGATGTTGTTCATCAATCAAATAGCAAGGGATCGCAGAGGGCATTGACATTTGAATTTAGTTCGTGATGAAATTGCAAATAGTTTGATGAAAGAATAAAAACGAGTGTGTAATTTACTTGAATTATTAATTATATTTTATTATTATGATAATTAAATCTACAATATTTAAAAAAATATTTGTGTGTTCTTTAAAGTAATTTCACAAGTTAATAGCAATATGAAAAGCATGGTAACCAAACACTCAAAACTGTTTTTTATTAAACCTCAAACTCAACCATATTTTTAACCAGACACTTCAATTTTAGTTATGAACCGTGGTTAAAAGCACTTTTCATAAAACTATTTTTTTTTCAACCTCAACTACAACAACAACAGACATGTCAAATATACTCTATATAGCTATATGTAGACTATAAGTTACCCTATACATGTATAATGGACCGCTTGACAGGATAAATGATATAATTAGGCGAGTATTAATTACTAATTAATGTTCTATTTCCACTCTTTCTTCATACAATCTACAAAAATCACAAGACATCTAGGAAATGAGATTAGGAATCCAAGCATTCTCGATCGATAATGATTCTTTCTATCAGATGTTATCTCTTATAAAATTTTCTCATGTATTGTTACACTTAGTCTGGTACATTTCATTTTGACGAGCTATTAAAAATTTTAATCTGGGGGGGTCCCCTCGTAAGGTCAGATTTTATTTTATTTTTTTACAAAATTTTAAGTTATTTAAAGTTTATATATTGGATGATTAATAATATAAAAAAGAATAATTGATTTTAGAAAGAAATAAACATCATTCTGTTTTTAACTATATAATTACTACAGCTATTAGAAATAAGTTTGGCAACACGCTTGTTGATAGACCATCTTTATAGATGGATTATAAAAGAAGTACGGTGTTTTTAAGAAAAGAAAAACAAGCTTTTGAGTTTATTTAACCTTTTAATTGTGTATTTTTTACATTTTTTTTTATGTTTTATGTTAAAGTAAACCAATCAAAAGCATAAAGGAGCTTTTTTAGAAGAAAAAAAAGGTGTAAAACTCCACTGGAGCATGCCTGTAATTGTCTTTTTAATGCGAAAATAGCAATATTCTAAAAAGAATTATATAACTTTATATAGACATGGATAGGCTCGGGCTTGCAGAGATAGTCCATATAAAAAGAAATATTGTTTTGACTAGCTATTGAAAAACAATACATGGAACTTTTTTTTTACCTAGAAAACCAAGTAATGATTTTGTTTGCATATTTTCATATAGATTCCTTATTGCATCATTCGAATCAACGAGTTCACGACAAGCACTTTCCAGTTTCATGCTATCATAAATTCACTTTAAGTTGGTGGGAAAATCGTATAGCTATCTTAACATAGTAACATTCTTAAAATCAGCAAAAAAAAGAAAAACCAATTTGAATCAACACAGTATAAGCTCTAGCCTATCAAAATCTAGATGCGATGTAAGCCCATAATTACTAAAAAAATATATTTCAATGGACAAGGAATTTATGAATAAAAATAAAAATTCAAGAGACGCTCGCTTGAGTAAAACAAGGCTAGCTATAAATTCAAATAAAATATATATTACAATACATACAAGTAACTATATAATATATTAAAAAACAAGATTAGAAAACCAAAGTGAAACTCAAAATATTGTTGTGTTTTTTTTTAAAAAAAACTTACTGCTAAAAATAATATAAATTATATATTGTGGGATCTCAACCCCTACAGTTTAAGCTTTTACGTGAGATGGTTCTTTGACATGGTCTTGTTGACTCAGCGGTCACGAGTTCGAATCTCACTACCCCTATTTTATCTGATAAAAATTCTAATACATGATAATATGAGTCTGTGCAAGTTTCAAAGCTCCAAAGACTTTCACCTGAGGGAAGGTGTTAGAGAAAATATAAATTATATTCTGTGACCTCACCTAATAGCTCAAAATATAACTTACTCCTATTAATTACATAATTAAACTACATACAAAATATAACTAGAATTTTAACTGGTTATTAAAATTAAACAAGTAAAAATTGACATTTCAACTAGGTGTTCCAGTTTGACAGCAATTGTTGCTTTACAGCATTAAATTATTTACAGGATTTCGGCTATGGGTTTATGGCAGACTATGCCTTTGCCTTTGCAGAAGATTGCCTGAGCTGCGCAATTGGGCCATTAGGACTTGACTGGGCCGCGACATCCATACACAAGAAATCAACGTCTACGCGGATAGGTATGATCCAGATTGTCAGATCCATGACATAACGGGGTATCCATGATACGAGCCCAACTAGTCATTGAAAACTGACTAATTATTTGCTTAACCTGGATTTTAAATTATATTATATAAAAATTGTCTTGGAGTGAAATAATCAAATCAATATTAAATAATGACATTGGAACATAAAAACAAAACATAGAAAAACTCAAAGTATTAAAAAAAACATATTAAACGATGAAATTCAAAAATCCAAAAGATTTAAAAATCACATTTTAAAAGATAAAAAAAGACAAATACAAAAAATAATTTATTATTGAAGGATGAAACTAAATAAAATCTCATATCAAATGATAGATATGGAAGAAAAAAAATATAAAAATTATATATTAAAAGACAAAAAATAACAAAAAAATCCGAATGATAAATAAAAAAAGTCATGAAGTTATTGGCAAGGCCTAGGGCATGTAGGCACTAAGAAGCAGGGTTGTTAATATCGTTTCGTTCCGGCCGGAATGTTCCGTGTCATTAAAAAAAGCAAGACAAAACAGCATCGTTTTTGTTTCGGTTTTAATTCCGGCCTGTTCCGAAAATACCGGCCAAATTCCAGCTGGGACGTCTCGGTACCGTTCCGGCCTTAAAATCCTCATTATTTTGATTAACTTGTGATTGTGTTTTTAATTTTGAGATTATGTTTGTTTGACTTTGTGTTTATATTGTATAATTTAAAGTTAATTTATCTTGAATTTTAATTATGTTTGTTAAATTAATATTTTAATTTTTTTTCACACATATATATAATTAATTATATATGAACAGTATAACCTCGAAACGGCACGTCGAAATGCTCCGAAACCAAAACATTCCGTACCAATAAAAAAACCGGAACAATATTGACAATCTTGCTAAAATGGTCCATATTTATTGATCTTTATTTATATAAAGATCAATATTAACCTTGCTAAAACTGACTATTGCTAAAAGGATTTATTTATTGGAGCTAGATTCAAATCAAACCCGCAGCCTCAAAGTTACAGCACGAAACTTATTAAACCCCCTTGTCTTTAGATTTATTACAAAGCCACACGTTGTTTTAACTCATCAAGAAAGCTTGGGTTCAAATCGTGATACGAGCAGGACAATCTATGATCGGTGGCGGCCTTATGTTTCCATATTCTGATTCCGAGTTCTAATTTATTAATATTAAAAATATTGTTGCCATATATCTCTAAATAAAAAACATGTCAAAATGTTTATAAAAAAAAATTTTAATATTTAAAAAAAACAATCTCCGTATTCACCATCACAGTCTCAGTTTTCATGGACAGCATGCACGTGAACTCTGGTACGATAGGGAGAAGATAAGGGGGTCCTTTTGCCCTAATCAAGTGAAGGTGACGACTGACGAGTGGAGCACAATCAGAGGCCATGCACTGTCATTTCCACTTCCAATGCAATCTTTCAGGCAGGATACCATGGCCATGAATCATGATTTCAATTTTGGCAAATAGCACAGATCGACGGTACGTACTAGATCTTGATCACGACTGATTGATCAGAGCAGCAGCGGCAGCAATAATGATGATAATAATAAACAAAAAGTTTTGGGAGAGAATCCCATCTCAGAAACACTTTCAAAAGTTAAGAGGTTGAACTGGGTTATTATTCGATCGCAGACAATTATTGGCCATGGTTCCGATCCTTTCTTTCTTTCTCTTATACGACGAACACAGGTTTCTTTGAAGACGGGTGGGTCCTTACAATGATTTCTCAAATTTTACACTGTATTTTAAAAAATATTTAAAAAAAATAAATCTCGCTCTCTCTCTCTCCCTCCAATAATTATTAATATCTTTTTATTCTCACAAATACACCATTCAAATTACCAATACATCATATATAGCCATATCGTCACGACATATATTTTTTCTTCTTGAAGATTTCCTTTACCTACACATCCTCTTATCGGACACGATTTCAATGGTCCACCGTCTAGCTATCATCGTCAAGCTAGATGAAGAAAGTTAATGCATGTTAAACTAAAGACTTTTTGCAGCCCTCTTTCACACGAACCAGATTACAAGGAATCTCTTCATGTAATATCATACAATGTCAATTCTTTTGTTCCCACGCAGTTTCATTTAATTGATTCTCAAGAGTTTCTGGCTTTTTTTAATGGACAAAACAAGTGAATAAATAGACAGCTGAGCCACTGTATAATATTCTCTGCGTGTGGACTACGTTCACATTTCAGCAGTAGCCGATAGATAAGAAAGATAGTATATATACTTATCCATGGCCCTACACATTAATTAATCGCACCCAGTTCTATACACACACACACACACACACACACACACACGCACGCACACGCACGCACGCACTCATTCAAAGCTGAAAGCGTTTTCTTGCATGCATCGTCTTCGTTGCAATAAATAATGTTAAGAGTAGCTAGTTTGAACGAGATTAAAGACCTGACCATGCTAGTTCTCGTTATGTGTCGCTGATTACTTAGCAGGGAAACTATCTTAGAGACCTATAAAGAAATAAAATAAAGGTGACTGGGTTAAAAAAAGAAGAAAGAATTATATCTTCTTTAAATACATAGATGAATTCAATTTCTTTATCAACAAAAATAAAATGAACAATTTAATTAAACTCAATTATAATAATAAAAAAATAATCTCAAATATTAATATTTGATAGCTCTTGGTTTGAAACGATAGATGTATACTAAAAAATAAAACGCGCAATGTTTATAGCTAGCTAGAATCATTTCATTTTTATTGTTTCTCCCATGAATGTACCGATCCCCGGCTGGAAAAAAAAAAACTTTTTTTTCTGTCTATCCCTGTATCGCCATGATTGACAGACCATGAAATTTAGCACATCAATTCGACGACTTTTCTACCTTGCTGCCATTCCCATTCATTGTTCCAGCAAACACATAGGGTCAAAATCTCGAGCAACTATAGAACACCAGCCACTAGTTAACCTCCATCATTTGTCAATGGAGGTTTCTCCCTTTCAGCTTATACGACATTAATTTTGTTTTCTTCTTGTTTGGTCAAGATAGAATCAGTCCCCGGAGAACTAGGCTCGATCGTAATTAATCATGAAAGGTCCTTGGAAAATCCCTTTTTTGTCTAATTTATCCAAACAACTGCTTGAATTTGCTCCAATAAAGCCGGCATCCCACATGGGACCAACTCAAGCAATTCAGCATGGCAGCTTCAAATTAATGTTTTTTATCTCGTAATTGAACAGCTCAAAAGGGGCGGCGTCATTGCTTTTGGGAGTGCAAGTTTGAAAACAATTTGCGGTGGCGGTGGTAGCAGTTTTAGGGGTGACCGGACCTGAGTTGCAAGACTTTTTCTATACTCTCTAAACTTTCCTGTGCTGACTGATAACTTGAAGAATTCTTTGGCCCGAGAGTCGCAGCACTGTTAGAAATTGTGTTTGCGTGTCTTAGAAGTGTTTTGAGCTTTGAAAAATCATCAATTTAACATCGTTAATGATATTAGCTCGTTGATGCTAGAAATAAAAAAATATCTTCATAAAATTTGAAATACAAAACACAGGAAATACTGTAAAGCCAAAACATCGCAGCCACCGCCACTGTTCTCTCAAAATAGTCCAAGACAGGCAGTGGCCCACGGCTAATAATGCAGTGGGTTGTGGATGATCAACACAGCCATTTGACGGTGGCTCGAGGAGGGGTGGAACCCACAGGCAGGTGATCATGGGTGGGGACGAGTTGAATCGGCCGAGGAGGAGGTACTTTCTGGACTCGTCATGATCGGTAAGTAGGTCGAGCAGAGGGGTGAGATTCGAGAAGCAGAAATTAACTCGAAGAACAATGTCCCAGACCCAGAAAGGGATTTGCAGGCGTTGGACCAGCTGCATGGCCATTTCCTTTCCATGTGCGGATCATAGCCCTTGACTTTTGATTTCCTCGTCCCCACTCCTCTCCTCCATGAACAACCCTAATGTTCCTCACGTTCGACGGCATGAAATAGAAAGAACGAGCTTAGCACTGCACAGCAGACACCAATTAACGAGATGCCGTAGAAGTTTTTTAACTGGTGTGTGCCGTGCAGTAAAAAAAATAAATTTGTCAGTATTCCTTACTCCCTTTGACCCTGGTTATTTTGCTTTCGAAGAGCCATCAAAAATTAATTTGGTAAACATTTTTTTATAGATTTTAAAATTGTTATTCAAGATAATCATTATTTAGAATTGTTAACTAACATGTGAACAAGTAGCTGAAAATTCCAAATCATCCTTGATCAAGTTTAAAAAAATGCAGAGTCGTGTTTTGTCATTGTAATTATCAATTCTTTTAAAACAACACGTGTTAATTTAAGATTATAACTTGCAAATGAAAACGACTTTAAAATTATGTTGGGATCACATTAGTGTTTGTATATTGAAGAATTGTTATTTATTATCAGTTTACAAATAAAACTGTAATTTCCATTAACAAATGGTCAAATGTGCTGTCGTTTTATAATAATTTTGAATCAAGTATTGTAATACATATTATTGAACTATCATGTCAAGATGACTGTTTTGCCTGATGGGACCGTAAAAAGACGTAAATCTATTTCTGTTTACCCAGGAAAGAAAAGGAAGGCTCAATAATTATGTTATAATGAACTCACAGTTTATGCAATCCCATCTCCTTCACTTTAGCATTTTTAAAATGTTTTTAAAAAATTAAAAGAATTTATTTTTAATTTTTTTTTGTGTATTTAGAATATTATAATATAACAATGTCATTTTTTTTTTTATAAAAAAAAAACATTTTGATATATTTCACAATAAAAAACAATATCAATCACACTCTGAAACTGGCATATATATAGATAGAGATTGTGTTTTTTAAGAAATTATTGTTTTTATTGATTTTTAAGATATGTTTTTGATAGTATGAGATGCAGTTTTGGGTTCGAGTCTTATTGTTGTTAATATAATAATCACTAAAAATTTACATGTTATTTAATTCTAGAGTTGACGATTTTAGTCGAGTGCATGCAAGTTGATCCGTATATTTACAGTAATAAAAAAACAAAAAGATATTCTGCCCATAGATTCAAGCATGGAGAGAAAAGAATGAGGAGATAATTTTGAGAGGAGAGGTATTTTAAAATTCTATTCACTATCGAGAATATCGATTTAACACAACTGCTATTATAAATAATAATTGTTTCAAAAACCATGCCTCTCGTGATTTAATTAATATGTTTAGAAAATTAACTCAAAATTTCATGAAGATTTGATAACCAATAAATAAAATTCAAGATCAATTGATTAGTAGTAGTCGTGATTTTTTATCTTGTGTTTTCTAAATAAATAAGGCTAATAAGCTGCAGCTGAATATTATTTTTATTTTGTTTTTTAAATAAATAAGTTGCATTATTCTGTATATTTTTTTTTATCGAAACACAAATACATGACGGCCTGTTAGTAACTCACGCCTCTTGCACAAGAGGTCAGGTTGGAGCTTTTGGATTTGACCAGATCGATTGCTTTTGGATGGACACACAAATTTAAAAATCGATTTGGGTCCACTGATAGACTGGACAGTCCGTTCTGATTTGATGATGATTTGGCACAGGTTTCAAGAAACATCTTTAATATGATAACTTTAAAATATTTAAAAAATATATTTTATATATATATTTTTAAATAGTTTTTTTTTAAAAAACAATCATTATTACTTTTCTAAACACCTGGATAAATTAAAAGCAATATGAAAAGGGTCTTGCTATTTTTTTTTAATACTAAAAAATAATATCTAGATTATAATAATTCAAAACAAACAGGTTAAATTTACAGAAATACTTGGGATTTGAAATTGAAATTCACAAAAAAAAAGAGCAAGAAGAAACAGTAATTTTCAAGACAATATCAAGTATTAAAAAATAATATATAATGTCATATAAGAAAACTAGAGACAGCTCAGATATAACAAAAACATTTCAAAAGAATAAACTCATAAGAAAACAAAGTTCAATAGAAAAAACAAAAAATCGCCTGTCCACTTTTAGAATAACTAGGTAGTAAAAATGACAAGGCTAAAGAAAAATGCAATATGACAAAATTAAAAAAAAAAATCTCAAAAAAATGGAGGGAAATATATACGAGTCACACTTAGTACTAACTTGTAAATCATGACACGAGATTGAAATAAAAAAAAATTAGACTGACAAAAGAAAAACATAACAAAAAATATAAAAAAAAAACCAAAAAAAACATCGAAAAAGAAAATGCAGATTGACCCGTGTTGGTTGGACCAACTCGTTCTTGAAATAACATGATTTAAAATGATGAAATTCAGAAGAATCATTAAAAAAATTTAAGGAAAAAGACTGAGTCCACCACCCAGGTCAACTCAACAAATAGTTAATAACACAGTCCAACACTTTCAAACATGTAATT
This sequence comes from Salix viminalis, assembly GCA_029228465.1. NCBI lineage: Eukaryota > Viridiplantae > Streptophyta > Magnoliopsida > Malpighiales > Salicaceae > Salix > Salix viminalis. Next base: position 7,558,090 of record CM055439.1, read on the forward strand.
TTGTCTTTTGAATTTTTTTAGCCGGATGCTTTCACCTTTAAGACCAAAAACATTTGACGGAGACATTGTTTTTTTTTTATAACCGGGTATTCGGCCGGGCTGTGCGCATCACAACTAAATTTCTGGATTTACTGAATATTCTGCAAATCTAATAATTATATAAGACACTGCAGGAGTGACATGCATGATTGACAAGACTTGAACTGAAATGAAAAAAATAGAGAAATTATTCTTGACCATCAAGCCATGATCCCTGTTGACGGAGACATTGTTATTCAACTCCGTGGAGTTCATAACGGGCGGGGCGCTTGTAAGTTGTAACGGTCACGACTAATCTTGATTGAACGGAGATTCTTAATCACGACATGCATGGTGCTGATTCGCTTGAATGAGAGCCGTTCGTTCGATATATTTCCAGATTTCATATAAAAAACATTTGATTATTCTGAAGAAAATAAAAAAGAAGAAAGAACAAATTGGAAAATGACAAGTGTCCTGATAATTTTTAAGAAGCCAAGAACAACTGGTGAAAGCAGACCAGTAGTGGACACAAACAATTTTCTGACAATTTTAATTTTAATTTTAATTTCTCTGATACTTCATGATGGTTCTGTAAAATTTAAAAATAAAAACAGGGACAGCGAGTAATACAAGCAAAACATCTTTCAATCCAATACGGACTTCCAAAACCACGTCCCTGTCTCCCCCAATCGGAAAGGTTTTAGCTTTGATAAACAATCCACACAGCGAAGACGAGCATCACCAAAATAAGGTTACCATCTATGCATGCATCGAGATACGTGTCGAATGATCAGTGGGTGTGTACACGTAAGCAAGAGACAGAGCCAAACTCTTCGCATTAAATGATGGCAGCGTTTTCTCCCAACAGCTTCTGCTCTCTCATTTATTGCCTCGGCAGTTTCTCACACCCTCTCCCTCTCACCGCCCAACCCGCTCGCATTCACATCGTTAGGTCACTCACTACCTCTCACGCCCTATGCAGCGCGTGACCACAACCTACACCCAGCCTGACAAGCTGAAATATATCCTTCCAAGCACTTCAACTAGATAGAACACTAGTCGCATAAACACTTTACCCTGTCTTTTCTTATGTTCATATCTTTTCTTATGTTCATTTTTTTAAAATCCATCATATTCCAGTGTTTATCTAACCCTCTTAAGCCAGACAATGATCGGAGGAACACCTACAACAACGCAGCATAAGACCAAACCTGATCATGCTATAAAGAGGATGAGATATGAGTCCAGCAAAAAGGTTATTAGCAGTAAACTTAGAATATCAGATTAACACAAAACCCCAACAAACTGAACTGTTGTCCTTTCAAGTTCAACAAAAGCAAACGACCGGAAAAAAAAAACAAAAAAAGGGGGACGATATTACATTAAATATCGGAAGACCCTTTTTTCCCTAAGCACTAATGGCTTTAACATTTTTGTTTTTGTTTTTTTTTGTACTACTAATAATTCAGCCAGGGGTCGAACTTGAGTCAATACCCGAACCAGCACCCTTGCCTCGTGTTAAGGACCTCGTTTGCAGCAGCAGCCCAGGCAGCCAGTCGTCACGACGGACCCACTAGTCCTCACCGCCTTGCAAGGAGTCTCCACGCGCGGTTCGTTCTTGACTCAACACCCGCAAACATAAACACCAAGACTACTACTCACTTTTTTATCCACCCAGTCTTGCCACACTGATTTACCACAGCGTTCTCTCTCTCTCTCTCTCCCAACACCACCCTAATGAAAATAAACAGACCAGCACACAGCCAAGTGAAAAAAAAACTAATGAAGACTCACTAATGGGATGAAGCTCGATCACGCAGCAGCAATTCTAGGATGATGATCAGCTTTCGCATTGCAGAGCTGCCTTGATCTTCTGCACAGTGCATGAAATAAGGTTGTTGACCGTCTCCACCGATTCTACTGTGAGCTTGGCTGTAGGGAGACTGTTCACCAGTATTTGGAACGCCACCGTCAGAAGGGACCCGCTCACCCTCTCCCGGGCCACCACCATTGCCATTATTATTAGCAGTCGGGCCACCGTTGGCTGCTGCTGGGGCCCCGAGTGAACCAGGGCCATCTGGGACGATAGCGAAACCAGACGGGAGAAGCGCTACGTAGGCCGAATCGCCACCATTCATCACTACGTGCATGGCCGGAATGTCAACGGGCGCGTACACCACAAGCGACCCTGCTGCATCTATGCATGTCTCTTGCAGTATCAACATGCTGCTCTGGTTAGCATTCATGGCCTGCCAAGACGAGAGCGTGAATCACAAGAGGGTCCCCCTGAATTTGACTTGAAATTACATTACACGATGACGTTTTAACCTCCCTCTTTTTTTTCATTAGGGTACGTGTATCAGTGTCAAAAAGAAAAAAGACGAGATCAGGTTTCTTCACATAAAAGGTGACATGTGTTTTTTATATTTTGACTTTTTGAAGCTCACAGGAAAAAGATAGAAACTGCCATCAAATCTGGTCCCGTCTGACTCTACAGATACTTCCAAATTCCAAACTCGTCCTTTAATTACATTTCACCTTTTATCTCTAGCCACGACAAGAAACTAATCGACAATCACCCCCCCCCTGGACCACACCAGACGTTTAAATTATACTGACACTAATGTCCAAACAAAACCATGTCCATCAGAAGAGAAAAACATTAGACACTACGCAAGAAAAGTTGTTTTCATGGCGAACAATTTGATCTAATGTTCCCACGTACGTATATGTATTATTAAAATAATTGCTGAGAGAAGGGAAAGAGAGATTACGCTAGCCCGAAGGAGGGAGACGCAGTTGCCATGATCTTGGCCTTTGGCAATGTGGGCCATTTCCTGCATTGGTCCTCCGTTGGAGAGGATGTCCCATTCGCTTCTGAGCCGTTCATCGCGGAGGAAATCAAAGAGTCTCTGTGGAGAAACAGGTAGCCAAACGGAGGTGGCAGCGCTCAGGACAATGCCCGGTGGCTCACCGGGATCATCGACGCTCTTTCTGGTCATAACCCTAACATCTTCATCGACATTCCCTGCATTTAGCTTGTTCCATTTGTGCACTGTCGAGGCACATACCCCGGCACAGAAGTTATCAGTCATTCTTTGTGCCAGCTTCAGCATGCTCCGGCGACCACTTGCAGTTATAGCTAAAACATTTAACGTTTTCCCTGTCAGTTGAAAGTTTGTCTTGGCAAAGTTGAAGGAAATCAGAGATTGAAATCAGAGATTAAAATCAATATTAACCTGTGTGGTCTCGGCTGGGAACGTTAGAGGACATGAGAATGGCTAGGCACTCGCTTTGGCGTTGGAGGGTGGCTATCCATCGTTGGGCCCCAAAACCCATGCCGGAACTTATCAATGGCCGATAGAGCTGGTGTGTTTGGCTTTCATCATATTCTGCATGTTCAATCCATGTAACCTGCGCCATTTTAACAGTTTTTGTTAGTTATGATATAGGGTCAATTGCACCAACTTCTCAAGATGGAAATATTTTATATTCATTATTGCTTATTGATTGCTACATGTGAACTGATTGCCTCTATTATTAAGCAAAAAGATCATCTCTTTTTCTTTTTTCTCGTAGCTAATGATTAGAAACTAAAGCCACACAGCATAAAAGATCAAACGCCAGCTCCATGGAAGGCCAAGTTAAACTCCGAGGAGGAGGATTGACCAGGCCGTGACAGTACCAGTATAAGCCTTCCTCGGGGTCATTTTAATATAACAAGCACATTATGTCAACGTACAGCACACTTTCAAAGAACGAAAAAGAATGAAAGATGGCAATTTTTATAATGTTATTCAGAAAATATTTTCCATGTTAAAATATAAGGGAAATCCATGGAAAGGGCTCTAGGTTGGGCTCGGATAAAGAAATGGAATCAAGTAGTCATGGCATAAAGTAATGAAATAGAAAAAGATTTTGCAAGATTTGAGGGAACGAAGTACATCGTAGAAGATGACATCGAGATGTGCGCTATTGTCTATATTATCACAGAGCTTGGATACTCGAATGGAAACAAAAAAGTCAGTCTCAGACTTTGACAATTAGGTCTCTTCGCATGGTTAAAAAAGGAAAGGATATCACAAGGCTGGAACCAGGTCATACGCTGTAACATGATTAAATATAAGATAAACCAAGATTACATCGAAGATTGGATCATCGGAATAGAAGCATCAAAAGTATTGTTTATTCAACCGAAGTCGAGGGTATCCAGGCATATTTACTGATGAAGGATATGAAATCAACGTGTTTGAGACACCAAAATTCAGGCAACGGGGCTTCTATTTGATAAAACAAATGGTGTAACCTCGATTTCCTGCTGTACCATAACAATTTTTTAATTGATCAAGCAACCCTAGTCTGTCGAAACTTGAGACTTAAACAGTAATTTGACATCAGAAGAAGCATCCGAGACAATATAATACGACCCTAGGAAGGTTCAAAAAGTGACAGTGTGGGGATACAGCGAGTTCTCACTGGGCAAACAAGACTGTTAGATGCTCGAGCTCTCGAAGTGGCTCGGGAATGCAAATGCTCATGATTTTGACCTGGTGTTTTACCACAAAATTAAATGCTCTCGACTGGAACTTCCAATGTTGCAATTACTTCACCAAACTCATTAAAGACTAAAGGGGCAGAGCACCCACCTGGATGAACACACTAAATTTAAAGACTGGCCATGCTAGAAACCAAAATGTGCGCACAAGTTTTTAAATCATTACCTTGGAGTATCCATTCGGCATATCTTGCACCACGCAGCCAGAAGGAAGTCTCCTGCAGTTCACGAACGACGGTGGAGCACCGGAAGTTTCTCTGATAGTATCAATGGACACGTCAACAACAGCCCAAACCCCCTCGGCGTGCTGCTTGCAGAATCGGAGAAAATTGACCTCGCGCACCGGAACCAAAGGGGATAAGACTTGGAGCTCCGCGTGCATCTAACAACGATTAATTTTAGCATTAAACGAACTGCCAAACTGGCTGCTGAAATGTTAGTAAAAGCAACAGTAGAGTAAAAGAAGATAGCTTACCAACTGAAGCGAACCATTTCTAGTTCCCCCCATTCCGTTGGCTATGACATCAGTTGTAGAGGTCCTGGCAATCACGCAAGGAAACATTTCTGCCCATCGGTTCTAACAAAGAGAAATCAATGCAAGGATTCAAGTTTTAGTTTTGATATGAAAAGGGGCAATAGTAATGAGATTTTGAATAACTCACCGAATCCATCAGTGTCTCGACTAAGGCCAGACTGTTGATGATTACCATCCCAGTCTCTCTCGAAGCCTCACTAACAAAGCCACTAGGCTTCATTCCAATGCATGGAGTGAACGTTCTCGAGTACTCCTCGTGGTTCATTATTTCCCTGCCACCCTCATAGCTCCTGATCCAAAGAGGCTCGTCAGTCTGAGCCATCTTAACCAGTTCGTCCATGGCAGCCAAAGCCAACTCCAAGAACATGGATCTCTCTAGTGATCTGCCGATCCCAGTAACACCAGTTGTCGCTGGTCTAGCTTGAGTTAGCAAAGGCAAAGCACCAGAAATCCCACCTACAAAATCAGGTCCCAAAGGCAATGTTGCAGCTACAGTGCTTAAACCAGCAAAACCATTACTACCAACACCAAGCTCCAAGCTTGAGTTTGGCATCGGAGGGCCAAGTGAAGAAGCCAATGAAGATATGGGCCGACCCAAGAACTTGCCAGCGAGAGCACAAACTCGATCAAGTTCATCTTTTAATCTAGCATTCTCAATCCTCAGATGCTGTTCTTCAAGTGAAATATCACCAATTATTGCAGGACCACCACAGTTTGAGCACATTGGGTTTCTCATAGCATCTCTTATGGACATGTTTTCCGCTCGAAGCTTGTCGTTCTCTTGCCTGAGTAATGAGTTCTCATGGCGCTCCAGTTGAGTCTGTTGCAGCAAACAAGCAGATAACTTGAACTTTCGATCCGTGAAATTCCAACCCCAAAAGGAAAAATATCCATGGATTGTTAATAATCGTTCATTACCTTCATCTGGGTTCGGCGATTTTGAAACCAGAACTTGACTTGCCTGGTCTCCAAGCACAGCCTTCTACTAAGCTCCAATCTTTGTTTCTCATCAGGATGAGGACACTCCTTAAACAAACTGTATAACAAACAAAAGCAACAGCATGACACAATCTCTCAATATCACTCAAAAAATCTTGTTGACAGTGCAAATTTTTGATAGATATCATACGCTTCAAGCTCTTGGATTTGTTGTGGAGTGTGTCGGTGGTATCTCTTTTTTCTTGGAGGATTATCAGCTGCATCTTGGTCATCACCAGAAGCACCATCCATGTTATCACTACCAGATCTGCTCTCATGTTCTTCTTCTCGGCTTCTCCTACCCACACTTGTCTCAAAGTTTTCAGACATTCTTGTTATATCTCCTTGACCATCTATGTTTGGCTGTTGCTGATCAAGAGAATTAAACAAAACACAGACAAGAGCATAAAAGTTAGAGACTTAAACAAACAAACAGCACCATATCACCAGGTAGCAAAAAAAAACAAAAAAACATAAGAGAAAGATGACAAGTACAAGAGCTAGTGAGAGTCCAGGAGAGTTGAACATGGGTTTAGTGATAGAAGGAGAGAGAAGGCGAGGCTGAGCTATTATTGCACCACCAGTGGGCATACTGCTGTTGTTATAGGGTATATCCGCCACAATTCTTGCGCCACCACCACCAGGACTAGTGTTATCAAGAAAACCCCCAAAACTCATTAAAGCTTAAGCCTTTTTTTTGTGTTAACTCTATTTTTACACTGGACTTGACCCCTTTCTTTCTAGATTTATAAGTAGCACTGAATAACAAAGTTTGAATCTTGAAATTATCATTCCAATACCATGCCCCAGATGGCCAAACAAGAAATCATGAACTAGGTCTCTCTCAGAGAAAATAAAAAGAAAAGCTTTTTTTCAGAAGAAAAGAGAAGAAGTTAGAGAGGTAGAGGAGACACAGGATAATATATCTACCCAAATGTCTCCACCTCCCTCTCCCTGCTGAAAAATCTGAGAGAAAGAAAGAGAAAGAAGGCAAGCAAACCCTTTTTATTATCTTCTTTGATGCTTGACACTTCCTTCTCTATCCCTCTCTCACCCTCTAAAAAATATTAAGTTTCAGTCCAAAACTCAAACATTAAAGGCCTTAAATTGTGTTGAAAGAACTTCAGGGAACCGCAGTTTGAGCCAAGAAAAAGTAATAATATCTCGTTCTTTGCATGCTTGCCTAACACTCGGTGAGAAGGGGCTTCAGAGAGAACCCAACAAGAGAAAAGATAAAAAAAATAGGGAACAAGAAGAAAACGAAAGGCCCTAAAAAAGATTTTGTACAGACAAGAAGAGAGAGGAGAGAGTAAACCCCACAAAAAATATATAAAAAGGGTGAAGATAAATTTAAATTATGTGGACTATTCGAAGCCTTACAAAATACCAATTCACCTCCAAAAAGGTCGGTTGACTCTCTTTTCCCTCTGTGAATCAGTAACAGCAGTTAAATATTTCGGATCCTCTGTTTTGGATTTTGTAACCCTTTTAGAGGAGAGTTTAAGAGGCAAAAGTAAAAGCAAATTTATTTTCACAGACTGATTTTGTGTTGCCCTTTGGAGATTTTTTTCTTTTTCGTTTTCTTTTTTGGGTTCTTCGTATGCAAACATAGGGATCTGTACAGATACTCCATATGTCAGCTGAAGATGTCGTGTGGCTGCTGAAAGTGTATTTTTTTCACTTACTTGATGAATATTTGTACAGTGATTAGGAAACCCTACTGTATTCTTAACCAAGATTGTAACAGTATTTATACACAGTTCATCTGACCCTACTTGAATGAACATCTTGATTTTTCAGGGCTTTGAATTTGATTCAAGTGTGTTCTCTTTGAACAATCTAACAGTGTGGGTTTAATAATTTTGAATTGCAGGGGTTCCTGTTGGGACGATTTGTTTTTGAAATCCTGTAATTCTAACATCAAAGTTGATTATAATCTCTTATCGATCCCTGTTCTAACTCCAGCAAGTTGATTTGAGTGATTCCAGATGAGTGAAATATGTTTTTTCTTTCTTTTCTAGCTCAGCAACGACCATGCAATTCCACGGGCATAAACCACAAAGGAGTGATTCCCGTGATTATTTTTTTCTATCATGATTTTTTCTTACTGAATGTGTGTATCTAATTTATATGAATCCAACCAGCTAATAATATCATCTTATAATAACTTTGAAAATAAAAGGTAATTCATTTATCATATTTCAATTACGATTCATGAAACCACTACACGTATCATTGGTAAATGCAAGGTAGTTAAAATCGAGATTTTGACACGAATCGAAAAGGGCTCTGAAAAATTCGGATTGTAAGATCGGATCGTAAAATCGTAAGATCGTACTTGAATTTGTCCGTACAAAAATCGTAAAATCACAGTTAAAATCGTGTGAGAAGAAAAATCGTAAAATCGTATGTAAAATATTTCTGAATACAAAATAGCATAATTATGGACATAAAACTTAATTAGTTTAGGTTCATACATGATGTAAAATAACTTCAAAACACATTACAAAATAATTATGTCCCTAAAAGTTTATAAGTTAAAAACTAACAAATTTAAAACAAATCTTCAGCTGGCGTACAAGTAATTGTATATTTTTTTATGATTGTTGTATTTGAAATTAATTAATGTTATTTATTATCTTAAATTAATAGATTTTTTTTAAATTATTTTTTATGCTAACTATTTTTTATGCTAATTATTATTATTATTATTATTATTATTATTATTATTATTATTATTATTAATATTATAACCCCTCCCCCGTATATATTATTATTATTATTATTATTATTATTATTATTATTAATAATAATAATAATAATAATAATAATAATAATAATATTATAAGTTATAACCCCTCCCCCGTATATATTATTATTATTATTATTAATTTATAACAAGTGAACCCCCCGTAAAGTTAGTGTAAATTATAAAAGTAAAAACCCTAAATGGCTAAATCTCCTTAATCTTCTTCAGAAAGGTCGCCGCCCACCTCATCCTCTTCCTCCTCATCCTCTTCTCCTTTACTCTCTTCCTCCTCATCCTTTTCAATGACTATGAAAAAGAAAGATTGAAGTGAAGTCTTTCACTTGATTTTTGTGTGGAACAACTTGATCCTTCAAAGTCATCCAAAGGCACTGACGAGGCTTTGTTTTTTCTTCTTTTTGGCAAGCCACTTGTGTTCTGTGAAGAGCGAAGGCCGAGCAACTGGGATCGTGAAATCGGACCGATCCGGTCCGATTTCACGAGTCAACCCGATTTTGACCGGTTTCGATTTTTCTTTCCGGTCCAACCAGGTTTTCTGAGCCAACTCGCAAACTCGTACGAGTTTGCGAGTTGACTCGCGATTTTGACTACCTTGGGTAAATGTTGATGCATGTGAAAGCTACGTCGTATAATAACAACACTAAATCACTAGGGAATAAAAGGAAGATTTAATAAGCAAAGGGGATTGCAAATTTGGACTCTCAATTTGCAACTTTATACTTAAAATTAAAATATTTAGTGGTAGAAGTTTATAAAATCTTTAAATATATCACAAGACCCTGCCTCTACTAGAAATCAACTAGGAATCTTAACACCTGAAGGAAATAAATATAAATTTCAAACTAAAATATAAAATCCAAAACAACATAAGAAAAACAATAAAAAAAACCATATAAGAAGCATTAATCCTCAGCACGCAATTGTTGCATTAAAAGAAAGACTTTTCATAAAATCATCTATAATAATTTGAGTTTAATCAAAATTTTATGTCTCCTGTTTTTGCAATTATAAAGAGTTAACTAGTCTTAATAGTTCTAGACCTTCTTTCTATATCTAAATTTGTCCTACAGATCTATGAAAGTATTTGCTAGCTCATCCACATTGTTTTTCTAAGTTAGATTCTCATATAATGATGTTTGATCATCACATGAATGCTCCCAATCACTCGTGTCTACAAGTTCAACCACGTCATTCTTTTCAAATTAGAGAGAACTTGACCTCAAGTTCCATTTTTCCTCTCATTGAGACATCAAGTGTTGGGTGATTGGATGCTTAATATTAAATAAATCAAAAGTATTTAAATGAATATGAAGTGGTATTATTTATTTTATTTTCATCTTCTTACAGTTGTTATACTAATCAACTTGGAACTTGTCATAAGTAAGAACTATTTACACCAAATCACCAACATTAAACACCATTCTATCACGATGATTATCATCGAAGACCTCGTACTAAGCATTATTGTAAATGATTGTCTTTTGAAATGTTAATAAAAACTATTTAAATAATATACTAGATTGTCAGTTTTAACACTTAGTTGTTCAATACAAGGAAGATGTATCAACTCCAACATTTTATAGGGCTTTTTGTCCATTGGTGATCTAAAAAAGAATAAGTTGGGTAGTCCAATTTCGAGACTTGTTATAAACAAACTTTACTTGTGGCAAAGCTATAAGTCTCTGGTTTACCATATTTACCAATTTACTCGAGGGTGATATGCACTGAAACGTTCAATTGAGTCTCTGTATAACCCCACAATATCTTTTAGAAATCATTTATGAACTTCACATCTCTATTCAGGGTGATGGATTTATTAATACCATGTAATCAACCTATCTGACTAAAGTAGAAACGAGTTATCCATAATGCATCCATGGTTTTCCAACAAACTATAAAATGGGTCATCTTTGAAACATGTGCACAACAACAAAAATAGAATCCATGATTCGTTAGACATGAGGTAAACCCAACATAAAACCATACTAGCATTCATTCATGAGACATTAAGAACCAATAAGAAAGTACATGATCCATCATTTGACAAGGCCGCTTTGGACCTTTGATAGCTAACATTTTTTTTCCATGAAATTCAATACATCTCTTGATAGCTTATGCTAATAATAATTAGTGGACAATAAAGACAACTATTATAATTGACTAATAGGTTATAAGAGAAAAACCAATGGAAACATACCTAAACAAATGATCATAGGTCTTTAGTTAGTGCTAAAAACCAAATGAGCAAGCAAAAAAGACAACCTCATGACAAAGAAAATATCAAATATAAGGATTTCAGGTTTCACATAAAAAACCCTGAATTTATTGGTACCTTTTAGGTAGATGATTTCATAGACTGATTGAACAAACCAAGAGAACCAGGAGGTTTTTTTGATGAAAAAAAGTTTATGAGCAAACACGAGTTGAGTTAATTGCAATCAAATTAAAAGGGCAAACATTTTTTTGGCAGAGATAGTTGAAGAAGATATGGGAGAGGCAAGGAAAATCGAAAATCAATGATTGTTATATAAAAAAAAGAGATGTGAGCATTTCCTTTCTTTTGGCTATTTATATGCTAAGACAATGACACAAATATGCCAATTATTACTCTAATGATTTGATAAAAATAAAAGAACAACTAGCTACGAAATATGTGAGTGGATTAAGATATTCCACACATAATGTATTTTGTCTCTCATCTTTTAATATGGTATATGAGACTTATAAAGACCCTTCAGTATATGTATTGTTTAAAAAAATCATATAAAAACGTGCTTTTAAATCAAATTCTTTGTTATTTTTTTTTGAAATGTTGATATTTAAAAATGTGACATATTTTATAACAAGTAAAAACATCTATCAGCTTATTTCTTATTGAAAATGTGCATCTAATGTAATTTACGTGAATACATCATTTAATAGCTAATTTCAAAATTAAAGCAATTCATTTATCATATTGTAATTATGATATATGTAAAGCACACACTTGAAATCGGGAATGGTCTTACAGAGACCTGTCCCTGAATTAATAGCTATTATTTTGTTTAAAATTTTGATATTTTAAACCATGACATTTTTTTTATAACAAGTGAAACAAATGAGCATTATCATCTCAAAGGCCTTTTATGGCTTTTACTATCTCATTGCTCGATAAGAAGACCGGATTATGTTACTGTCGCTGTTTAAGTTATTTTTAAAAATAATTTTTATAAAAAATATATTTTTTAATTTTAAAAATTATTTTTGATATCAATATATTAAAATTTTAAAATAAAAAATTATAATTTTATTTAAAAATACTCTTAAAATGCATTATCAAACAGGATCCATTCTCTTTTAAAGGACCAAATGTGAGTTTTGTTAATAGTTTGTCCATTTACAGTTTATTTATTTACTCTGCCATTTATTATTTTCTTTTGATTTTAGTGATATGATACGTGTTTCATATTAATGTATTAAATTTTCTAATTAATTTAGATCTTTAATGGATCATATCTAGATGTTTAATTGGTTTATCACATAATCAAGTACTCAAATCTTTAAATTAAAACGATCACGTTTCTTTAATGACGGGCCGGCTTACGTGTTTTCGATTCATTCACAGCATATGAGAGATTCACCTCGTAATTATTTATAAAATTTCCATGAAATTATCTTATCTTCTGATCAATCCGTGCTCGAGCCTCAAATGGTGTTTAACTTACATCGTGCGCTTAAGCTCTTAAATTGTAATTAATTTTATTCCCTGCAAAGTTTAAGGTACAAAGTAATTATTCAGGAATGAATCTAATTAAGGAAATCATACGAGACAGTGACCTGTTTATTTTTATGGAAATATATTTTTCTCTTCGAATCATTGTTCTTACATCGTTTTAACATTCTAATAATAAATTATTATTTTAATATATATATAAGAATGTGAATACAGAGTTTAACCTTAAACTTATACAACCACCTTGACAGCATTAATTCTAAAATAGTAGACGATAATAAAACACGAAACGATCTGTGAATCTGTCACTCAGCCAATAATTTGTCATTATTACTGAAAATAAGCTTAATCATTTTTATTATAAAATTAAAACTAAATTAACAAAAATCTCCATAGGTTTCACAATCATGTGGAAAAGGAGGGAGCTCGATTAAATTCTGTGACAGCTGCTTGCCGAAAATGGATACGGACAATTGTATTAAAACTTGAATGCTCCTGGTATATATAAACCCTAGCAGGACCCCTCCATTAAAACTCTATTTCGCTAAATAAATGGAAGTAAATATTCCAAATCAATGCATTGCCCTTTCTCCCCTCCACTTCCATGATCTGGATGAGCAGAAAGCTGCCACCATGGATGGATAACGGGATTTGGAACTAGGGTTAGCTGCCCGTAATTACCAATTGTTTTTTTTTTTTAAATAGAATAAAATAAATAAATGACGAGTAACCAGATGTGGTTAAGAAAGGAGAAGAGGAAGCATGGATGTTATATACATGGATTTTCCTCTTCGTTAATTACATGTATATTTTTTTACATGTAAAATTCGAAGCATTTGTAATGTATTTTGCAATTAGAGAATAATAATAATATTTTTTTAGGATATTAATATGATGATATATTAGAAAATTTAATCGATTTCATCGATTTTTTCTCAATTAATTTTTTTCAATTTAATTAGTTTTCAAGTTTTTTTTGTCATCATTGCACTACAAGAAGCTATTATTACCTGTAATTTACCACTACTTACAGCATCATGAACAGGGGGTAGGATTTGGGCAACCATGGAAGGGAGGAGTTGGATGAAAGGTGGTCCAATTATTCACTTATACCGATCAGCTAGGACGTGTTTGGTTGTTGTACCGGTGCTCTTTACGTTGCCATTATTTTGCCACCTTGCAAGATGGAGGCGGTATGTATCTCTTCCATCTGCACCGTAGATAAAGCTGAGGTGAGCAGTGGTGGCAATAGAGTCCCTCAACCCTTCGTGGTTCGCAAATTGGTCCCTGAGACCGACTATTGACAAACCATTCCACTCGTTCACACTCCATATTTACTCGGCTATTCAGCAGGCAATGAAAAATTGCAGCTCAAATTCTAAGAGATTGTATGTTTTAAACCTTCCTTCATCGATAATTTATGCTGAAGAACATGTGAACGAGAGTTGTAAGTTTTTGACCCATTTTTTAAGTCCTTCATACTCCAATAACACATTTCAGTAGTGATTAGGTAGATTCTCGGGACAGAAGAGAATGAAAACATAGAAAGTTATCAAATAAATCGAACAAGATACAAAAAAATGTCAAAATAGAAAACACAGGTTTAATTAAATACCAATTTAGCCGCGGACAGTAGTAACTTGTTTATATATACCAAAAACTAACCATCTAGTAGGTGATCCAATAATAAGAGCTTGAAATCCCAGTTTCGAGTCATGTGGTTGCTAATATGATGACCGTGAGATTAACCCTATGATTGCTAATATGATGACCCTTGGAATTAGCCGAGATACACGCAAGCTAGCTTGAACACTCATGTTAATACACACACCAAAAACTTGCTTAGATTTCTCATCATGCCAATGATCCATGTTTTTTTTTATTAACATGGATATCTAAACTAATTTACATGTATCTCGAATAATCTCACGAGTTAATTGTCTCTTCTCTGTATGTCCACGGCATGCTAAATGAAATATCTAGATACTGCAAAAAGGGATGGAATGCATGGCTCAGGTTTAAGAGAAAACACCAGAAAAGCGATGAAAAAAATACTCAAAATCGTCTCTATCTTGACCATTTTGAAGGGTTGAAAGTCGACTCCCAAGCAAGACCGAGGACGGGTCTGTAGCCAGAATAGCAGAGGATTCTTCCATTCGTTCTTTCTTTCTTTCTTGTTCCAGTGTAAATGCAATGGAAGTAGACCTGGTGGAGGTGGGTAAGGGGCCGTGTTCCCATCCACAGGCCCACACCCCACATGACCTTTCACTCTCACTGTGGTGGTTGTCAAACTTTTATCTTCTCGTTCATCCAAAGACTTATTAATTCCATGAATCCAGGCAGTGATGATCGACTTCCGGCAGGTAGACATCAGGCCCACACAGCCATTTGCTTTTGCTGTTGCATTAATCATCTATTTCCCATTTTCCAAGCCCCTTTACCTTCCCTTCCTGTTTCCATTTAAGCTTGACCGTTGCCCGCCTCTCCTTTTCTACAGTGGAAATTAACCATCAAATGATGAACAGCTACTCCTTACCTCCCTTTCAGTTTCGCTCACTTCTGATCAAATCGTGAATATCTAACTCAGTTTATAACTTCAATTTCTCCGTATGAACCGGTATATATATATATATATATATATAAGAAATAATGTTAATTATTCATCTTGAAACATTCATTATGAGTACGTACGTTGCATGTAGAAAATAGTTGCAATGACAGAAGACAGGTGTTTATTTGACTTTTAATTTCATAAAAATAATTGAAGTGTTTCTATTTACGTCACTGCATATCATAAATCTGATTGAAGTGATCATTGCTTCAAATCATAGAGGGAAAAAAGGAACTCGCGAGATTCACCAATGAGGTGGAACATTGTCTGAAAACAGGATGTTTTTAGAAGGAATAACAGTCGATTTAATTTAATTTTTCTTGTTCTTGTCTGCAAACAAGAAGCCTGTCCATGGAAATACTCATGGCAAAGCTTGAAGTCCACAGGTAATAAGTAGAACTCTCCGTTTGAAACGATCTCGCATGAACTGTACGTAGGGACAGCTTAACCTCTTCATCTCGTCAGTGTCACGTGTGACGGGAACATGGGAAGGAGTCAGGATGGG